>JAVJIF010030973.1:0-429935 GCA_038442645.1 Agave tequilana | reverse complement strand
ATAGAGGACAGATGGGACCACGCGTGGCTAGAGGCGGCGCACGCGCGGCCCAGTGTGGCGGTGTTTCCGCGGCCGTACGGCCATGGCGCGCGGTTGGCTTGGGGCTAGGGGTTGTCCCCCTGGCCCCCGTTCCTCTAGTGCCTATAAATACCCCCTGGGGTTTCAGAGCAAGAGATATACAGAATTTAGGGTAGTTTTTCATTCCACGTTGTAGTTTAGGTTAGGTTAGGTTAGTTCTTCTTCTTCCTCTTTGTATTTTTCATTTATTTTAGATCTTGTATTAGGATAAAGAGTGATACATGAGTGAATGCAAGAGTGCTTGTAATAGAAGGTGACAAGCTATGAAAGGTGCTCTCTTTACCTCTCTTTGTTTTCTATCTAACTTCTTTTACATGTTTAGCTAGTTTTTCTCTCATGGGCAACTAACTACTACCACCAACTAGTCTAACTTCTTTGATGATAATCCACATGAATCTAATAGCCTCTACTAGGCCTTACTCTTGCGAGAGCCATTCATGGCTCATGATGATGGATCTAACACTTTAACTTCCTAACCACTAACAAGCTAACATTACTTTACTTCATGCTTGCTCTTATTGGGTTTTGATGATTTAAGTGTAGCTTGCACTTGTTTGTTGAGTTGGGTTGTGATGAGTTATATATGGGTCATGCTTTGAATTGCTCTTGAACCAAGGACTAGTGATGGCCAATAATATATGTGAGGCAACTATCACTAAGAGGTTAGCATGTTGGTGGAGTCATTAGTAGTTAGTAGCTGTGAGTTTTCTTTCTCTTTCACTTTGTTTTAGATATACAAAAACCACAAAAAATCATTCCTTTCTATGTTTCCCACTTCTTCGTATTTCACCGTACTCTTCTCTTTTTCATTTTTCTTTTCCTTTGTTTTTATTCTTTAAAATTTTGAAGAACCGTTAACATACATGTGAACATACTGTATAAGCTTCTATCACACCTCCCGTCATTATGGATTCGACTCATTTTAGCCTCTATGCTATAACGGAAGTATCGAGGAAGTCAAAGCATACACACTTTAAATATCAATTTCAAAACATACACTTTTTGTGCGCGGTTTTCCCCCGATCAAATAGAAACTAGTTTTCTAGAAAATAGAATTTTCAACAGAGTTTGGACAGAAAACTAATCATTTGAATTGGTGTATTTAACCTAGGACAACATCCCTATTTATAGCTGAAATCTATGATCAGTTAGAGTAGTTATCAAGACAAATTAAATATTAAAATGTTGGATAAACACCAGAAAATAATAACCGTTTAACAGTCAGAGACTGTTATAAGTTGACTAGGGGATGGAGATTAGTCGACTTGATTATGATATTTTTCCTAGGTTAGTTGACTAGTCAAGGAAGCAAGTCGACTACATCAAGACTGATACAGATGATAAATTTTTGGAAACTAAAATTAGTCGACTTGCAAAAATGGTTAGTCGACTAGTAATGTAGGTAAGTCAACTAGTGCTGCTAACAGTCAAGAAACAGAAAGTTGATATCTTTTCTGGACAGGACTTAGTCGACTATAGACTTATGATAAGTCGACTATCAACTGTATTAGTCGACTATAGGATTGGTCAAGTCGACTAATAAAACTATTTGTGTCTGTGATCAAGACTTTTAACAAATATTTAAAATACACAAAAATAGTACAAGTTACATTTGTTCTCATCAAAATAAGTTCCAACATTCTCCCCCTTTTTGATGATGACAATGTGTGTATGCACAAGCCCCCCTATAGAGAAACTCCCCCTACAGAAAACATGTTATAACAAATATATATAATAAGTGTTCTCCCCCTGCATCATAGCATACATATGATATTTTTTCAAGTGTTTAGAAATAACTTATATCAAGTATTCTCTTTTCTTTATATGGTACCTATAAGATGCAACATTGTTAATGGTACCAATCATAACATGATCAAGAATATTAACCTTTTGAAATCCAAACCCAATTTGAATTTGGTTTCTATTTGTTAATGTAACCATAATTGCATGAATTACATATATGATGTATATACGATGTAGTATAAGCATTTTTATTCATATTATTTAGATTTTTAGAATTCAAATATATTATACTTTGATTTCATGGTCTTCTTACAAAAGAGTAGACATGTGTAGTTCTTTCAACATTATTTTTTGAACAACCAAGACCAATATGCTTATCTTCTGAAAATTCAAGTCCAAAATGATTATATGGACCCTTTTGATATAACAATATATCATTTAAATTTTTTTTTTTTATTAAACTTAGTCACTTTATTCAAAAGTTCTTCATATTTATCTTTGAAACTTATCATGTCTTTATCTAAAACAGAAATTCTTTCATTTAAAGACAAGTTTCTCTTTTAAGAAAGATATTTTCTTTTAAGAAATTCTCATTATCCTTTTTCAATGAAGATATAACTTTTTCAAAGTCATCCTTTTGAGAATTTACGGAAGAAATTTGAGAAAAATAAGCAGAATTTTCTTTTGATAAAACTTTATTTTTCATCTTTTCATTCTTAAGATCATTATATAGTTCATGAAATGCATCTAATAGTTCAGTATATTGTTCCTCATCTTCTTTTTGAGCTATAAATTTGCATGTTCAGTGGCTTCTTCTTCATCTGAGGAAGATGAATCACTATTCTCCGTGATGCTTGATAGTCTTTCTTCTTTTTGAACTTTTTGCTCTTGAATTTCTCTTTATTTTTGAGCAATGGGCAGTCCTTCTTCATATGACCTATTTTATTACAATTAAAATATGTAAGATTAAACTTACTTTGCTTCAAGAACTTTATGAATTTTCTTGAGAGCATTACCATCTCCTCTTCATCGTTATCTGAATCGTCCATATCTGAGGATGTACGGAAGGCAAGTACTTTCTTCTTTGATTGAAGTTGATGTTCATCATTCTTCCGATCTTCAAGTTACACTTCATATGCCATTAAATTATCAATAAGGTTTTCTAATGATATTGTTGAGAGATCATTTGCTTCTTCTATTGCAGTGGTTTTCTTCTCCCAATCTGATGTGAGTGCACAAAGAACCTTTCTAACTTTTTCCACTTGAGTGTATTCCTTTCCAAGGGCTACTAAGGAATTTGTAATATTCGTGAATCTTATAATCATTTCTGAAATTGTTTCGTTCTCCTTCAATTTGAAGAGTTCAAACCTGTGAATAAGAATAGAAATTTTAGACTCTTTAACCTTATTTGTACCTTCATGGGCTACCTGTAAAATCTGCCATATTTGATTTGCGGATCTGGCCGTTGACATGCAATTGAATTCTTCTTTGTTCAAGGCACAGAAAAGCGCGTTCATTGCTTTGGCATCAAGGTTTGCAGACTTCTTTTGTTCTTCATTCCACGCACTGTAATTTGTGGTCGGCTTGGTGTACGGTGCTTCTACTATGTTCTAGAGTTTATAGTTGAGTGATCGCAAGTAGATCTTTATTCTACACTTCCAATAGTTGTAGTTGGATCCATCAAATAGTGGTGGACGTTGTGTAGAATGTCCTTCTCTGAATTGTGATGAAGAAAACTCCGTTGCCATCTTTGTAGGATGTTGACCGGGTATGCTGGGCTCTGATATCATTGTAGGATCTAAATATTATGTCAACACAACATTAAAATAAAGATAATTAGCGCTAAATGAAATAACTTGCATGAAAAGAAATAAATCTCAGAAAATAATTAAAACGCAAACACAAGAGATTTTATCCTGGTTCGGTCTTCTTCCTACATCCAGTTCTCAAGCAACCCGCTTGAGATTTTTCTTATCCTTGATTTTATACACCCAAAATCAACTCCTTGTATACCACTTGACAAATAACCTTTGTCAAATCCGTACAACTCTTCTTTACACCAAGAGACAATTTTCTTATACACCTTTTCTCAACACCAAGAAGATAACATTGTATAATACTTCTCTTTGAGTGATTATAAAATAACCTATAAGCCTTCAGACTTGTATGTGATCGTGAACAAGGACTCTTATAGGTGGACTCTCAAATTCTTCACAATAGGATTAGAATTTGTGTGAAGAACCGAAAGTAGAAACTAGTTTTCTAGAAAACAGAATTTTTCAACAGAGTTTGGACAGAAACTAATCAATTGAATTTGTGTGTTTAGTCTAGGACAACATTCCTATTTATAGCTGAAATCTATGGTCAGTTAGGGTAGTTATCAAGACAAATTTGAATATTAAAACGATGGATAAACACCAGAAAATAATAACTGTTTAACAGTCAGAAACTGTTATAAGTCGACTAGGGGATGGAGATTAGTCACTAGGATATGATATTATGCCTGAGTTAGTAGACTAGTCAAGGAAGCAAGTCGACTATATCAAGACTGATACAGATGATAAGTTTCGGGAAACTAAAATTAGTCGACCAGCAGAAATGGTTAGTCAACTACAACATGGATTAGTCGACTAGTAATGTAGGTAAGTCGACTAGTGCTGCAAACAGTCAATAAACAGAAAGTTGATATTTTTTCTGGACAGGACTTAGTCGACTATAGACTTATGATAAGTCGACTGTCAACTGTATTAGTCGACTATAGGAATGGTCAAGTCGACTAATAAGACTATTTATGTGTGTGATCAAGGCTTTTAACAAATATCTAAAAATACAAAAAAATAGTACAAGTGGAATTTGTTATCATCAAAATAAGTTCCAACAAGCAGGTGACTCATGGATATACATGTATATCTATTAATTTTAGATAAAATAAACATATACATGAAGCTAAACATGCACAAAAATAGGGAAAACAAGTATAAATAAAAGAATCTTCAAAGTTAGGTTATACATGTACATGTAATGAGTACAAATGAGCAATGAAGCACAAACACATAATAATCAAGTTTAGCTCACTACTTGCACAAGTATAAACATAAGTTTTAATGAAAAGTACATCTAAATAAGTAATCACCATATGAAGTATAAACCAAACATGATCATTAGGCTAAATGCACGTGTTTTAGAGCTCTAATACCAATTGTAAGTCACCTAGGGGTGAATAGGTGACAAGCTTATCTAATAAACCACTAATGCGGAATTAAAACTAGTTATTCAAACTTAAAACTATTAAACACACATAACGTATAACCAAATAGTGTAGCCGAATTCTCGGTGAAAGGCTCTGGACTATCTCCTCAAGATTCCTCTAGATTAAGAGTTGAGATGCCACTATGGCTCTCTTGGTTGAATACAAGTGTGAGCAAACAATCCCAAGCATATATTCAATTAAGCACAAATATATCAAGCATATAAAGATGAACAATATAAGCATGCAAGATATATAAATATAAGTGTGAGAGAAAGAGATGAACAATCGTAAACACAGAGAGATTGTTTCGAGGTTCGAGCACACTTGCTCTACGTCCTGCCTTCAACACTATGAAGGATTTCCAGTATAACGACCCGCAAGATCACTCGGTGACGCAACACCTACAATGAGCTCCCTCAAGAACTCTTGGACTCGTAAGTCCCTCACTTGTTCCCGTAAGAACAACACACACGCAAGAACACTAGCCTGCTGAGGTTGCACCTCTACAATAAGCTCCCTCAAGAACTCTATACAACGCGAACCCACAAGTTCACCTTCTCAAATACAAAGATGAAAACTTAGTGATCTCTACACTTTGATTACTAAAAACACTCTCACAACAAATGATCCATAGAGGATAAATATAGCAATGAAAAGCTCAAGTTTGTGTGAGAAAACAAGGTAGATTGAGTGGTATAAAACTCAAGAAATCTCTTTTGAAAATACTCTTAAAAAACTCTCTTTTGATATAGAAGTTTTAGCCAAAAAATATGTGGAGAAAAATCCTAAGAGAGATGGGAAAAACTAGCATAAAAACTTCTCCAAAATCTTGTTAAAAACTAGCCAAAATAGCTCCCTTTATAGAGCTACAAAACTAGCCATTGGGCAACTCCCCAGGCCAGATGACCTGTCAGTCAACCGGCCAACGGTCATATTTATGACCATTAACGTTGCCGGTCGACTGTCCGGCCGACCGCACCCAGGTCTTGACCTGTCAGTCGACCGGTCGGTCAATCGAGGCAAGAACCAGAGAGCAAACCTCTCTGGCCGGTCGACTACTTAGTCGATTGGGACTAGATTTAGAGAGTAAACTCTCTGAATCGGTCGATCGCCCGATCAATCGGCCCTCAAGCCAAGGCATGTGCACATTTCTGTGCACATCGGTCGACCGACTTCTGGCTAGATCGACCGGTCGGTCGACCACCAAAAGGACAGGTCAGGGATAATTAAGGATTCAAACTAGGTCTTTTAACATCACTTAAAATCCCATAAAATCACATAAAATCCATAAAAATCAGTTCATTGAAATACTTTGAAATCTAAATATTGCGATCAACAAATCAACAAATATTACAAATAAGTTGAACTATTTTTGTGATATAGAAATTCAGTTTTAAACAAAAATCAGTATTTTGCAAAAATCAACTTTGAAATGAAAAGCCGATTTTTCCAAAACTTGTTCAAATACAAAAAATGTGATATTAAAACTCATTTGAAGCATAGTGTGTATAGATATGATCTAATACACATATAAGATGAAATATCTATGTTTTTAACGATAAGCTCTAAACAAATTTTTGATATATACAAAACTTAAAACCATGAACTAAAAACATCAAATAAGTTTTTCTAAATATTTGAATCATCATCCGTATAGATGAGATCCAATATACATGTAAACCATATAAACCCATTTTGATGAAATCTATACATGAAAACATATGGATGAATACTTTGAAGCTCAAAACCAAAACGTTGTTTTCTAAAATCAAAACTATTTTATGAATACACATATAAATTTTATGTGTGTGTATATGAGCTTGAGCAATCCACAACTAATCTATCCTTTACATTTTATCTAAAATATAAAATCTTCACACTTACAAAACTAGACTCAAGTCTTGAAAATCTTCTTCTCCATCTTGTCTTGGTCCAAGCCTTGATCCAAAGAGCTAGACTCCTCTTGAGTACTAGATGCGATCTTTAAAGCGTGAGCTCTTGAATCAACACGTGCTAGCTTCAAAATTTGAATTCGAATCTTTTGTTGAAGCTAAACACCGGCTAAGATCTTGATCAAATATCTGAAACTTATCAACACAAGATCATTAGTACAATAACTACATGAGTTACTCATCATCAAAAGTAGAGTGATGGGCCTTTGGGCCAACACTATTGGCCCAAAATTTTCAATGATCCAAGGAATATGTGAAGAAGTTCTCACAATGTCAAAGGTTCTCCCTTTCCTCAAGTAGGCCAAGCATGGACGTCTACACATTACGGAGCCCCTGGCGCTTCATGTGATAGGGGCTAAACGTGGTGGGCCCACTTCTCTGAGCATAGCCTTAGTTCTAGTTCCTATTGGTTGGACTGATTACTTCACCAAGTGGATCAGAGTTGTGCCTCTTTCCGAAGTCATAGAGCAGCAGGTGGTCAGGTTATTGTGGCAGAACCTCGTATATCATTTCAATCTCTCACGCATTATTATATCCGATATTGGAATAAACTTCTCCATCAAAGAGGTAGTTACCTTCTGCGCTAAGTATAAGTCACCCATCTGTTCTCTATGTCGTACTATCCACAAGGCAATGACCAAGCTGAGATCAGTAGCCGCACCATCCTCAATAGTTTGTACAAGAGCCTTAGTAAGGCGAAGAGCAAATATATCAAAAAGCTTCCTGGCGTACTCTAAACCACCAAGCGCATCACTACGGGAGAGGCTCCATTTTCCCTAGCTTATGGGACGGAGGCCATCATCCCAGTCGACATCTGCATGTCAACATTGCGCACAAAAGAAATCAACTGGAATCAAAATGCCCTCAGCTCCGGCTGGCACAAGATCATTCTGATGAAAGACGACAGTAGGTCACAATCTGGATTGCAGCCTACCAGCAGCAAATCATGGTAGCACATCACAAGAAGGTGAAGGATTGAAAGTTTCAGATTGATGACCTAGTCCTGAAGCATATCACCCAGAGTATTGAAGAAAAGAATGTGGGAAAACTCGAGTCAATTGGGAAGGGCCCTACACTGTGGTCGCCAAAGGAGGCAAAGGTTCCTACACTTTAGCCATCAAGATGGGAAGATACTCAAAAAATAGTAGAATTCTTTTCATTTGAAAAAATACTATGTATGAACTCTCAACTTATTCAATGAAAAGAACCACTATTGTGTGCTATTTCTCTCTATTTCAAGTTTTCCAAATTAGTATTGTGTTGGCCCAGAGGCCTTCCACTCTAGTTTTGATGATGATTAACTCATGTAGTTATAGTTTACTAATAATCTTGTGTTGTTTAGTTTCAGATATTTAACCAGATATTAGTAGGTGATTAGCTTCAACAAAGGTGTTTTTGAGCTTTCACATGGTGATTCAAGAGCCCGAGCGTCAAGTTCATACCTAGCACTCGTTGGAGTCAAGCTCGGTGGATCACGTTTGGATCGAGTCGACTTGGAGATGGCACTCTACAAGAAGACTTCGGTACATTATTTAGTTTATAGTTTAGATCCATTATTAAAGATTAGATAGTGTGATATGCTCAAGTTCACAACACACACACGTTCATATATTATTGGCTTTCGGTTTTCAGTTTAACCGATCTTGGTTTTCATGAATAGATATTATATCAAAATAAGTTTATATGATTTAATGTATATTAGATTTGTTCTATATACATCTATGCTTCAACTATTTAAACAAACTTAGTTTGATGTCTATTTCATGAGTTTGAGGTTTTTGTATTTAAACAAAACTTATTTTCAGATTTAATGTCAAAAACATTGATATATATCTTTATATGTATATTGGATTATATTCATATACTATATGCTTCAAGTTGTTTAAATATCATGTTTTTGTATTTGGATGAGTTTTGGAGAAAATGATTTTCCATTTCAAAAATTCAAGTTTTAGAAAATATGAATTTTGATTTTCGGCAAAATTTCTAAGTTACAAAAATAGTTCAAATATTTGTAACATGATTTGATTTTACTCAAACATGTTTATATATCAAAGTATTATACTAAAACTATGTTTGTGGATTTTTAGAGATTTTATGGGATTTATTTGATAATTAAAAACCCAAGTTTTAAATCCTATAACTAGATCTGCCAGGCCCTGGTGGTCGACCGGACTGGTCGACCGACGTGCACAAGGATGTGCACGCAGGCCAGCTTGCTTGGCCGGTCGATTGAGCGGTCGACCGACTGAAGTCAACCCACTCTCGGGTTGGCCCGGTCGACCGGGCAGTCGACCAGCCAGAGAGCCGTTCCTCTCTGGATCTAGGCGCGGTCGACCAGCAGGCTCAACGGTCAAATTTGACTGTTGGCCGGTCGACTGGAGGGCAATTTTGCCCCTACCAGCTGTCAACGGGCAGATTTTGATAGAGCCTATTTAAACCCCAATCCTTGGCTGTTTTTCACTAAGTTTTCAAGAGAGAGAAATTTACATTCTTAAAGTGTTTTATTACAAGTTTCAAAAGAGTTTTAGAGCTTTAAAGACTTGATCTTTATTTTGTTTTAAAAGGGGTTGGAAAATTCAAAGAAAAGAAAAGTCTTTGGGAATTGGTTTGATCTTCATTTTCAATTCTATCTAGAGTTTTTTTTCTAAGATTTTTTCTTTGAGTTTTTGATTTTCAAACTCTTTATTTTTCACACTTGAGCTTATCTTGCTATCCTATCTATTAGGATCTTTGTTTTGTGGGAAAAGAATTAGTTTGTGGTTGAGATAGACTACCAAGTTGTAAACCCTCCTAATTTGTGTTATCCCTCTTGTGTAGAGTTGATTATTGGAGTGGTGGCTTTGTGCCCTATCCATCTAGTGAGAGGTTGATTGGTTGTTTGGCTTTGTGCCCTATCCCTCTAGTGAGAGGTTGATTGGTTGTTTGGCTTTGTGCTCATCCCTCAAGTGTGAGGTGATTGTGTTGCCTAACCTCTAAGTGTAGAGGTTGTGTTGTATTTGAGAGAGGAATTGTGTACTCTCGGTTATTGTAATTGCCCCAAATCCTCGGTGGAGGTTCCCTGTGTGGGAAGTCCTGTGTGGACTAGTTAGTGAAAATCCTTCGTGTGAAGGCGGGGACGTAGAGTTGTGTGCTCGAACCTCGAAACATATCCGTGTGTTTACGATTGATTCACTTTCTCTCACTCTCTCTCTTACTTTGTGCATTGCAATACATTGCCATATCATTTACATGCTTGTGTTGTTTGTGTGTGCCTCACTTGTGTTTAACCACGAGAGCTTCATATAGCACCTCAACTCTTATTCAGAGAAATCAAGAGGAGTTAGTCCAGAGCCCTTCAAAGGAAATTCGGCTACACTTGTTGGTTACATTAAGTGTGTTACAATTTAGTTTTAAATTCCCGCATTTTGTTCATTAGATTAGCCGTACACCTATTCACCCCCCCTCTAGGTGTACTTACAATTGGTATCAGAGCCTACGCTCCTGATATTAGTTTAACCACCTAGGAGTGTGATCTTGTTTTGCTAATCTATCATTTGCATCTGCATTTGCACACATATAGTTTGCACTCATGGATAGCCCTCCCATGTTTGATATCTCTAGACTTGATATATGGAAGGTTATGATGAGTTGTCATTTAAAAGCCCTAGGTTGCAAAGTTTACCTTACCATTACAAAGGAATCCTACCTTAGTGATAGCAAGCATATAGAGGCCAATGCACTAGCCCTTAAGGCACTTAGAGCATCTTTTGATAAAAAATATTTACATGTGTTTTCTCACTATGATTCCGCTTTTGCAGTATGGAACATTTTGACATCTCCTGAGCTACCAACGCTTATCAATAAGAAGAGAAAATCTAGTCGAGACGAGTCCGACGAACGTTGCTTCATGGTCCAAGAGAATGACTCCCTTGAGGTACAATCGGAAACTCAACTAGATGCTAGTACTAGTTCATATTGCAATGAGGGTATGGATGCACAAGCCTTAAATGATGAACTTGCCAAAAATTGTGAAAATTTGATTTCAAAATATAAACTTTTGAAAAAGGATAATTTTGATTTAAAAGAAGAAAATAAAAATTTATCTTCTAGACTTGAGATTGCTTTGCAAGAGAGGGATGAGATTTCAAGTGAACTTGACTCACTTAAATCCCAACTTGAACTTGCCCTTAATGAAAACAAAATTTTAAAAAGTAAAAATGATTGTGAAAATGTCTTGAAGAAAAATGAGGATTTAACTTCAAAACTTGATTTTATATTAAAAGAGAATAATTCTTTGGAAAACAAAATTGATTTGATTTCACAAGAATTGGAAGATTGTTTAAAGAAAAATGTTTCTTTGAAAAATGATTTGTCTACACTTGTTTGCCATGCTAGTGTTGCTTCACCTAGCTTACCTATTGCATGCACCTCTTCTAAAATTAAAAATGATATATCTATACTTAAGAAGTGCTGATTATTTGGGCTCCACTTTGAGCCATTGTGCTTTGAATCATACACGTTTGGAATCTATGTTTTGAAAGAAACAAGTTCCTCTTATGCATGCACACAAACCACGGCATACACATGCTTCTCACGTACACACTCATAACACAATATATGCTCATGTGTACACATGTACACATTGTGGACGTAAGGGCCACCTTGCTAAGTTTTGTTATGATCGTTTACATGATGTAAATTTAGCAACTAAATTTGTTTGGGTTAGGAAAGGAGCTAACCCCCATAGACCCAAAAGAGTATGGGTACCAAAATTCACCCCTATGCTATTTGATGTATGTGTGGACTCTCGCTTGACGTGAGAGCGATGTGCCTTGAGGTGGATGCGTTCCGAGCTTAAAGAGGACTATTTGGATGCATCACTTTCAAGGAGAGTTTGGTGGGAAGACCACCTTATTTTGGAGACATAGAGAGTTGCCTTATCGGTTTGGTAACTATCTCTTACTCCTTATTTATGTTTGCTACTTTTAGATCATTCATTTATAGCATGTCTTGTTTTAATGTTCATTATGTCATATGCGATGTTTATTAGTCCTATAACATGCATGATTAGTATTTGAGACACCCATGTTTATATGGACCCAAATTTTGTGTTCTCACTTTAGTTTAACTAATATATGTCCTATCTCTAATGCATGTTCATTTACATAATGATCATATGAGTTTTGTTTTGATGCTTCATGTTTTGATTACATGTTTAGATGTTAGTATTCATTAAAACTTGGATATATACTTGTACAACTAGTGAGCCACAAATAGATTATTATGTGTTTGTGCCTGAATGCTCATTTGTACTTATTAGATGTACTAGTATAGTCTAGTTTTGATGATTCATACATTTTGACTTGTATTCCCATTTTGTACAAGTATTCATGTGAATATTTAAACTTCATGTATATGTCTATTTTGTCTAAACTAATTGTTATACATATACATCCTTGAGCCACTTGCCTTCATGCATATACTTTTGTGGACTCATTATATTTGGATATGTATGTATACTTTAGTTTATACATGACATACATATACCTTGAAGGATTCTAGTTTTGATAATTTTCATGTTTTAAGGAATTTCATTTTGAGCTCGATTACCTAGTTTCATGATAATGTGTTTCACATAACTCTTATATACTCACTTTATTTAATGTTTTCTCATGATTTTGTTTTCATGAGTACAATTTGTGCTTTATAGATTTTGAGTGTTTGGTGATCATGTGATTTACATGTTTTTCATAGAATATATTTTTTGTTTTATTCCTTGCTTGAAGGATTTCGTACTAGTTTACAAATTTTTCATTAAACTAGTTCGTATTCTTCATTTGGTAGAGTTTTCAAATATATTATATTTTCAAACTTATTTTGAAAACTCCTACCCATTTAAGGGCGATTGGTTGGGCGACCATGCCTTGTATGCTTATTATTGAAAATTCTTTTAAACATGTGCATGAAATGGGTGGTAGAAAATATGAGTTATACACTTGATCTTATTGTGTTTTCAATTGGCATCATTAGATCTTTTCAATTGATATTACTATTAACATTCTTTTTGTATACTCATATATGTTTTTTTTATATACGTATGCTTACACTTCAAATAGTATCAATTTTGATTGGTATTCAATTTTTCATATATATATATATATATATATATATATATTATATATATATATATATATATACTTTATTTGTGCTTACTATATCTCTATATCTTTGAGCACAAATTTAGCTATGCTAAGCTTGAATTCTTCAATGACTATTATATTTCAATTGATTATGTTTCAATTGGTATCTTATACAAGCTTATGCATCATTTTGTTTGGTATTTCATAAAGGGGGAGAAAATTCATATTTCACTTTTCAATTGATTTTGTTTACCTTTGGTATTTTACTCCCACACTTTATGTTGAAAAATGATTGAAAAATGATATTGATTTTTTTTTTGGTATCTCATGCTCCTAATGAAAAATTACTTTCAATTGGTACTAATCTTTATAATTAATATCAAGATTACCTATATGTTTACATCATTCAATTGATATCAAAATTTTTGGTTGAATTCTTCAACAAGTTTTATTTACTTTCAATTGGTTTCAATTGGTATAATATAGACTTATTTATGGTATGTTTTATTGATATCATGATGCACTAAAAAGATATATTTTTTTTCAATTGGTATCATAAAGTTTTGATTTGATTTCACCCCTTATTGATATTTTTTTTGTTTAAGAAAAAAGGGAAGAACATTGTTTTATTGTTTTCTTTAACCCCTTTATTGATGATAGACAAAAAGGAGGAGAATATTTGAGTTTATATGCATGTTTATTGTTTATTTGTAAGTTTATATCAAAGTTTATTTCATATTGGTATCAAGAGAGTTATTGGTATCAAGAGAGTTTGTTTGATGTTTTGATGTTTTGTTGATATTGGTATCAAGAGAACATATTTTGTTGTTTTTGTTTTATTGGTATCAAGAACTTTTGTTAAAATTTTTATTATTGGTATCAAGAGCTTTTATTAATTATCTTTCAATTGGTATCAAGAATTTTATTGATTGGTATCAAAAGCTTTTATTGCTTTTATTGATAAAGTTTTCAATTGAAATTTTTATTGGTATCAAGAGTAATATTTTAAGTTTATATTTTCAATTGATACTTAAGAACATGTTTATTTTAAACAAAAGGAAAAGGAATTTATTTTAAAAGTTTAGTATCAAGAACATATTTATTTCATTATGCATGTTTATGCATATTCACGTTTAATATTTCATTGCATATCTTATAATTTATTGCTATGCATGAGTTAAGGGGGAGCTTCTTTGAAGCTTAACTTTAATCCATGCATATATATAACTCCATGAGTTTTGTCATCATCAAAAGGGGGAGATTGTTGGCCCCGAGGCCTTCCACTCTAGTTTTGATGATGATTAACTCATGTAGTTATAGTTTACTAATAATCTTATGATGTTTAGTTTCAGATATTTAACCAAGATATTAGTAGGTGATTAGCTTCAACAAAGTGTTTTTGAAGCTTTCACATGGTGATTCGAGAGCCCGAGCGTCAAGTTCATACCTAGCACTCGTTGGAGTCAAGCTCGGTGGATCACGTTTGGATCGAGCCGACTTGGAAACGGCACTATACAAGAAGACTTTCGGTACATTGTTTAGTTTATAGTTTAGATCCATTGTTAAAGATTAGATAGTGTGATATGCTCAAGTTCACAACACACACACGTTTTATGTTTATTGGTTTTCGGTTTTCGATTAACTGATCATAGTTTTCATGAATAGATATTATATCAAAACAAGTTTACATGGTTTAATGTATATTAGATTTGTTTTATATACATCTATGCTTCAACTATTTAACTAACTTAGTTGATAGTCTATTTCATGTGTTTGAAGTTTTTGTATTTAAACAAAACTTATTTTCGGATTTAATGTCAAAAATATTGATATATCTCTTTATATGTATATTAGATTATATCCATATACTATATGCTTCAAGTTGTTTAAATATCATGTTTTTGTATTTGGATGAGTTTTGGAGAAAACGGTTTTCCATTTCAAAAATTTAAGTTTTGGAAAATACGGATTTTGGTTTTCAGCAAAATTTCTAAGTTACAAAAATAGTTTAAAATGTTTGTAACATGGTTTGATTTTACTCAAACATGTTTGTATATTAAAGTATTATACTGAAACTATTTTGTGGATTTTTGGAGATTTTATGGGATTTATTTGATAATTAAAAACTTAAGTTTTAAATCCTATAACCAGATCTGCCAGGCCCTGGCGGTCGACTGGGACGATCAACCGACCAGTGGTCGGTCCACTGGACCGGTCGACCGACGTGCACAAGGACGTGCACGCAGGCCAGCTTGCTTGGCCGGTCGACCGAGCGGTCGACGGACTGAAGTCAATCCACTCTTGGGTTGGCCCGGTCGACCGGGCGGTCGACCGGCCAGAGAGCCGTTGCTCTCTGGTTCTGGGCGCGGTCAACCGGGCGGTCGACCGGCAGGCTCAACGGTCAAATTTAACCGTTGGCCGGTCGACCGGCCAGTCGACCGGAGGGCAATTTTGCCCCTGCCAGCTGCCAACGGGCAGATTTTGATTGGGCCTATTTAAACCCCAATCCTTGGCTGTTTTTCACCAAGTTTTCAAGAGAGAAAAATTTAAATTTTTAAAGTGTTTTATTACAAGTTTCAAAAGAGTTTTAGAGCTTTAAAGATTTGATCTTTATTTTGTTTTAAAAGGGTTGGAAAATTCAAAGAAAAGAAAAGTCTATGGGAATTGGTTTGATCTTCATTTTCAATTCTATCTAGAGTTTTTTTTCCCTAGAGTTTTTCTTTGAGTTTTTGATTTTCAAACTCTTTATTTTTCACACTTGAGCTTATCTTACTATCCTATCTATTAGGATCTTTGTTTTGTGGGAAAAGAATTGGTTGTGGTTGAGATAGACCACCAAGTTGTAAACCCTCATAATTTGTGCTATCCCTCTTGTGCATGAAAAATCACCTAGAGGGAGGGTGAATAGGTGATTATGATAATCTAATGAACTCAATGCGGAATTTAAAAACTTAATGCAATACACTCAAGTGCAATCAACAAGTGATGCACACAACCAAGCCAAGCAATTATGAATGCACAATATGAATAGTTGCAAGGCACAAAGTAAAGAGAGAGATAGAGAGAGTCAATGAATCAAGCGCAAATAACAAGATATGTTTCGAGGTTCGAGCACCCAGCTCTACATCCCCGCCTTCGACACACGAAGGATTTCTAATCCACTAGCTAGTCCACAAAGAACTCTCACAAAGAGTACCCAACTCCTCTCTTTACAACCACAACCTCCTCCTTGAGGCACAACTCCAAGCCAACAAAACAATCACCTCACAACCCGAGGGATTAGCACAAAGCAAACACAAGGATCACCTCACAACTTGAGGGATACAACCCAAATGCACAACTTCCTCAACACAATGAGGGCAAGGCACAAAGCAAAGATTGGGTTTTTAACTTGGTGGTCTAAACAACAACCACAAACAATCTCTTTCTCCCACACAAAGATCCTATAGAATAAGAAAGTAGATGTAGCTCAAGTGTGGAGAAAACCAATGGAATGGAATCAAAATCACAAAGAAAATCCTTGGGAAAAACTGAAACCAAGATATAGAAGATGAATCAAAATTCTTTTCCAAAAACCCTTTTCTTTGATCTTCCAAACCCTAGCAAAAACACCAAAAAGATTGTTCAATTTGAATCCAAAAACTTCTTTTGATTGCTGTGAAAACACCAGAGAGTAAGGAAAAATTCGCACAAAAAATCTTAGAGAAAACTGGCCATTAATGGGGTATTTATAGCCCCCAGAAAAATATAGCCGTTAGCAGCAGAAAATGCCAGAAATACACTGCCGGTCGACCGGTCCGGTCGACCGTCCAACGGTCAAATTCTGTCCCGTTGGCAGCTACCGGTCGACCGCCCCCGGTCGACCCAAACAAACAGAGAGCTCTGCTCTCAGACCCGGTCGACCCTGACGGTCGACCGTCCCTGTGTCTGCCAAACGTGCACAGATCTGTGCACGTCGGTCGATCGACCCGGTCGACCGACTTCATCCCAAGTCCACTTGGTCAAAAGACTAGTCGACTGGTTGAAGCCTGGAACAGAAAACTGGGTCAGAAAAACAGTTTAAAAATATTTTGAAAAATCTTTTAACACTCCTAAAAATCACCAAAAATAGTTTTATCATTTTGCATTGATATATAAACATGTGGTAAAAAGTTTAGCTCAAATATCAATCAATATGAACTATTTTTGTGTCTTATCATTTTTACCAAAAACCAAAAACTGTATTTTCTAAAACTTGGATTTTGAATAGAAAATACGTTTTGTCCAAAACTTTTTCAAATACAAAAACATGATATTTAAACACTTTGAAGCATGATGCATATGGATAGAAATCCAATATACATGAAACATATATATATCATAGTTTTTGTCCTTAACTCCAAAATTATGTTTTGTTAGAAATACCAAAACATGAAACACATGAAATAGACTATAAACTAAGTTTGTCTAAATAGTTGAAGAACGCATGTATATAGAACAAATCTAATATACATTAAACCATGTAAACTTGTTTTGATATAATATCTATTCATGCAAACCAAGATCGGTTAAACCAAAAACCGAAAACCAAAACATGAATGTGTGTGTTGTGAACTTGAGCATATCATACTATTCTAATCTTTACAATTTGAATCTAAACACAAAACTAAACTATGGTACCGATGTCTTCTTGTAGAGCGCAATCTCCAAGCCGACTCGATGCAAAACTCTTTGATCCACCGAGCAAGTGCTATATATGATCTTTGACGCTCGGGCTCTTGAATCAACATGTGAAAGCTTCCAAATCATCTTGTTGAAGCTAATCACCAACTAATAACTTGATTAATGATCTGAAACTAAAATCACAAGATTATTAGTACACATAACTACATGAGTTAATCATCATCAAAACTAGAGTGGAAGGCCTTTGGGCCATAATCTCCCCCTTTTTGATGATGACAAAACTCATGGAGTTATATATGCATGGATTAAAGTTAAGCTTCAAAGAAGCTCCCCCTTAACTCATGCATAAACAAATGAACAATAAATATGCAATGAATATCAAACATGAAACATGAAACATGCATAAACAATAAAAGGTTCTAGATACCAATGAGATGTTTAAAACAAAACATGGTCTAGAAACCAATTACAAAACATGCTCTAGATATCAATTAAAATTAAATTAAATTAAACTTAATATATGCAAAAACATAAACATGCATATATAAACCAAAATACTTCTCCCCCTTTTTGTCAATCATCAACAAGGGGTACAAACCAAAACAAAACAAAATCTTCTCCTCTTTTTAATAAAAGAAACAATCAATAAGGGGTGAAAGCAAAACCAAATCAATAATTTTTTTTTGTTCGAAACAACGAATCAATAAAAATAATATTTTTCCCCTTTTTGTCTAAAACAAAAACAAAACCAATTAGGGGTGACAATCAATTAAGGTACCAATTGAAAATATGTCAAATAATAGCATCTTGATACCAATTGAAAGGAAACAAACAATAAAAATATTGATACTAATTTTAAACAAAACACATGAAAATCTTGATACCAATTGAAATTAAACATAATAAATTTTGAATGTCTAAACCAAATATTTTGATACCAATTGTAAATATTTTTCATTTTGAACATATGATACCAAATTGAAATTTTCAATCATAAAGTAAGGGAGTACAAATACCAATTGAAATACAAAATCAAATTTTCTCCCCCTTTATGAAATACCAACTAAAATAATGCATAGGCTTGATACCAATATAAAAATAATCAATTAAAACAAAATTGAAACTCAAGCACTAGCATAAACAAGATTTTGTGCTTAAAGATATAGGGATATAATAAGCACAAATAAAATATATATATGTATGAAAGATAAATACCAATAGAAATTGATATTCTTGAAATTGAAAGCATACATACATACAAACATATATGAGTATATAAGAAATGTCAAGATTGATACCAATTGAAAGAATTCAATGATACCAATTGAAATAACAATAATGATCAATTGTATACATCATATTATCTACCTCCCAATCATGGTTCAAGTTTTAAATGATTTTCATTTTTAAAGCATTCATGAACATGATCTCCCATCCATCCTCCCATAGAAGGTAGGGTTTTCAAAAATAGATTTGAAAATGTAGTATGTTTGAAAATCTCTACCATAGTGAAGAATACGAACTAGTTATTGGAAAAACTTTAAAAACTAGTACGAAATCCTTCAAGCAAGGAATAAAACCAAATTGTTTTTCATGAAACACATGTAAATCACATGATCACTAAACACTCAAAATCCATAAAGTCCATATCATAGTCTCATGAAAACAAATCATGAGTAAACTAATAAAGTGAGTGTATAAGTAAAATGTGACACATATCGACATGAAAATATTCAATTAAGCTCATATGAAATTCCTTGAAAACATGAAAAACTAGATTTTCATTACCAATAGAAATTACCAAAAGAAAATGAAAATCATCAAAACGATTTAAACTTCAAGGTATATGTATGTCATGTATAAACTAAAGTATACATACATATCCTAACATAATGAGTCCACAAAAGTATATGCATGAAGGCACGTGGCTCAAGGATGTACATGTATAATCAATAGTTTGGACAAGATAGACATGTACATGAAGTTAAAACACATGATCATAAAACATGTTCAAATGAGGAATACAAGTTAGAATGCACGAATCATCAAAACTAGACTATACTAGCACATTTAATAGGTACAAACAAGCATCCAAGCACAAACATATATAAGATTTATTTGTGTCCCACTACATGTATAAGTATAAATTCTAGTCTTAATGAAAACTAACATCTAAACAAGTAATCAAATCATTAAGCATAAAACGGGATATAAATCAACATGAAAGACATAAAAATGATCATGAAGAAAATTCACATGCTATTAGAATCAAGAAATATATAATAGTCTATAAACATCAAAACATGTGGCAAAAACAGAAATCATAGAACACATCACCATTGTTTAGCTATTACAACACATGTTAATTATCAAAACATGAATTATTAAAACAAAAAGTCATAGTCAACCATATGATTAGCATGACAAAGACATGTGCATTAGATTTATGATTAACATGATAGCTAAACATAAAGAGAACACAAAATATGGGTCCATATTAAACATGGGTGTCTCAACAACTAATCATGTAAAGTATAAGTCTAATAAACATGGCAAATATCATACTAATCATGAAACAATAAAACATGATTCAACAAAACAAAATCATAAACATCCACATGATCATTATGTATATGCATGTGCATTAGATCTAGGGCATACATGTTAGTTTAAACAAGGTGAGAACACTAAATATAGATCCATATAAAACATGGGTGCTCAAGTAACTAAACATGTATAACACTAATCTAATTAACATGACATAAGCACAATAAACCATGGCATGCTATAAATTGATGAACATGAAAAACATGCAAATAAAAATGGGAGTTAGAGAGTGATACCAAAACTGATGAAGGTGCATCTCTAGTTATCCAAACCACGGTGGTCCTCCCACCAAATCCCCTTGAGAGTGAAGCATCCAAATGGTTCTCTTTTAAGCTTAGAACGCATCCCCTCAAGGCACCAATACCCTCACGTGATGCGAGAGCTCCCACCTACATCAAAAATCAAGGAGGTGATTTTTTGTACCCATTTTCTTTTGGGTCCATAGGGGTTAGTATCTTTCCTAACCCAAACAAGATTATTTGCTAAATTTTCAACATGTAAGCGATCATAACAAAATCTTGCAAGATGACCTTTTCGGCCACAATGTGTACATGTGTACACATGAGCATACGTGTGATGGTGGTGACCGTGGAAAGCATGTGTATGCCGTGTAGGGTGTGCACGCAAAGATGGACCTTGTTTCTTGCGAACCAAGGTTTCCAAACGTGAATGATTCAATGTGCATTGGCTCAAAGTGGAGCCCAAACATTCAACACTTTTCTTCAAATCATTTATATCTTTTTCAATACTTGAAGATAAAGTGGAGCATACAATAGGTGTGCTAGAAGAAGAAGCTACACTAGCATGGCACACATGAGAATCAATATCAATTTTCAAAGATTCATTTTTCTTTAAAACTAAATCCAATTCTTTTGTAATTGAATCAATTTTATTTTTCAAAACAAGGTTATCTTTTAAAACAAAATCCAATTTAGAAGATAAAACCTCATTGTTTTTCACAACATCATCACAATCATTTTTTCTTTTCAAAAATTCATTTTCCTTTAAAGCAAGTTCAAGTTGAGATTTAAGTGAGTCACGTTCACTTGCAATCTCTTCCTTTTCTTGCAAAATCAATTCAAAATAAGAACACAAATCCTTTAACTCATTTTTCAAAACAAGGTTGTCCTCTTTCAAAAGATTGTGTTTATCCAAGAAATTTTCAAGCTTTTGAGCAAGTTCCAAATTTAAAGATTGAACTTCCAAACATCCATAGCAATAGGAACTAGAGCTATCATCTAATTGAGTGTCCGATTATACCTCAAGGGAGTTATTCCCTTGGACCATGAGGCAATGCTCTTCGGACTTTTCTCTCTTAGATCTCCTCATCTTGTTGATAATCCTTGGAAGCTCGGGAGACGTCAATAAGCTCCAAACTGCAAAAGCCGAGTTATAACGATCAAACACCGGTAAAAGATGTTCACTAAGAGATGCTCTAAGTGCTCTAAGTGCTAATGCATTAGCCCTTTTATGTTTGCTACTATTAGGGAATGATTCTTGAGTAGAGGCTTGATAAACTAGATGTCCTAGGCTTTTTAAATGTCTACTCATATTGGCCTTCCAAGCATCAAGTCTAAGATGGTCAAACATAGGAGGGCTATCCATGAGTGCAACCTAAATGTGTGCAAATGAGCAATGCAAATGAAGATTAGCAAACCAAGATCTCACTCCTAGGTGGTTAAACCTAAATATCAGGAGCGGAGGCTCTGATACCAATTGAAAAATCACCTAGAGGGGGTGGTGAATAGGTGATTATGCTAATCTAATGAACTCAATGCGAAATTTAAAAACTTAGTGCAATACACTCAAGTGCAATCAACAAGTGATGCACACAACCAAGCCAAGCAATTATGAATGCACAATATGAATAGTTGCAAGGCACAAAGTAAAGAGAGAGATAGAGAGAGAGAGTCAATGGATCAAGCACAAACAACAAGATATGTTTCGAGGTTCGAGCACCCAGCTCTACATCCCCGCCTTCGACACACGAAGGATTTCTAATCCACTAGCTAGTCCACAAAGAACTCTCACAAGGAGTACCCAACTCCTCTCTTTACAACCACAACCTCCTCCTTGAGGCACAACTCCAAGCCAACAAAACAATCACCTCACAACCCGAGGGATTAGCACAAAGCAAACACAAGGATCACCTCACAACTTGAGGGATACAACCCAAATGCACAACTTCCTCAACACAATGAGGGCAAGGCACAAAGCAAAGATTGGGTTTTTAACTTAGTGGTCTAAACAACAACCACAAACAATCTCTCTCTCCCACACAAAGATCCTATAGAATAAGAAAGTAGATGTAGCTCAAGTGTGGAGAAAACCAATGGAATGAAAATCAAAATCACAAAGAAAATCCTTGGGAAAAACTGAAACCAAGATATAGAAGATGAATCAAATCTCTTTTCCCAAAAACCCTTTTCTTTGATCTTCCAAACCCTAGCAAAAACACCAAAAGATTGTTCAATTTAAATCCAAAAACTTCTTTTGATTGCTGTAAAAACACAGAGAGTAAGGAAAAGTTCGTACAAAAAATCTTAGAGAAAACTGGCCATTAATGGGGTATTTATAGCCCCCAGAAAAATATAGCCGTTAGCAGCAGAAAATGCCAGAAATACACTGCCGGTCGACCGGTCCGGTCGACCGTCCAACGGTCCAATTCTGCCCGTTGGCAGCTACCGGTCGACCGCCCCGGTCGACCCAAACAAACAGAGAGCTCTGCTCTCAGACCCGGTCGACCCTGACGGTCGACCGTCCCTGTGTCTGCCAAACGTGCACAGATCTGTGCACGTCGGTCGACCGACCCGGTCGACCGACTTCATCCCAAGTCGACTTGGTCAGAAGACTAGTCGACTGGTTGAAGCCTGGAACAGAAAACTGGGTCAGAAAAACAGTTTAAAAAATATTTTGAAAAATCTTTTAACACTCCTAAAAATCACCAAAAATAGTTTTATCATTTTGCATTGATATATAAACATGTGGTAAAAAGTTTAGCTCAAATATCAATCAATATGAACTATTTTTGTGTCTTATCATTTTTACCAAAAACCAAAAACTATATTTCTAAAACTTGGATTTTGAATAGAAAATACGTTTTGTCCAAAACTCTTCAAATACAAAAACATGATATTTAAACACTTTGAAGCATGATGCATATGGATAGAAATCCAATATACATGAAACATATATATCATAGTTTTTGTCCTTAACTCCAAAATTATGTTTTGTTAGAAATACCAAAACATGAAACACATGAAATAGACTATCAAACTAAGTTTGTCTAAATAGTTGAAGCACGCATGTATATAGAACAAATCTAATATACATTAACCATGTAAACTTGTTTTGATATAATATCTATTCATGCAAACTAAGATCGGTTAAACCAAAAACCGAAAACCAAAACATGAAACGTGTGTGTTGTGAACTTGAGCATATCATACTATTCTAATCTTTACAATTTGGATCTAAACACAAAACTAAATTATGGTACCGATGTCTTCTTGTAGAGCGCAATCTCCAAGCCGACTCGATGCAAAACTCTTTGATCCACCGAGCAAGTGCTATATATGATCTTTGACGCTCGGGCTCTTAAATCAACATGTGAAAGCTTCCAAATCATCTTGTTGAAGCTAATCACCAACTAATAACTTGATTAATGATCTGAAACTAAAATCACAAGATTATTAGTACACATAACTATATGAGTTAATCATCATCAAAACTAGAGTGGAAGGCCTTTGGGCCAACAGTGCAGAGGTTGATTATTGGAGTGGTGGCTTTATGCCCTATCCATCTAGTGAGAGGTTGATTGGTTGTTTGGCTTTGTGCCCTATCCTCTAGTGAGAGGTTGATTGGTTGTTTGGCTTTGTGCCCATCCCTCAAGTGTGAGGTGATTGTGTTTGAGTGGCTTTGTGCCTAACCTCTAAGTGTAGAGGTTGTGTTGTATTTGAGAGAGGAGTTGTGTACTCCCGGTTATTGTAATTACCCCAAATCCTCAGTGGAGGTTCCCTATGTGGGAAGTCCTGTGTGGACTAGTTAGTTGAAATCCTTCTGTGTGAAGGCGGGGACGTAGAGCTGTGTGCTCGAACCTCGAAACATATCCGTGTGTTTGCGATTGATCCACTTTCTCTCACTCTCTCTTACTTTGTGCATTGCAATATATTGCTATATCATTTACATGCTTGTGTTGTTTGTGTATACCTCACTTGTGTTTAACCACGAGAGCTTCATATAGTACCTCAACTCTTATTCATAGGAATCAAGAGGAGTTAGTCCAGAGCCCTTCACCGGAAATTCGGCTACACTTGTTGGTTACATTAAGTGTGTTGCAATTTAGTTTTTAATTTTCGTATTTTGTTCATTAGATTAGCCGTACACCTATTCACCCCCCCTCTAGGTGTACTTACATATTGGAGATAATCCCCTTTGACAGCCTATAACGGATTCTCACCCTGATGGCTAAAGCCTACACAGAGACTCTCCTGAAAGATGAAAGTCTTTCTGACGGCTCACACCGATAACCTATAGTGGTCCTTACCCTGACAGCTAAGACCTAAATAGAGACTCTCCTAAAAGCGGAAAGTCCTCCTGACGCCCCCTCCGATAGCTTATAGCGGGTCCTCACCCTGACGGCTAAGGCCACACGGAGACTCTCCTGAAAGACGAAAGTTGATTGCAAGAAAATGCTGTGAGAATTATCGTGTAGCTTTAGGCTAACGGGTCGTGTCCACGAAGAGGAATAGATGTAAGCGTTTTAATGTTTTGTTTAAAAACAAGGATTGGTGTTGTGTTTTTTTTTAAGTTGAAAAGAAAAGGAAGAGTAAAGAAGTGATTCACAGAAAAACTGAAAACTTAGGATAGGTTTTGGAGAAGATGATCTTTTAGAAAATGCTTTGAGAGTGATTTTGTTGTGATTTAAATTATGAAAAAGATCCGGGCTCACTAATCTTCTACTCAACTACTTACTTATCTCAAGAATATTTTGGTGCATCACTTTTGTCATAGGCAAAAATCTTTAGTTTATTTTAATGTTCAAGTAAAATAAATAAAATGATTTTGGTTTAAATCTTAAAGTTTTTCTTAACATAATATTAAAATAGAATGTTAAACCATCAAGCGAAGAAGCAAGTATGAAATAAAAATGATTTAGAAATAGTTGTACTTTAAATGTCTAAGTTTAAAAGAGAAACATCCTCATATGCTTTCAAGAACAAAGTTTAACTTAGGTATTATTATGATTCAAGAAAGTTGCTTTCATAAAAACTGATCAAGAGAAAAGAGGTAGAAGAGATTGATTAGTGAGCCCAGAAGATGGTTTAGTTACTCATGATAAAGAGAAAACAAATTAGAAAATAAAAATAAAACATAGACATACCGAATTGAGTCAAGTTGAATCTCCTTTGATTGTCGCTTCAAGAATGAATTACACACTCCTTTTCACTGTTCTCTCATTGCTGGTCTAAACTAAGCAGTACAAATGAGGTACAACTTCTCAGAACTATCTAATAATTCTCCTAAAACCCTAAAAATGAACAAGAATTTTAATCCTAGTTTTTGATCCCTTCTTCTCTGTAGAATGCAATATTTATAGCCAAAAACCCTAGTATAGAGAGCGTGAGCAGATAGGGGAAGCAAACATTTCCCCTATCCTTCGACAAAGTCGTAGATCCGCAGTCCAGATGTGGTCATCTGGCCACATCAATGGTCGCGATCTTGTGGATTTTGATTTGCTTTCCATTTATCCCAAAAGATTTGCCATTTGACCTTCTGTTTTCGATGATTCTTCGTTGATCTTCGATTAACTAACTGGATTTATTGAAAATACGAATTTAACTGATTTTCAACTAGTTTTATCTCCCTTATTTTGCATTGATTTTCAGCTGGAATCGTCTCTATCCTCCTGAATATTTGTTCCTATCTTTATTTAAGATTTAAATTTTATTAAATCAGAATAAAGTGGGTTTTTGAGCTCATTTCTTTTTCATCTCCATTAGTAGAGGCCTGCACATTATAAAACAAAAATAAGACTAAATAACATGGTTTATTATATAATATATATGAGAATGTAACAATATATATGCAAATGTCAGTGACCAATCAAAAGTCTCACTGATGGACCCTCCCATATCCTATAGCGGGTCCTCACCGTGATAGCTAAGGCCTTCACAGAGACTCTCCTGAAAGAGAGAAGTCCTTCTAACAGCCCCTACTACAACTTATAGCGGGTCATCACCCTGATGGCTAAGGCCCACATGGAGACTCTCCTGAAAGATGGAAGTCCTCTTACGACTCATTCCAATAGCCTATAGCAGGTTCTCATCCTGAAGGTTAAGGCCTAGATGAAGACTCTCCTGAAAGACAAAAGTCCTTTTGACGGTTCACTCCGATAGTCTATAGCTGGTCCTCATTTTGACGGCTAAGGCCTACACGGAGACTCTCCAGAAAGACGAAAGCCTTTCTGATGGCTTATTCCGATAGCCTATAGCAGTTCCTCACACGGCTAAGGCCTATACAAAGACTCTTCTGAAAGATAGAGATCATCCTGATGGCTCACTCAACAGCTTATAGCGGGTTCTCACCCTGACGACTGAGGTCTAGATGGAGACTCTTCTAAAAGACGAAAGTCCTTCAAATGACCCCTTTTACTACCTATAACTGTTCCTCACCCTGTCAGCTAAGGCCTACACGAGACTCTCTTAAAAGACAGAAGTCCTCCTAAAGGCTCACTCTAACAGCCTATACGGGTCCTCAGCCTGACGACTAAAGCCTATTTGGAGATTCTCCTGAAAGATGGAGATTATCCTGATGATTCAGTTCAATGACCTAAATTGGGTTTTCTCTGGACGGCTTATATTAATTTCACTCTGACAGTCTTTAATGGGAACTGATTGCTAAAAATGAAAGAACAATCAAAGAGTTTAAGAATTTACCGTGTAGCTTGTGGCTAACGGGTCGTGTCCACGAGGAGGAATGCGATGGAAGCTTTTCGGTGATTCGTTTAAAAATAAAGAATTGTGTTCATTTTTTTATGGAAAAAGAGAATGGAAAGAAAGAGATGATTAAAAGAGAAATTGCAACTTTAGAGAAGGCTTTGGAGAAGGTGATTTAAAAAGCTCGAAAATTGTTTTGTTGATTATAATAAGGAAGAAAATATGGGCTCACTATCTCACTACTCAATCGTTCATTCTTCTATTGAAATCCTAAGTGCCTCAAATTGATCATAGGCAAAACTTAAAGTTGGTTTTTAGAAAGTTTGAAGTAAAGCACATAAGATGGTTGGAAGAGTTCACTCTTTTTTTTGAAAAATCATTTAGAATCGAATGTTAAATCATCAAGCGCGAAGAAGCAAGAATGAAGTAAAAAACAGTTCATGAAAGAAGTAAGAGTTTAACAGTCCAAACCCATCCTCATGTGCCTTCAAGAACACTTTCAAGAAGAAATGCTTTAAGTAAGGCATGCAAATGATTCATTAGGTTTTTTTTTTAAAACCAGAAGAGAAGAAGAACTAGAGAGAGTTACAATAGTGAGCCCAGAAAATTGTTTTAGTTACTCATGGAAAATAAAGAAGAAAGCAAATAAATAATGCAAGACATACCGTAATACGAATGGAAGAAAAAGCAGCTCGATTCTTGTATTGATGTCACTTCAATCTTCAAGTACAAGCACTCAATTCCTCTCTCTCGCAAGTATGTGTACTGAACTACAAATTGAAAAACAAGAATATAACTTTTACACTATCTAACAAAGAGCCTAAATCTTAGAAAATAAATACAAATTCTAATCCTAGTTTCGCTTGTTTTTGCTCTATTGAAACTGGTATTTATAGGGAAAAACCAAAAGGGGAGGATCTCGGAAAGATTGGGGAGCAAACGCTCCCCTAACAGAGCTCAACAAGGCCAAGTGGCCACACCAACTGGTGGGATCTCCTGGTCTGGTGAATCTCCTGTATTTTTTTCTGGTTTTCTTGTTTCTACTCCAAAAGTTGACGAAACAGCCTTTGATTGTGTGGCTTCAACCGCTTGATTCAGGGAGGATTCTTCTCAACCTCTTAATATGCCAAGATTTTGCCCTGATTCCTTGATTTCGAATTTATTCTGAATTAAATCAGAATTTGGTGGGCTTTTGGGCTTGTTTCTCTTTTCTTTCTTTTAGCACTTGGGCCTACATTAAACAAAGAAGAAAAAGACTTATTAATAGGATTTATTAGCTAAAAAGTATGATAAGGTGACAATGTATATGCAACATATGTGACTAATCACACCTCCACACTTATCTTTTGCTCGCCCTCGAGCAAAACATCAGACTAATTCTAATCAATTATTAGACCACTTTAGCAGGTCACTCGATTGCATTGAGCATGTGCAACAAGCCGTTAAACCTCTAGGTTACCCCTAGAGGACGAATTTTGTCTCGTGAGGGTTTTCAGTGGATTGCACCCACAAAATCCATAAAGAAAAAGAAAAAAGTTAGTATTTTCGAAAAGCATTTTTAAAGGAGAAAATATTTGAAGTATATTTGTAAGGCTTTAAGTAATCTATAAGTTATAGGAATATCAAATTTTTCATTCCGAAATGCAGTCTTTATTCAAAAACATGCCATCAATTAAAGTAAGGAGTCAAATTGTACTTCTCATCTAGTCTATTAATTTACCCAGAGTCGTATGCACCATCGTGACTGTAAAGTTGACTAAGGGTTCTTTAACATTAACTCCTATGCCTTATATTTATTTTTGGTGGAATTTATTCCTCAATTTCATTAGGCTTTCTAATCTGCCCATGTAACGAGCCTTCAGTCGGTGACACCCAAACCGGACAGTTTTAGGGCACCAGGTGAGAAAACACCCCTAAGGACTTAAACACTCGAGCAGATAAGGCCATGAAATCAAGGTTTTTATTTATAAGATGTATCCTTTTTAGGCGTGAATACTTAAGCTTCATGAGGCATAAATACCCAGCTTAATCAGAGGATTTATATATACTTTCTTTTTTTTTCAAACTTATCTCATTATCTTTTGCATAAATACCGAGGCTTGCTTAGGCCAAAGCACCTAACTAATCAATAATTAGATTTGTTTATTTTTTTCTTTTCTTTTTTTTCATACATATATACTTTTTTTATAAGGCATAAGAGTCTTTGTTTTTAAACCCTAAGTGTGTAAGTGTACTTAGTGTGCATATTTCATCAAGGTAAATATCAAGACTAAGTTACTTTCACAAGTTTTCTTCCTAACCCTAAAAATCAAACAAGTTATCTTATTTTGACCAAGTGTAAGAAATCCTAATTATAATTTTCCTATTCCTTAAAATTGACTTAATTTCTTACAAAAAATATATCAAAATATTGTTCTAACCTTTCAAAAAGTTTTTTTTTAAATATATATATATATACAAAAAAAAAATTTTTTTTTTTTTTTAGTCATGTTAGAGCCCTCCCCCACACTTATCTCATGCATTGTCCCCAATGTATGAAAGAAATGCATACATGCATGAAATGAAATGTAAAAGAGGTGCATATATTATACAGGAATATGTACAACATCAAGTTTCTCCCACACCTAGGTCTTTTTCAGTCTTATTCCTCTAGCTCTCTTCCGTCATTCCAATGGGTCCTCTTTATAGGGCATAGTGGGGAGGCCAATTTTTCTGTTATTTTAGCTCTCTTCCTCCCCAGTCTCAACTTCTTTAGGTTTTCCTTCCTCATATTTCTACATTCATTATTCAAAAATTGATCACCACCACACTTCTCAGTTGGAACTTCCTCACTATGAATTCCTAGGAATTCTAACTCAGTTCCATATATCTCTTCAAAGCTTAGGTCAACACTTTCTCCTAGAGATGTGCAATTAACCAAAAGATCCCTAGTTGGTTCATTCAAACACATGAGTTCTTCTTCGAAGAGGTTTTCAAAGAGTATGTCAATCGGAGGTTCTTAAATTATATCCTCATGCGATACATTATTGGCTGGCTCATCGAAAGTAAAGATATTCAAATCAATTTTCCCCTTTTTAAAGGGTACTCTAACATTAGGATCTTCGACATATGCCTTCTCATTAAGATAATCACATTCATTTTTAAATAATTCATTAAGAAACAGCGAGTCATCTTCTAAATCTTCACTCTCTTCATCACAATTGTTTTCAACAAAGTTGACCTCAAATGTTTGATCTCTTTTCTTACGAGGTTATTTTTCTAGGTTGAAGACATTGACTTCTCTAGTCATGTCCCCAAAAGTTAACCTCATGGATCCATTCCTACAATTGATGATAGCATTGGCAGTAGTAAGGAATGGTCGCCCTAGGATAACAGGAGTTTGAGCCCTATGATTGGATTTAGACACAGGTTGTGTCTCAAGAACTATGAAATCAACAGGGTAAATAAACTCCCCAACCGGATAAGGACATCATTAATCTCCCTTTTGGAACTTTCACTGAACGGTCAGCCAGTTGGATAGTGACTCGAGTTGGACTAAGATCGCCCAACCCGAGTTGTTGATAAACTGAGAATGGAAGCAAGTTGATACTTGCCCCCAAGTCAAGAAGTGCACGACTAATCTCGGCTTGTCCTATTGTGCAGGCAATGGTTGGACTACCTGGATCCTTGTACTTGACAAGGATCGGACCCGATAGTAGCTCACTAATGTTAGTGGCTAAGAAGACCTTTTTTGGTACATTAGTCTTTCTCTTCTTGGTGCACATGTCCTTAAGAAACTTGGCATAAGATTGGACTTGTTGGATGGCATCATGAAGTGGCACATTTATCTTTACTTGATTAAAGATCTCAATTATCTTATCCATGTGTGGATTTTGCTTGTTTTTCAGCCTATTAGGAAATGGTGCTATAGGCTAGTGTACATGACTGGTTGACTTATCTTTTTTAGATTCATCAAATTTAGGAGAAGTGGGATTAGATGAGGTGGATGCTAAAGTGTGATTGTGCTGACTAGGATTAGGTGGTGTTGACACTTGGTTATCAACTTTCTTTCTCGACCTCAATGTATGAACAACATTACATTGATTCAATGTTTGATCCTCTACCAAATGAGCTTTTTGTGAATTCCTAGGATTCATAATTGGTTGACTGGGCAAGGTACCCTTTTGCCTCTCATGTTGTGGATGGGCTAACTGGCTCATTTGACCCTCTAGCCTCTGTATTGTTTGCATGAGGGAATCTTAGTTCTTCATGTACCTTTCCATGTTTCTCTCAAAATCAGTCATTCTCCTTTCGAGTTGAGGATTCTGGAAGGAAGATGGTGGAGCTTGGTTGGGTAAATTTTGTTGATAATTTGAAAAATTGTTGGGAGAATTGTGAGGGAGATTGGAAAAGTTGGGTGGATGATTGGAAGAATTATTGGAATGATAGAAGTGGTTTGCATGGTTTGACCGTGGGTGGTCATTATTTTGATGGCTTCATGAGAAATTTGGGTGATTTCTCCAGCCAGGATTGTACGTTGGAGCGTAAGGATCATTGTTCGGCCTTGAAAAGGCCACATTCATCGGTTCAGAAAAGTGTTGGTGAGCTTGAAATACAAGACACTCCTCAAACACATGATTCATGGCCTGACAGTAAGTACAACCCGGAGCTGGAACTCGGTTCGGGATGACTTGATTGACTGGACTTGGTTCCTTAGTTTCTAGAGCTTCCAGTCTTCTCGCTAGGTTAGCTAACTTAGCCTCGTTAGCCATGGATGATTCAATCGAATAGAGACCTCCTTTTGAAGAGATAGAGTTAGGATTTCTAGAGCTTTCACTAGTAGGTTCCCATTGGATGGTCTTTTCAGCTAGATTCTCATATAAATCCCATCCTTCATGCTCATCCTTCTGCAAGAATCCCCTTGGTACATGCTTTCTAGGAGGGTCTTGGTCGAGTAGTCTAAACCGTCATAAAGAATTTAGCATTGTCGCCATTTCTCTATTTCATGATGAGGACATTGGACAAGGAGGTCTTTGAAGCGTTCAAAGTACCTCCAAAACGATTCACTAGGTTCTTGCTTGAACTGCATGATGTTCTTCCTAACGAGAGCGGTCTTGTGGATTGGATAGAATTTCTTCAAGAAGACCTTGATGAAACCATCCCAAGATATGACCGGCCGCTAAGCTGTAGAGCCATTTCTTGGCTAGGTCCTTAAGAGCAAATGAGACAAATCTCAACTTAATAGCATCATCTGCAAGCTGTGGGTTTTTCATCATTAAGTATACTTCCTCAAATTCTCTTATGAAGAAATAAGCATCTTCGGATTCTAAGCCATGGAACATAGGGAGTGTATTGATGAACTGTGATTTAAGCTCAAAGTTGTGTTCACCAACCGATGGAAGTTGGATGCAGGATGGAAGTGATGTTCTAATGGGATAAAACCTATCCTGCAAAGATGTCGGTCGATCCATAACCGAATCTGGTCTTGTTTCGAACTTGGGTGGTGATGTGTTTCTAGTTAACCTAGATGAATTAGGGTCTCTTGACCGCACTTGCATATACAAACACAATCACAAACAAGTTCACCAATAGTTAAGAAAAGAAATCAACCAAGCCTAGTCTAAGGTAACCTCGACCTAGACAACTCCTCACTGGTTAATTGTCCACAAGAGGTATAATGTAGACTTTGACCACAAGCTAATCAGTCAGGTCAGGGCAAGATTGGTGGGAGGTTATCCGTCAAAGACGTTCCTTAATTAAGTAACCACCAACCTTCGGGCTTTCGGCCCTCAATCCCCTTCCTAGACACTGATTTGGCAGGAGTCAAATTCTAACACTTTCCCTCTTTAGGATAATCTCCTAGTGAGTTCGAGATGTCCCTAAGGCCAACGTCTATTAGATTTTACTTAGGCTTAGGTTGTGCGTGCTTAGAGATGGTTTGTGGGCTAAGGAAGGGTAATGACTTTCCCACCTTATCTTGAATTGGGTTTTGCCCTTAGAGTTAATTGTGCAAAGTATGCAAGATATAGAAAAGTAACATTCAAAAAGCAAAATATCACCCTAGAATGTTTCCTAAACTATATGCTATGCATACGTACCTTGTCTCCAGCTCTCTTCAACAGTAATTGTAAAGTAAACGTAATTAGACAAATGCCTAAAATGCAAGTCTAAACATTTTTTAAGCAATTAACAATCACTCAAATTACTGTTGGATTAAAATAGGGATGGTGGATAACAGATAAAGCAAGAATGTAACATACAAAAACTTAATTTTTTGCGAGCAATATGTCCTGCAAAAAAGAGTTTTAGTAGTCCAATGAATTTTTCAATTTTTGCAACGCAATTTCTTGAAATTCTGTTTCCTACTTTCGAGGGTAGGGGCACAGAATTTGCAAGTCTTCTCTTGCAAAGATTGAATGCTAGATCTGAATCTTTAAGTCCCTGAAACAACACACAAAACTTGTTAGAAAACAAATACACCGTTCCATCCCTGGCAACGGCGCCAAAAATTGATTGCTAAAAATGAAAGAACAATCAAAGAGTTTAAGAATTTACAGTGTAGCTTGTGGCTAACGGGTCGTGTCCACGAGGAGGAATGCGATGGAAGCTTTTCGATGATTCGTTTAAAAACAAATAATTGTGTTCGTTTTTTTATGGAAAAAGAGAATGGAAAGAAAGAGATGATTAAAAGAGAAATTGCAACTTTAGAGAAGGCTTTGAAGAAAGTGATTTAAAAAGCTCAAAAATTGTTTTGTTGATTATAATAAGAAGAAAATCTGGGTTCACTATCTCACTACTCAATCGTTCATTCTTCTATTGAAATTCTAAGTACCTCAAATTGATCATAGGCAAAACTTAAAGTAAGTTTTTAGAAAGTTTGAAGTAAAGCACATAAGATGGTTGGAAGTGTTCACTCTTCTCTTTGAAAAATCGTTTAGAATCGAATGTTAAATTATCAAGCGCGAAGAAGCAAGAATGAAGTAAAAATAGTTCAAGAAACGTTCATGAAAGAAGTAAGAGTTTAACAGTCCAAACCCATCCTCTTGTGCCTTCAAGAACACTTTCAAGAAGAAAGGCTTTAAGTAAGGCATGCAAATGATTCATTGGGTATTTTTCTTTAAAACTAAAAGAGAAGAAGAACTAGAGAGAGTTACAATAGTGAGCCCAGAAAACTGTTTTAGTTACTCATGGAAAACAAAGAAGAAAGCAAATAAATAATGCAAGACATGCCGTAATACGAATGGAAGAAAAAGCAGCTCGATTCTTGTATTGATGTCACTTCAATCTTCAAGTACAAGCACTCAATTCCTCTCTCTCTCACAAGTATGTGTACTGAACTACAAATTGAAAAACAAGAATACAACTTTTGCACTATCTAACAAAGAGCCTAAATTCTTAGAAAATAAACACAAATTCTAATCCTAGTCTTCGCTCCTTTTTGCTCTGTTGAAACTGGTATTTATAGGGAAAAACCAAAAGGGAGGATCCCGGGAAGATTGGGGGAGCAAACGCTCCCCCAACAGAGCTCAACAAGCCACGAAAACGCGGCTAGGGCGGCGTTTCCGCGGCCCTGGTGTGGCCAGGTGGCCACACCCAACTGGTGGGATCTCCTGGTTTGGTGAATCTCCTGTATTTTCTTCTGGTTTTCTTGTTTCTGCTCCAAAAGTTGACGAAACAGTCTTTGATTGTGTGGCTTCAACCGCTTGATTCAGGGAGGATTCTTCTCAACCTCTTGATATGTCAAGATTTTTCCCTGATTCCTTGATTTCGAATTTATTCTGAATTAAATCAGAATTTGGTAGGCTTTTGAGCTTGTTTCTCTTTTCTTTCTTTTAGCACTTAGGCCTACATTAAACAAATAAGAAAAAGACTTATTAATAGGATTTATTAGCTAAAAAGTATGGTAAGGTGACAATGTATATGCAACATATGTGACTAATCAGGAACCTTCCCCTGAGGGATCACTCTAAAGCTAACATGACCTCCCTAATGCCTATCAAAACATCAACTCACATGCCCAGTTTTCAATCACTGATCTCACAAGACAATTCACAACATCCCTCAGCTAAAAGAGGTGGAAGTGATGATAAAACTCCAATATGTCTTTATTACTTGTTCTTACATTATTCAAAAGAAGAATGCAAAGCATGAGCATAAAAAGGTGGAGCTTGAGACCCTACTGGAACTTATTTTAATGATAACAAATGTAATTTGTACTATTTTTGTGTATTTTTAGATATTTGTTAAAAGCCTTGATCACACACAAAATAGTCATATTAGTAGACTTGACCCTTACTATTAGTAGACTTGACCCTTCCTATTAGTAGACTAATAGGATTGTTAGTCGACTTATCAACTTTATTAGTCGACTTATACATGTTGTAGTCGACTAATAGTTCTCTACTGGTCAACTAATAGCAGTTTCAAGATACTTGCATATCTGTATCAGTCTTGATGTAGTCGACTTGCTTTCTTTATTAGTCGACTAACCCTGTCAAATATGCCTATACTAGTCGACTAACCCCAACCCCTAGTCGACTTATAACAGTTTATAACTGTTGTACAATTATTGAATTCTAATGTTTTATCCAACGTTTTAATATTCAAATTCAAGTTGATAACTACCCTAACTGACCATAGATTTCAGCTATAAATGTAGGATCTAAAAATTACATCAACACAACACTAGAATAAAGGATGATTAGCATTAAATATAAACTTGCACAAAAGGACACTAAATCGCAAAAAGTAAATCAAACGCAAACACAAGTGATTTATTCTGGTTCGGTCCTCTTGACCTACATCTAGTCCCAAAGCCACCCGCTTGAGATTTTTCTTTAACCTTTGATTTTGTACACCCAAAATCAACACCTTGTATACCACGTGACAAATCCTCTTTGCCAAATGTATACAACTCTTATTACAACCAAGAAGACAACAACATCTTGTACAACTTTCTTCAACCCGAAGACGCTCTTGTACAACATTTTCTCTTTTAGTGATTATAATCAATCCTACAAGCCTTAAATCTGTATGTAATCGTGAACAAGAACTCTTATAGGTGGACTCTCAGATATCTTCACTAAAGGATTGAAATTTGAGTGAAGAATAGAAAGTAGAAATAATTTTCTGAAAAATAGAATTTTGAACAGTGTTTTTGGGCAGAAAACTATTGTTATGAATTAGTGTTTTTAGCCTAGGACAATATTCCTATTTATAGGTAAAATCTATAGTCAGTTAGGAAAGTTATTAACTTGAATTTTAATTTTGAAACGTTGGATAAAACACCAGAAATCAGAAACAGACTAACAGTCAGAAACTGCCATTAGTCAAATTGAGATTGGGGGTTAGTCCACTAGGGTAACAAGTTTTGCCTATAGTAATCAACTTATAAAGGGGGCAAGTCTACTAGGGAAGGTCTGATACAATTGACATATTTCTGAAAACTGAACTTAGTCGACTAGCATTATATATAAGTCGACTACAACTAATATTGCCGACTAGGAAAGGTATAAGTTGACTAATCAAGCTATGAATAATTAGAAACAGAGAGTTGGTATGTATCTTGAAGCAAAACTAAGTCGACTATAGGTAGTATAAGTCGATTATGCTTGGTTATAAGTCGACTAATAGGCTTATGATGTGTGTGTATTCAAGGCTTTTAACATTCTAATAAACAATACAATACACATCCATAGCCATAATCCTTGGGAAGTCTTGAGCAAGTAGGATGCTGTATAAGCTTGTAAGATAGAGCTCCAATGAAATGGCTTCACAAATATATCATCAAAATCAAGTTCTAACATTCTCCCCCTTTTTGATGATGACACTTTGTGTACACGAAAACTCCCCCTACAGAGAATATGTTATATGTTCTCCCCTTGTATAGAACATGTTATAACAGATATAGAAAAACATGTGTTCTCTCCCTGCAAAATATATCATAACATATATATATATGATAAAATATTTGATATATATATATATATATATATATATATATATATATATATATGTATATATATATATATATATATATATATATATATATATATATATATATATATATATATATATATATATATATATATATCAAACTTTTTATACGGTACCTGAAAAATAAACATTAGAATGGTATTAATCATTATAAGATCAAAACATTAACCTTTAGGAATCCAAACCTAATTTGAATTTGTTTCCATCTGTTAATATACACATAATTGGATAAATTATATGTAGAATGTATGTATGATGCAATATAAGTATTTTTATCAAAAATGCTTAAGTTTTTAGGAATCCATATGTACTTGTTCTTAATTCTTTTTGAAATAATATCATTATTTCTTTTCATAAAAGAATTATATGGATTATGATTCTTTTTACTAACATGTGTAGATTTTTCACTCTGATTTAAGAATCTAAGACAATAATGATTATGTGACATCTTTTGATATGATAACAAATCCTTTAACTTATCTTTTTCTTGATTGAATTTAGTCACATTTTTTAAAATCTCTTCATATTTCATTTTGACACTTGATATGTCTTTATTTAAAACAGTAATTCTTTTATTTAAAGACAAAATTTCTTTTTTAAGCATTACATTTTCTTTTATAAAATTCTCATTATCCTTTTTCAATGATGATATAACTTTTTCAAAATCATCTTTTTGAGAATTTATAGAAGAATTTGAGAAATATAACATGAATTTTCTTTGATAAGATTTTCATTTTCTTTTGATAAAACTTTATTTATCTTTTCATTCTTGAGATCATTATATAATTCATGAAATGCATCTAAGAGTTCAGTATATTGTACCTCATCTTCTTCTTGAGCCATGAAACAAATGTTGGCATGTTCAGTGGCTTCTTCTTTGTCAGAGGAAGAGGAATCACTATTCTCCCATGATGCTTGATAATCTTTCTTCTTTTGAACTTTTTGCTCTTGAATTTTTCTTTATTTTTGAGCAATGGGCAATCCTTCTTCATATGACCTATTTTATTACAATTAAAACATTTAAACTTACCTTACTTTAAGAATTTTCTGAATTTTCTTGAGAGCATTGCCATCTCCTCTTCATCATCATCATTTGAATTGTCTGTATCTGGGATGCATGGAAGGCAAGTTCTTTCTTCTTTGAGAAAGGTTATTGTTCATCCTTCTTTCTGTCTTCTAGTTGTAATTCATATGCCATTAAATTACTAATAAGATTTTCTAATGACATAGTGGAGAGATCATTTGCTTCTTTGATTGCAGTTGTCTTCTTCTCCCAATCTGATGTGAGTGCATCGAAGGATCTTGCGAACTTTTTCGACTTGGGTGTATTCCTTTACAAGGGATGCTAAGGAATTTGTTATGTCGGTGAACCTTGTTATCATTTCTGAAATTGTTTTATTTTCCATCATTTTGAAGAGTTCGAACCTGTGAAGAAGAACAGAAATTTTAGATTCTTTAACCTTATTTGTACCTTCATGTTTACCTGTAGTATATGCCATATTTGATTTGCAGATGTGGATGTTGACACACGATTGAATTCTTTTTTGGTTAAGGCACAGAATAACGCATTCATCACTTTGGCATCAAGGTTCGCATTCTTCTTTTGATCATCAGTCCAAGCAGTGTAGTTGGTTGTCGGCTTGGTGTATAGTGCTTCTACTATGTTCTAAAGTTCATAATTGAGTGATTGCAAGTAGATCTTCATTCTACACTTCTAGTAGTTGTAGTTCTATCCATCGACTAGCGGTAGACGTTGTGTAGAATGTCCTTCTTTGAATTGTGATGAAGAAAACTCCGTTGCCATCCTTGTAGGTTGTTGACTGGGTATGCAGGGCTCTGATACCAATTGTAGGATCTAAAAATTATGTCAACACAATACTATAACAAAGAATTATTAGTGTAAAATATAAACTTGCACAAAAGAAAATTAAATCACAGAAAGCAAATCAAATGCAGACATAAGTGATTTATCTTGGTTAGGTCCTCTTGACCTACATCCTGTCCCAAGCCACCCGCTTGAGATTTTTCTTTATCCTTTGATTTTGTACACCCAAAATCAACACCTTGTATACCACTTGACAAATCCTCTTTGCCAAATGTATACAACTCTTATTACAACCACGAAGACAACAACATCTTTTATAACTTCTCTTCAACCCGAAGACGCTCTTGTACAACATTTTCTTTTTGAGTGATTATAATCAATCCTACAAGTCTTAAATCTGTATGTAATCGTGAACAAGGACTCCTATAGGTGGACCTCAGATATCTTCACTAAAGAATTAGAATTTGAGTGAAGAATAGAAAGTAGAAACAATTTTCTAAAAAATAGAATTTTGAACAGAGTTTTTGGGCAGAAAACTATTGATATGAATTAGTGTTTTTAGCATAGGACAACATCCCTATTTATAGGTGAAATCTATAATCAGTTAGGAAAGTTATTAACTTGAATTTGAATTTTGAAACGTTGAATAAAATACCAAAAATCAGAAACTTACAGTCAGAAACTGTCATTAGTCGACTTGAGGTTGGGGGTTAGTTGACTAGGGTAACAAGTTTTGCCTATAGTAGTCGACTTATAAAGGGGGCGAGTCGACTAGGGAAGGTCTGATACAATTGACATGTTTTTGAAAACTGAACTTAGTCAACCAGTATTATATATAAGTCGACTTCAACTAATATTAGTCGACTACGAAAAGGCATAAGTCGACTAATCATGCTATGCAGAATAGAAACAGAGAGTTGGTATATATCTTGAAGTAAAACTAAGTCGACTATAGTTAGGAGTAAGTCGACTATAGGTAGTATAAGTCGACTATGCTTGGTTATAAGTCGACTAATAGGCTTATGATGTGTGTGTGTATTCAAGGCTTTTAACATTCTAATAAACAATACAATACAAATCCATAGCCATAATCCTTGGGAAGTTTTGAGCAAGTAGGATGTTGTATAAGCATGTAAGAGCTCCAATGAAATGGCTTCACAAATGTATCATCAAAATTAAGTTCCAATAATAAAGAGGGATATTGTCCTAGGCTAAATATACCAATTCATATGATTAGTTTTCTGTCTACACTCTGTTAAAATATTCTGTTTTTTTAAGAAAACTTGTTTCACTTTCTATTCTTCACACAAATTTCAATTCTATAGTGAAGAATTCTGAGAGTCCACCTATAAGAGTCCTTGTTCACGATCACATACAGATTCAAGGCTTATAGGATACTTTGTAATCACTCAAAGAGAAAGATTGTACAAGAGCATCTTCTGGTATTGAAGAGAAGTTGTATAAGGTGTTATTGTCTTCTTGGTGTTAAGAAGAATTGTACACATTTGGCAAAGGGTGTTTGTCAAGTGGTGTACAGGTGTTGGTTTTGGGTGTACAAAATAAAGGATAAGGAAAATCTCAGGCGGGTTGCTTGGGGACTGGATGTAGGTCAAGAGGACCAAATCAGGATAAAATCTCTTGTGTTTGCATTTGCATAATTTCTGAGATTTATTTCCTTTCTAGCAAGTTATTTTATTTTATGCAATTATCTTTATTCTAGTGTTGTGTTGACATAATTTTTAGATCTTACAATTGGTATCAGAGCCCTGCATACCCTGTCAACACCCTACAAGGATGGCAACGGAGTTTCCTTCATCACAATTCAGAGAAGGACATTCTACACAACATCCACCACTATTTGATGCATCCAACTATAACTATTGGAAGTGTAGAATGAAGATATACTTGCAATCACTCAACTATGAGCTCTGAACCATAGTAGAAGCATCGTACACCAAGCCGACCACAAATTACAGTGCATGGAGTGAAGAACAAAAGAAGTCTGTAAACCTTGATGCCAAAGCAAGGAACGCGCTATTCTATGCCTTGAACAAAGAAGAATTCAATCGTGTGTCAATGGCCAGATCTGCAAATCAAATATGGCAGATTCTATAGGTAACTCATGAAGGTACAAATAAGGTTAAAGAGTCTAAAATTTCTATTCTTATTCACAGATTTGAACTCTTCAAATTGAAGGAGAATGAAACAATTTTAGAAATGATTATAAGGTTCACTGACATTACAAATTCCTTATCATCCCTTGGAAAAGAATACACACAAGTTGAAAAAGTCAGAAAGAATTTTCGTGCACTTACATCGATTGGGAGAAGAAAACCACTGCAATAGAAGAAGCAAATGATCTCTCAACTATGTCATTAAAAAACCTTATTGATAATTTAATTGCATATGAAGTACGACTTGAAGATCGAAAAAAGGATGAACAACAACCTCTATCCAAGAAGAAAGTACTTGCCTTCCATGCATCCTCAAATACGGACAATTCAGATAATGATGAAGAGGAGATGGCAATGCTATCAAGAAAATTCAAAAAGTTCTTGAAGTACGGTAAGTTTAATCCTATATGTTTTAATTGTAATAAACAGGTCATATGAAGAAGGATTGCCCATTGCTAAAAAATAAAGGTAAATTTAAGAGTAAAAAGTTAAAAAGAAGAAAGATTATCAAGCATCATGGGAGAATAGTGATTCATCTTCCTCTGACGAAGAAGAAATAACTGAACATGCCAACATATATTTTATAGCTCAAGAAGAAGATGAGGTACAATATACTAAACTCTTAGATACATTTCATGAATTATATAATGATCTTAAGAATGAAAAGTTGAAAAATAAAGTTTTATCAAAAGAAAATGAAAGACTAAACAAAGAAAATGTTGTTTATATCTCTCAAATTTCTTCTATAAATTCTCAAAAAGATGATTTTGAAAAAGTTATATCATCATTGAAAAAGGATAATGAGAATTTATTACAAGATAATGCTTTACTGAAAAGAGAAATTATGTCTTTAAATGAAAGAATTTCTGTTTTAGATAAAGACATGGCAAGTTTCAAAGATAAATATGAAGAACTTTTGAATAAAATGACAAAGTTTAATAAAGGAAAAAAATTTAAATGATATATTGTCATATCAAAAGGTTTCATATAATCATTTTGGACTTGGATTTTCAAAAGATAAGCATATTTGGTCTTGGTGGTTCAAAACATAATGTTAAAAGAACTACACATGTTTACAAAAAGAATAATGATAATTCTTTTAGGAAGACCATGAAATCAAAGTAGAAATATATTTGGATTCCTAAAATATAAATAATATGGATAAAAATACTTATATTGCATTATATATACATCATATATGCAATTCATACAATTATGTTTATACTAACAGATGGAAATCAAATTCAAATTGGGTTTGGATTCCTAAAGGTTAATGTTTTAATCATGTTATGATTGGTACCATTAACAATATTTTATCTTATAAGTACCATATAAAGAAAAGAAAACATTTGATGATATAAGTTATTTCTAGCACTTGAAAATATATCATATGTAAACAATGATGCAGGGGGAGAACACTTGTTATATATATATATATATATATATATATATATATATATATATATATATATATATATATATATATATATATATATATATATATATATATATATATATATATATATATATATATATATATTACAACCTATTTTCTGCAGGGCGAGTTTCTTTATAGGGGGAGCTTATGCATACACACATTGTCATCACCAAAAAGGGAGAGAATGTTGGAACTTATTTTGATGATAACAAATATAATTTTTACTATTTTTGTTTATTTTTTAGATATTTATTAAAAGCCTTGATCACACACAAAATAGTCCTATTAGTATACTTGACTCTTACTATTAGTAGACTTGACCCTTCGTATTAGTAGACTAATAGGATTGTTAGTCCACTTATCAACTTTATTAGTCGACATATACATGTTGTAGTCGACTAATAGTTCTCTGCTGGTCGACTAATAGCGGTTTTCAGAGACTTGCATATCTGTATCAGTCTTGATGTAGTCGACTTGCTTTCTTTATTAGTCGACTAATCCTGTCAAATATGCCTATACTAGTCAACTAACCCCCAACCCCTAGTCAACATATAGCAGTTTGTAACTATTGTACAGTTATTGAATTCTGGTATTTTATCTAACGTTTTAATATTCAAATTCAAATTGATAACTACCCTAACTGACCATAGATTTCAGATATAAATAGGAATGTTGTCCTAGGCTAAATACACCAATTCTTATGATTAGTTTTCTGTCCAAACTCTGTTGAAATATTCTATTTTTTCAGAAAACTAGTTCCACTTTCTATTCTTCACACAAATTTCAATCCTATAGTGAAGAATTCTGAGAGTCCACCTATAAGAGTCCTTATTCATAATCACATACAGATTCAAGGCTTATAGGATACTTTGTAATTACTCAAAGAGAAAGATTGTGCAAGAGCATCTTCTGGTGTTGAAGAGAAGTTGTACAAGGTGCTGTTGCCTTCTTGGTGTTAAGAAGAGTTGTACACATTTGGCAAAGGGTGTTTGTCAACTGGTATACAGGTGTTGGTTTTCAGTGTACAAAATCAAGAATAAGGAAAATCTTAAGCGGGTTACTTAGGGACTAGATGTAGGTCAAGAGGATCGAATCAGGATAAAATCTCTTGTGCTTGCGTTTGCATAATTTCTAAGATTTATTTCCTTTCTTGCAAATTGTTTTATTTTATGCTAATTATCTTTATTCTAGTGTTGTGTTGACATAATTTTTAGATCCTACAGACCAAAATAAGGCTCCATCTCTATCCATTCTTTCCACTCACACTTCCATTCTGGGTCTAAGAGCGGAGTCAATCCAATTCATCACGGAGTCAGTTCCTTCCTGTTTAAGAGCGCCCCTTATCGCTCTACTTTAATTAACAACTCTATCAACTCGAGGCCCCTGTGGTGGATAAAAACCCGCGGATCAGAATCCATCACAAGCAGATGGATGCTCCCGATCGGACCTATCAGAGTATATAGAGAAGGAAGATACCTTTCAGGTCAGGAGCACCAGTGTGACGGTGGCCTAAGACCTCAGCTGTGAGAATCAGTAGTTAGATTGATGGATAGTGAAAAGAAAATGGCAGGAAGGTAACAGTACTCTTGCCATTCCAGGAGCCCCTTCCCTTTGGAGAAGAAGGATAGTATATACCTGACATGGATGCTCGCGTGGAGGCGAAATTGATGGATTGTTGTAATTGTATGATCTGCACCTGCTGACTTCTTCGTAACAATCATGATCAAGTGAAAGAGCTTTTTGTTTTCAGTTTTGTGCTATTATTTTCAACAGTCTTCTTCAAGTTTTGGTTCTTAAAATCTCTCTTCTATTTTTAAATTTCACTTACAAAACCTTGAGCTTCAATCTTATATATTATTCTCTAGGATTTTGTAAAGAAGTGTTTTCAAGAACAGTTTGTGGTCTTTTGATCACCTAGTGCTTATTGTATTGTTGCTACGCTACCTCTGGACTAGAGGAGTGTGTTCGAGAGTTGTGTACTCCATAGTGGTTATAATTCATTTGGTGGAAAGTTCTAGTGGATTGAAAATCCTTCACGGTGGTGAAGGCGGGGACGTAGAGCGGTGGCTCGAACCTCGAAACAAATCTCTTTGTTTGCGATTGATTTCTTGTCTCTCTTATCTACTTTATATTCATTCATTCATTCATTGTCAATCTATACTCATTACAACAAGATTGCAGTGAGCACCTCAAACTCTTATCTAGAGGAATTACGAGGAAGAAGTTCAAAACCCTTCACGGGGTATGCGACTTCTAATCTTGCTTTGAGTGATCATTTGCATCATCTCATTTTTATTTTGCATTGAATATTGAATTGATTAGCCTTACACCTATTCACCCCCCTCTAGCTGTAATTTCAATTGGTATTAGAGCAAGGTCTCTAGTTTTGGCTAAACATCCTTAGAGAGATCCTAATTTGCTAATCATTCTATTAATTTCTTCATTCATCCACTAGTAAAAATGGCCGACAGTATTAGGACCCCTCCCAAGTTTGATGGCCTTAACTTTCTCATATGGAAAGTTAGGATGATCGTATTTTTGCAATCCCTAGGATGTCGGGTGGCAAAGGCGTGACCAAACCCTATAGTGCACCCATCGATGATGATGACACTTGGTCTAATATTGCCGCCAAGGAATACAAGAAATATGAGGCTAATTCAAAGGCTAAAAATGCCTTATTTCTAGCCTTGAATGAGGATGACACTACAAGGGTCATTCATTGCAAATCCGCCTATGAGATTTGGCAACACTTTTGGTCACTCATGAGGGAACATCACAAGTCAAGAGAGATAAAATTTATCTCTTGCGTTCTCAATATAAAAACTTTAAAATGCATGAAAATGAATCTATTGATGATATGATTATGAAGTTTACTAAAATAACAAATAATCTTTCCTCTTTAGGTGATGAAATAAAAATGATCAAAAGGTCCGGAAGGTCATTCATGCACTTTCACCGTCTTGGGAAGTCAAAGCCACTACATTGAAGGAGTTGAATAACAAAGAGGAGATGAAGCTTATTGGTCTTATCGGCAACCTTAAGACTCATGAGATGGAGAGAGGCAAGAGAAGAAATGACGCTATAAAAGAAGAAGACTATCGCTTTCAAATCTACTCCCACCATCTCTGACGATGAAGAAGAAGAAGATGATGATGAAGAACTATCTCTCCTCATAAGAAATGTAAGAAGAACATACAATAAAGTAAAGTACAACCATAGGAGACGATGACAAGAAAAGGAGGATAAGAAAATCATCTTCTTCAACTGTCAGAAACCCGAACACATCATGGCCAAATGTCCAGGTTTCAAAAACAAGCTATCTTCTTCAATTAAGCAAAAGAAGCCATTCATGAAGAAAGCTCTCAAAGCCACATGGGATTAAGAAAGTGAATCCGAAAAAGAGGTGGACACAGCAAACATGTATTTTATGGCAAACACACCCAAGGTAAATTCTGAACCATCTATTGATGATTGTGAATTAACTAAGATGTTATAGTAAATGCATTTGTAGAACTTTCAGATAATTATGATTCTTTAAAGAAAAATTATCTAAATATGAAAAAGAAAAATGAAGTTCTTCAAAACAAGGTTATTACTCTTTCAAAAGAAAAAGATGATTTGTTATCCACTCTTTTATCAACACAAAAGGATTTTGATGCGTACAAGGTTTCATGTAAAGCTAAGTTTTCCAAGATTGATGAAAATGAAATTTCTATCTTAAAAATTAAAATCAACAATTTGGGAAGTGTTTAAAAGAAATGTGAGTTTAATAAAGCTAAATTAGAAGACATGTTTTTCAAGAAAAATGCTTCAAAAAAACACATTCATACTACAGATGCTCACCCTTCTAAATTACACACCAAGCATGCTCATGCACATCATGGTTTCATGTATGGTAGAATTTATAAATGTACTTATTGTGGCCGAAATGGTCATCTAGCTAAATTTTGTTATGATCGTATAAATGGTACTAATAATCATGTTTAGGTTCAAAGTACTAACGTTATAGGACCCAAGAAAATATGGGTACCAAAGTCAACAACTCCATTATTTGATGCAGGTACACACCAAGGCTCCAAGACGTAGGGAGCGGTGGTATCTTGATAGCGGTTGCTCAAGGCACATGACGTAAGACATCAACAATTTTGCAACCCAATCAAGGTACGATGAAGGTGGCACCGTCACCTTCGGGATGATTTCAAGGGCAAGATTATCGGTATAGGTAACATCAACATTGATACATCTCCCTTAATTGAAAATGTTGTTTTAGTTGATGGTCTTAAACATAATCTACTTAGTATTAGTCAACTATGTGATCGTGGTTTTAAAGTTATTTTTGATGATTCTTCTTGCAACATTTTTGATTGTAAAACCAATGATTGCATTCTTTTCGGATTTCGTGAAAATAATGTATATATTATTGATGTGTTAAATCTAGATTACAAAGCTAAATGTTTAAATGCTTTTGATGAGGATTCATGGTTATGGTATAGAAGATTAGGCTATGTATCTTTTGACCATCTTTCTAGAATCAATTCTTAGAAATCGGTGAAGCGTATTTCTTACTTGAAGCTTGAAAAGGACGGCATTTGTGATGCGTGCCAACTTGGGAAATAAACCAAGTCCTCTTTCAAACCAATCAAGGATATCATGACATCTAGGCCATTAGAATTGATCCACATGGATTTTTTTGGTCCTATTAAAACTAAAAGTTTAAATGAAAATCGCTATGTTTTTGTTTTAGTTGATGATTTTCCCGTTTTACATGGATTTTCTTTTGGAACATAAAGATCAAGTTTTTTCACATTTTAATGTTTTTCGAAAAAGGGTTGAAAAGGAAAAAAAAATTTCTGTTTTGCGCATAAGAAGTTATAGAGGTGGTGAGTTCATCAACCAATCCTTCATCACTTATTGCGAAGAAAATGGAATTAAGCATGAGTTATCTTGTCCTAGAACTCCACAACAAAATAGAGTCGCTGAAAGGAAGAATCGTACTATTCAAGAAATAGCCAGGATTATGATTAGCGAATACGGGTTCCCTCAATACTTATGGGCCGAGGCCGTAAACACCACATGCTATATATCGAACAAAATTTATTTTTGTAAAAATTCTTCTAAAACTTCTTTTGAAATCTATTATTCAAGAAAACCCAATGTTTCGTACTTTAGAGTTTTTGGATGTAAATGTTTTGCTTTGAATACCAAAGATAACTTAGGTAAATTTGATACTAAGGCTTTTGAAGTTATTTTGTTGGTTATTCTAATACTAGCAAAACTGATAGAGTGTTCAATAAATCCTCTCTTACAATTGAAGAATCTATACATGTTAAGTTTGAAGAATCTGATGCTTTTGTTAAGAATGTTATAGAGATTGACACTTTAGGTGAAGACATGGAGAAAGTATCCTTGGAGGACTCACCCACCCAAGAAGACAAGAAAAAACTTAATGGTGAAGTTCAAGAGGATGAAGTAGAACCATCTCAACTACTTCCAAAAGATTGGAGATATGCTACAAGTCATCCCAAAGATCTCATCATAGGTGATGTATCAAAGGGGGTATCTACTCGCTCTAAACTACATGATTTGTGTGGTCATTATGCTTTCATTTCCTATATTGAACCCAAAAATATTCTCAAAGCCGAGGGCGACTCATATTGGTTGCTTGTAATGCAAGAAGAGCTCAATCAGTTTGAGCACAACCAAGTTTAGCATCTCATTCCTAGATCCCATGATAGACCAACGATTGGTACTAAATGGATTTTTAGGAACAAGATGGATGAGTCAGAAATATTGTTAGGAATAAAGCTAGATTAGTAGCCCAAAGTTACACCCAAATCGAAGGAATCGATTTTGAGGAAACCTTTGCACCCGTAGCACGGCTCGAAGCTATACAGATCACACTTGCTTTTGCTTCTTATAAAAATTTCAAACTTTTTCAAATGGATGTCAAAAGCGCATTTTTAAATGGTTTTATTGAAGAGGAAGTATATGTTGAACAACCTCCCAGGTTTGTTGATTCTATACATCCAAATTTTATTTTTAAACTAGATAAAGCTTTGTATGGTTTAAAACAAGCTCCTGGAACTTGGTATGAAAGAATTTCAACTTTTCTTATTTCAAATGGTTTTGTTAAAGGTAAAGTAGATACTACTTTGTTCACTGAGCATGTTGATAGTGACATTCTTATTGTTTAAATTTATGTTAATGATATAATTTTTAGATCTACTAACGAAATACTTTGCAAAGAGTTTAAATCATGTATGCAGAATGAGTTTGAAATGTCTATGATGGGAGAGCTAAACTACTTCCTTAGACTCCAAATCAAGCAAAAGAGTGATGGGATCTTTATAAGTCAAGACAAGTACACAAAGGAACTCATCAAGAAATTCAGTCTTGAAGGGACAAAGACTAGCAAAACTCTCATGACTACCACAACCAAACTTGATAAGGATGAACAAGGTAAAAGTGTAGACATAAAACTTTATAGAAGCATGATTGGTAGTTTGTTGTATTTAAGGGTTAGTAGGCTAGATATCATGTTTAGTGTATATCTTTGTGCTAGATTCCAATCTTGTCTTAAAGAGTCCTACTTGATTGCGGTAAAATGCATTATTCGATACCTTAAGGGCACTATTGGAATGGGTCTATGGTATCCGAAGACCGGACAATTTTCAATGACGAGTTTTTCGGATGCTGACTATGCAGGTTGTAGAGTGGATAGGAAGAGTACAAGTAGAACATGTCAGTTTCTAGGAAATTGTCTTATTTCATGGTCTTCCAAGAAACAAAATTCTACAGCCCTCTCAACCGCCGAGGCTTGTTGTGCACAAGTCTTTTGGATGAAACATACTCTCCTTGATTATAATTTGCATTATGACCATGTTAAAATATTTTGTGATAATACTAGTACTATTCATATGACTAAAAATGCAAATTAACATAGTAAGACTAAGCACATAGAGATTCGATATCACTTTCTTAGAGATCATTATGAGAAAGGTGATATTGAAATTGATTATATCTCTACTGAGTTTCAACTTGCAGATATTTTTACTAAACCACTTGATTTTAACAAATTTTCTTTTATATGCGGTGAACTAAATGTTTGTATTATTGATTGATGAGTTTTCATGGTTGTTTACCCTTTTTGATGTACGACAAAAAGGGGAGAAGTATGGAAGTATGGGTTTGTTTTGATATTTGTCTCATATATGTTTTCATGATTTGATGTTTATCTTCATATATGTTTCATGTTTTGTACTTAACAATAGAGCATCATTTGAGGGGGAGCTTTTACCTCCTTCCTATATTTTGTTTTATAGCTTATATATTTTGTCATCAACAAAAAGGGGGGATTGTTGGCCAAAGGTTCCAATCCTCGGGTTATGTGTTTTGATGATAACAAACCATATAAAAACTATTTGGTACTAATAGAATTTCAAGAATAAATTTCAGGTTGGTACAGGTATTGATGGCTTAATTCTCAAGCATGAGATATTAGGCTCTAACTCAATCATTATTCAACATCAAGTTTCAGAGACGCCTGCTTGTAGACTCATCTTGTAGATTTTTTTGTTAAAGATTAATATATATGTTTGAAGCTCAAAAACACACACACACATAAATTGCACGTCTTTCAAAAGAATGTTTTTAGCTTTTGATTATCAAAACTTTATAAAATATACTTTGTTTTATAATCAGTATACTTAGTTTTCTATATTTCAAAAACCTTACAAAAATTTTCTCAAAACATAACATATTTTCAAAATGTATTTTAGGCTGGTTTTCAGTTTTGACCAAGGTCGATCGACCGGGCCTATTACAGGCCAGAACGGTCGACCGCACGGTCGACCGGAGTTCTGGCAATTGGGGGTGTATACGTTGTGTACGTTCCCGGTCAACCGGGCAGTCGATCGGTCCCCGTTGCGTGGACCGGGCGGTCAACCGACTGTAATCAGGTTAGCCTTGATTTGTCATGGTCGATCGACCAGTCGACCGGAGGGATAACAGTCAGATTTTTTGAATCGCCGGTCGACCGGACGGTCGACCACCAGTCTGCCAGTTTGGCAGAAACGGCTATTTTTTTAATAGGCTATTTTAAAACATGTTTAAATTAAAAAACATGGTAAGTTGTATTAGAAGGTCAATTTCTACCTCTTTTGTACTGGTAAAACTATTCTATGTTTGCTCTTCTAAAAACCCTATATAAAGGGGTCAATAGGGTTGAGTTTAAAACAACAAAAAATTCAAAAATCAAAGTTTTGGGATTTCAAGTGAAAGAGCTTTTTGTTTTCAGTTTTGTGTTATTATTTTCAACAGTCTTCTTCAAGGTTTGGTTCTTAAAATCTCTCTTCTATTTTTAAATTTCACTTACAAAATCTTGAGCTTCAATCTTATATATTATTCTCTAGGGTTTTGTAAAGAAGTATTTTCAAGAGAGAGTTTGTGGTCTTTTGATCACCCAGTGCTTATTGTATTGTAGCTATACTACCTCTGAACTAGAGGAGTGTGTTGGGGAATTGTGTACTCCATAGTTGTTGTAAATCCTTTGGTGGAAAGTTATACTGGATTGGAAATCTTTCACGGTGGTGAAGGCGGGGACGTAGAGCGGTGACTCGAACCTCCAACAAATCTCTTTGTTTTACAATTGATTTCTTGTCTCTCTTATCTACTTTATATTCATTCATTCATGGTCATCTATACTCATTACAAAAAGATTGCATTGAGAACCTCAAACTTTTATCTAGAGGAATCACGAGGAAGAAGTTCAGAACTCTTCACGGGGTTTACGGCTTCTAATCTTACTTTGAGTGATCGTTTGCATCATCTCATTTTTATTTTGCATTAAATTTTGAATTGATTAGCCTTACACCTATTCACCCCCTGTAGTTGTAATTTCAGGTAACAATACCCTTGCCATTGCAGGAGCCCCTTCCCTTTGGAGAAGAAGGATAGTATATACCTGACATGGATGCTCGCGTGGAGGCGAAATTGATGGATTGTTGTAACTGTATGATCTGCACCTGCTGACTTCTTCATAACAATCATGATCACTTCCCTGATTAATTGGGAATGCATCTAGTAATATTTGTTGTAATGTATATCCACCCACGCTTATGTAGAGGCTTTACACATTTTCAACATGGGGGAGGATAGAGCTGTGTAACAAAACATGGAGATTTTAGTAAATTGCTGCTGGAAACTTCTGATTCAAAGTCAGAGACTTTGGATTGTGGAAAGCTTCAGAGTGGTAAAGGCCTCAGAGTGGCGGAAAGTGGTTTCAGAGTGTAATATCTTCAGGATGAAGGACAACTCCGAGAAGATCAGATGTGGTGGAAGCTTTGGATTGAAGTCTGAGAATTATCGTTGTCTCGAGGGAACTGATCGTACACATATTTTGTATTCTTTTTATTATACTCCTACATTTATCGTGTAATAAATCTGCTAATTTCTTTGTCTTAAATGTCTATTTTATAGAAGATAATAATGAAGAGAAAGAGGATTAAACCAAATAAATACCAGTTATAATCAGATTTAACTGGATCTATTTGGTTAGCTGAGGATGATCCCAGATCTAGTTAGAACAAATTAAGGATTGGGGTAAATGTTCAGCTGAAGATCAGAGCAAATCAGAAAGATAACACGAAATAGAAATCAGTAAAATTCAGATTTCTATAAATTCATTTCGGTTAGCTAAAGATCAATTGAGGATAATATCAAATACAGAGAGATAAATGGACAGAGAGAAGATCAACGGATGAGATGAAGCAAGTTTGACTTAGATTCTGACTGGATACATTTCAGTATTTGAATCATAACTTTCGCTACTGAATCTCAAATCTGATGATTCAAGATGATCCAGAAAGAAGACTTACAGAGCTACAACTCTTTTGTTGATCACTATTTCTAATTCTGTCATTTGATAAGTAATATTCAGCAATCAATACGCCAACAAACTGCAGATCAGAACTGAATATCCACATCAAATCAAGTTTGGAGATAAGGGAGGATTCAAATTCAGAAATAGCCAAATTTTCCTACCTTCATACTACTCTAACATCTGCATTTCTTCTATAAATACTTGCAATCTCAAAAGCAAGGGAGGACCAAGCGGAGATAGATTTTAAGCCAGTTTTTCATTCTTTTTAGTGTAGGTTTTTATTTTCTTTTTATGTAATTTTTATTTCTTTGTAAACTTAGGTTAGATTGAGATTCATGTAAGTAAAAGAGAGAGGCTTATGTTGAGAGTGACACCGATGTACCCTCCTCCTTCCATCGTTTTTGCAAGCAATAAAAGGTAATTTTTTTATATTCGTCTTTACTTTTGTTTTCTTCTTCTTCTTTCTACTTTTCCTCTTTTGGTTTTGATGAGTATCCAAGTGAATATAGAAGCATCAGTATAGTCATGTTTGTGTGAGTGCCACCGATATTTCATGATGATGTTCTCCTCCTCAAGATTCTGTATCACTTCATTCTTATTCGTCTTGATGATGTAATGCGAATGGGGACTGAGCTTGATCTTATGAATTATGCGTTGATCGCCTCCGAAGCAAGGTAAAACATGCAAGGGTTCCAGGTATGTCATCAACCAAGGGAGGTAAGTTTTTCTTTTAGTTTTTTTTCTTTTAATTCTTTAGTTTAGAACACCACAATTCACCACTTCTTTTATCACTCTTTTTCAATTTCATTTGTACATATCACTTCTATTTTCTCCACCTTCTCTATCTATCACTTTCTTTCTAACTTCACTTTAACCTAATTTTTCTCTTTTTCTTTTAAAGAACTAAAGAAGAACTTTAACCATACTTTGTATCTTAAAAGAAAACTTACTAAAAAAGCTTCTATCGCTAGTCCCTCCTTGTGGATCACGACCCGCATAGCCACTTGCTATTGCGGTAGAATTGAACACCTTGCACATCCTATTCTTAGATTTGAAATTCTGTATTTTGTGTGCAGGTACAAACTCAATCAGGAACCTCTTGGTAGTTTAGACACGTGTCATCATTATTGTGTGAGTCAAAATTTGACTACTATAGATGCCCCCGCTTTCCTACTTGCTGAAGCCTGCAGAAGGGAAGTCGGGATAACGAAGTTAATTGGAGGGACTCTCAATGCCTTAAGCTCATTTTAGCGCTTGCGGACAGATGAGCGTACGATAAATCTCTTCAGACCATTGTGGATCTTTTAGAGTTAATTGGAGAGGCTGCCAGCTGTTACATCGATCAGCTGGATTCCTCAAAAGTTGTATTTTGCACCTCTTTGAATCTTGGCATCATTATGAATGGGATTGTAGGGTTTTGTGTTTTGGTGGCAACGGTGGATCTTTTGCCTTTTCTATTGACTGAATATCTCGAGATCAAGCTGACTTTTCAGGGTTCTATAATCTGAATTGAAGGCAGTGTGACTTCTCATCCATCTATAAATATAGAGAGACCCGAGGAGGAAATCACCTTCGTTGTCTTCTTCAGTAACCCTTGCTTCAAAATCCTAATTTCTTCTTTCCTTACCGGGCCGCCATGCTATCCTCTTTTCTCTTCATCAATGGAAAAAGGAAAAGGAGAGGCAGAAGGAAGATGAGGAAGTGGTGATTAAGCTTTCTTTTTTAGGGAGTCTGGCTGGTGCATTGGATTAGTGAGCATAAAAGTGTTGTTATGTTAGATTAGAAAGCGTAACAGTGCGCCGCCATCTGTGAGGATAGGTGGGATGCTTGCTTCAACTGGATCAGGTGATCTAGTTCTGGATCTTCTGTATTTTTTTAAAGATGTAAACACAAAGATGTAATAAATTTTTTGTATTACTCTTGTCAAATGTAACCAAATGAATTTAATGGAATATTTTTTAATGGAAATAGCTATGTTTGGATCTTACTTGGATTGTATCGGCTGTATTGTTGGGAATAGTCATACCTCTCCAAAGGACTTAAGGTTTGCGTTGATGTCTCTGATTGGGGAAATTCCCTCTTTCAGTGCTAGCAAACATTGATCGGATGGTGGAATCATCTGCCATAGGCTAGATGATAGGACCTGTTGGTCTTTGAGTGGGGAGAGGTCCTACCAGCGGAGGGTTTTGACTGCCCGTAGGCTAATTGACCCGTAGGCTAGTTCTTATGTTGTCGTCTCTAAGTGGGGGGACACTCTCACAATGAAACGTACAAGCATCGGAGATTCTGATGGAGGAACTTCCATCGATAGGGTTTGGACTTCGAGCTGGGGACACTCCCACAATGGAGGGTTTTAATTGCCTGTAAGCAAATTGATACCATCTATGAGTGGGGGACACTCCCACATCGGAATGTACAAGCATTAGGGATTCTGATGGGGAACACTCTCATCAGCGAGGTTTGGACTCCGAGCGGAGAACACTCCCACAGCGGAGGGTTTTGACTGTCCGTATGCTAATCGAGAGGGAGCTCGTAGGCTAGTGCTTGCATTGCCATCTCCGAGTAGGAGACACACCCAGATCAGAACACACAAGCATTAGAAATTTTGATGGGGAATACGCCCATCATCAGGGTGTACTGGAACAGTTATACGAAAAAAATTTATTTTAATCGATAATTTGGGGCATAATACATGAAGTTTAATCGAAAATGGGAGGAGGTGATTATTCATGTGCATTGCATATTTTAGTCACATTTTCATATTTATCATTAATTTAAACTCTACTATTTAATGATTTTAATGTCTAGTGGTGTCCAGGTGTAATTAATGGAAAAAGAGGAGAAATGAACCAAAATATCCTAATTAATCCAGAGTAATTGATAAGATTTATACCTAAAGCAATTAACAGAGATTTACTTGAAAGCAGAAGTTGGGAAGAAACCTTATCTGAAGAAATGGCGAAAAAATCTATGTCACAAAAGATAGGCCATGAAAATGTGACAAAAGCAGCATTTTCGTGGCTCTGTTAAGACCATTGGGCCAACGTCTTTGCTCTTATCTTCAAGTGCATTCTGTCCCTTCATCTTATCCTATAAATAGAGTACCACTCCACCAGAGAGCAGAAAGTTAGGTTTAGGCTTTTACTTTTAGTTTAACTTAGGATTTTTGTTTTTCTTCTTGTGTAATTTTCATTTTTTATGTAATTTAGATTAGAGAGATTCATAAGAAAAATTGAAAGAAAAGCTGTATTGAGAGTGACGCCAATGTAAGTTTTCTCAGTTCTTTTACAGTTTCTTTATTTAATCAAAGTTAAATTTTGTTTTTGTAATACCCTGTTCCCAGAATACGTACTTAGTTGCGTATTCAGTTTTCGATCGTATTTTTCGATTTACTTCCTGTATTTGACCGATTTCAATTTCAAATATCATTTTCCAATATATTAGATTTTCTATGATTTTCTGGATTTTTCCTGAATTAAAATAAATTTCTTCAAAACCGGTGTCGACCGGTGTCGCTGATCGATTCCTGGATTTTTATTTTACAAACGGTTAAGAATTTCTAGAAGAGTCTTTAGACTTTATTTCTTAGAATGATATTTCCTACTTAAATACTTTTTCTGAGAATTTTATGAATTTATGAAAATTTCGACGGAGTCGGTAAATTACTGATTCCGGGATTTTTAGTTTTAAAACTATAAAGTATTTCTTCAAACGGATTTCACTATACGTCTTCATATATTATTATTGATTTTTAGTAAAATTTACGAGTCGTTCCGAAATACTTGAATTTCGGACGATTTCGGTATTTCCCGGAATGTTTTCCGCATCCTCGACTTAAACCCGGAACTTGTATTTTCAATATTTTATTTTCTAAAATCCAAGAGAAAATATCTTCTCCTTTATGATTTCTTTTCTTTTCCTTTCCTTTATTTCTTTCCTCCACAACCACAAGTTTTTTCCATTTTCCAAAATTCCATTTTCTCCAAAAATTCCAACTCCACACAATTTCTCACCTACTTCCTCATTAAATGCCCATCTTTTCTCTCTCTCCCATGGCCGGCCAAGTGGTGGCTAGGAGAGACACCTCACCTCCCCTTTTTGCACAAAACCCCCTCTCAATTTCTTTAATTGCATCTTCTTTACAAAAATCAAATCCTATATAAGTTTCCCTTTACATTCTTTTACTCTTTTCTTCACTTCACCAAGAGTTTAGCCTTCACCATTTCCTTCTCCATCTCAAACCCTAACTCCAAGAACACCACAAGATCTCCACCTCTAGCTCAAGCAACTGATTTGGAGCTTGAATCGTAGCTCTTTTCGTCGCCAAGGATCACATAGGTGCCATTTGACGACCACACTCTTCCGGACTCGTAAAGCTTCAATCAAACCATTCCTAGTGAGTATATTTACTCACCAAGACTTGTAAACTCCTTTGTATACTTGTGTTGACAATTCATGTTCACTTGAACCATAAAAATCACATTTTAGACCCTCAAACAAAACCCTAGAAATCTGTTCTGTTTGCTGTTTTCTCACGATTAGTCGACTAGACCTAGGGACTAGTCGACTTATCCACTTTAGTTGAAACTTAACCTTTTCTGATTTCACAGTTTTAGTCGACTAGACCAGATTTCCAGTCGACTAGAGACCCCTAGTCGACTACCCATTTCTCCCCAGTCGACTCCTGTTTTCCTGAAATAAAACATCAACTCTCTGTATCTCAGACTTAGTCGACTTAGATATCCATTAGTCGACTAGTAGTTCCCTGTTAGTCGACTACCCTTACAACCCTAGTCGACTAACTTTCCCTGAAACAGGACCCAACTCTAAGTTTCCCAGTTTTAGTCGACTCATCCAGACTAGTAGTCGACTTAAGACCCCTATTAGTCGACTGACCCTTCCACCTAGTCGACTAATTCTGACTGTTTGACTTAGTTGATTCTGTTCTGAATTTGGATCTTATTGTTGATACATGTATGGCATATTATTTTTGTTCATGCTTCATAACTGGTACTACATGACATGTTACTTGATAGACATTATCTCATATTACTTCATGACTTGTTATTACATATCATCGCTCCATAACTTGTTAAAATGTGAATATCACCACTTATCATGCCATCACTTGAACCAAGCATGATACACTTGACTTTTGCATAAAATGGACCAACTTACACATGGGTCGGGGGAAAACATGCGGATATCGATATGTGTTCGTGTTTACAGTGGCTTTTAGGAATGTTGTGCAACTCATGTTCCGGTCTGACCTGTGGGCCTCCAGGGGACCGAGGGGAGTGCTTGCTCCCTCTATTACTGGTACCATCATGTTAAGGGCATACATAAGTCCCTCCTGTTTAGCCTAGCGGCTGGCTTCCGTCACCAAGCAACGGAACAATCCTGGACCGTTATCCCGGGCATGTACGGGGTCCACTGTAAACATAGTTCGTCGATACAACCGCTGTTTCCAATAACAACCTTGCTTTACTAGGATATGGATCTATGTGCTCTGGGACGCTGGGTCACATAGCTAGATATCACAGTAAGACAAGTAATAATAATAAGACGTCAACTGTAGATTTATTGTATTTAGGATTTTATCTCCTCATGCTTTTCATACTTGTTAGTTGATATTTCTTATAACTGTTTCATCTTTCCTTATTCATGTCCCTTAGCCACTTGGCTATAGTTTGTTTATTGTATATGTCTTGACTCCTTGGATTTGCACATTCAGATTCCGAAGCTTGGAACGAAGTGGAGCCATCCACAGAGGACCAAGCTTACTTTAGTGAGCAGGCGGACTAGTTCCAGTCCCTTCGTGCCAGACTTACCTTTTGACTCACGAGATCCTCTTTCTACTTGTGAGCTTTTTGTATACATATTTGTATATATTTCTTTTGGACTTGGTTATGATGTAATACACATGTAATGTGTAATACTTTTTAATATCCTGTGATAACTTTGTATGTGTACTTCTTGTGTTGGCATATGTATTGATACCACGCTTTGTCGTGTACTCTGTTTCTTGTTGTACTTTTGCTTAGCGTATATACGTGGGGGCAATTCCTGACCTACGTATATACGTCGCAGTGACGTCCCCGTATCCGTGGAATCGGGGCGTGACAGGTTGGTATCAGAGCCTAGGCTCTCACACCTGAAGTACAATCGAGCGGCAAATTTTAATAATTTGCTGATGCCAACTACAATATACAAAGTTATTAAGTCCTCCTTGATTCCTTCTTGATTCCTTCCCTTGTATTCTAAACTCCTTCCATTTGTTTCCAAATTCCAGTTATCTTTCCCCAACTCGGTATGGAGCGAAGGACGGGTCGTAACCACTCTGGGCAAGCCTCGAATGGACCCACGGGAGAGAATGTGGATATTTTGAGGGTCATTCAGACCATGATGGAAAACCAGCAGCAGCAGACTGAACTCCTCAGGCAAGAATTGACAGCCCCAAAGGAACAGAGGCCGGGGAATGTATCGGACTTCAGACGGCTGCAACCAGCCATCTTCACGGGTGGAGAGAAACCATTGGATGCTGAACAATGGTGCTCTCCGAGCGAAGCTGGCCTAATGATAGTTTCTCCCCAAAGCTTAGCTTCGCAGCTGCAGCATAACTCCGCACTCCACACGAAGGCAGGAAGCAGGAAAATATCCAAGTGTTAGCTTTGCTCTGGAAGCTTAGCCTCGAACAACAGAATGCAACAAAGCCCCAAGGGCTAACATCGTCAGAAGGGGCTTATTGCCTAAAGGGCATTAAAGTCCTTTTCAGTTACACTTCGAAGGACAGCTTCACATCCTGTCATTCAACAGGATGTAAACCGCCTAAGGGATAGTTTCGCCTGGAAGCTTGAAGAAGAGACCCTTCGGTTCTAATATTCCCAGTCAAGAAATCAAGGAAAATTCAGGGAATTAAACTCCCTAAAATCACAAGATCATGGTTGATCATCTTGGATTCATCTAAAGATAGCCAGAAATCGGCTTTAGGAGAGAGATAAAAATCTCTGATTAAAAGGGAAAGATCCCTACCGGCAATTGGTCGTTCGATGACCGGAGGAGGAGAAGGACCCTCTGTTGCAGAGGTTACGACCTCTTTTCCCGCTCGTCTCTTGGGTGTCATTGAAGAACAATGGAGGTTCTTGGATTCTTGAACGAAGAAGAAGAAAAGAGTCAAGTGCTCCGGAAATTTTAAAGAGAAGTGATGCCTTCTCTCTCAGCCCGATCAGGCTTTTATAGGCTGATGATCGCTTAAAACGACGCCTCGATAAGAGCACAGGCTGTCGTTTCAAATTAATTTGAAACGGCGTCTAAAGCGCCTTCCCGATAAGCGCTGATTCAGCCCCGCTAAGGGCTAACTCCACCATAAGTCAAGTGTTGACTTCGCGCGATGCATGAATAACTTCGCCGAAAAACATGCCTTAGCTCCGCTGAGAGCACAAGCTCGAGCTTCGCAGAGAATTCATGTTAGCTTCGCTGGAAGGATTCTGTTTTTAACTTCGCATGAAGTCTAACTCCGCCAGACCAATTCAAGTGAAGGATGAGCAGAAACTGAACTTTTATTGATATAAAAAGGAAGGTACATTGATACTATTACATCAAGGTTGTGTTTCGTATAACAGAATCATTTGCTCAAAAGGCATACAAGTGGTCCTATCTACTTCCAAGCCAAATCAACTGGACACGAAAGGCCTTCCTCCTGCACAAGGCCATAATCCTTCGCATAATGGCAGATTTTGTCATCAAGAAGCTGGATCTTCTTTGATGAAAATTGGCAATGGAGGATCTGAGACCTTACAGGTGACGTCCGCTTTTCCGAAGTAGATCATCTCGGATAAGTGGCTACCAGCCTCACCTCGAAGTGGATCATCTCGGATAAGCAACTGTCAACCTCTTCTGGGAACACACATCAGCTGCCCCAGTTGTTCCTCCTGCTTAGAATTTAAAGTTTCAACTGGAAAAGCAAGAGACAACTTCTTGGTTTCTTTCATCAAGACAAAAGAATGGCGAACATAGCTCACTGTAATGCAAACTGAAACAAGTTAACAGTAAGTCAAAGGAAAAGCTGCCAAAAAATGGTAAGTCAAATTTTTGGGGCGAAGCAATTTATATCCGACTCAGTTAAGGATTGATTTCAGTTAAAGCAGAGGATAGCCTCACTTGCACAGTGATGATGGGCTAGCTTAGCATAAGCCAAGTCCTAGCCTCGCCTATATGGCTAAGCCAGACTGATCCTGAGGGACGCAGTCTTAGCCCCAAATTCTTGCCTACGCTCAACGTTGAAGAGACTAAGTCCCAATTCTTGCCTACGCGGCGAACTTAGCAGGCAAGCATGTAGTGATCTTTAATCAAGTCAAAATGATAGCTTCGCCGGGAAGCTGAGAAATCGGGCTGAAACCCTTCTCTGCAGATCAGTCAGATACAAAATGAAGAATAAGGGAAATCAATCCCTGAGGCAGCTGTTAAAGCTAAATTAAGGGAGATAAATTCCCTAAAAGTTATCAGCTCATTGGTAAAGTCTCTGGATGACCGAGACTTACCAGTCCTTGGCCGGGTAATGACCAGAGTGGGCATCCCCACTAGTTCAGAGATCTGAGAATCTCTCTCTAATAACCAAGAGAAGAGAAAGTAGACTACTTCTCTTCAGAGGACCTCAGGTGTCCTATTTATAGGCCTCATGGCCTGAGCGCTGCTGCTTCAAGCATAGAAGCGTGAGTAAGGCATCTATTGAGCCTTGAAAAAGGGAACGGTTTCCCTCGAAACCGTGCAAGGAAGAAATGATCTTCCTCGTTAATGTGCATTTATTGAGCCTTGAGAAAGGGAATACTCTCCCTCGGAAACGCACAAGGGAGGAATGATCTCCCTCGACTAATGCAAGAGAGGTTATTCTAACCTCGAAAAAGGAGCAATCCTTCTCGTAACTGGCCGAAAGCAGTTGGCCTCGAAAAGGAACAGCATTCCAAAGCGAACTTATTCCGGGAGGCTCGGATGCGAAGCTACCCGGATGCGAAGCTACCCAGACGCGAAGCTACTCAGAGTCGCGAATCTACACGATTCTTCGGCGAATCTATCCCAAAGCAGGATTAAAAGCGAAGCTAAACTCAACCACCATGGCGACGTTCGTACTTCACATACCACCGATCAAAGCAATTCAAAGTATTTCGAAGTCTGAGCCATTGCAGACTTTCGAAAACTTTGAAGGGGGTCTTGTTGACACTTTAAAAAAGACAAGATTCTTACTGGCCTAAACGATGTCTAAACTTGTTGACATTTATAAAAGACAAGTGAAAGATAAGCTGATTGGTCCGAACAATGTCTAAACTTGTTGACATTTACAAAAGACAAGCGATAGACAAGCTGACGACCAGTTCTGTACTTGTTGACATTTACAAAAGACAAGTGACAGATAAGCTGACGACCAGTTTTCATTCATCCCCAAGGGACAAAGCAGCAACTTGGACTCTACTATTCAGTGAAGTAGACAGTGAGCCCGGATTGTCTCTAACCAGACCTCAGCAGGTCTAAGATGCTAACACTTAGCATCACATGAGCCCAAAGGGATAGCCTCGCCTGCGAGGCTAAGATCACCTAACTTCGCCATGAAGCCATTCACAGCTCCGTCAGGAAGCTAACCTATAGCTTCGCCTGAAGTGCTCAGTTAACTCCGCAGAGAGTTAGCTTCGCTTAAAGCCACACGTAACCGCGCAGAAGAATGTTCGATAGATTCGCCACAGACGTTATCTAGCTCCGCTGAAGAGCTGTCTTCTGACTTTGCCAGATGTTTCTTTCAACTCCGCTGCGAGCTCAACGCGGGCAGCTGATTGTAGTTCATTTTGCATCATCTTCCACTTCCATACTATGCTTTATGTAAATAAAAATGAGGTTTTTATTGTTTTTCTCTCTAAATTTGCAGGTCCACCATTAATGGAGAGGAAGGCCCAAATCAAGGAATTATCAAGGAATAAATGGGATTAATTAAAGAGCAAAAAGGAAAAGCCCAAAAGTCTAGCCCAGATCTGGAGTCGTCCACGAATATGTCCAGCCTTCTAGAAGATCCAACGTGGCCAACAGACTGTAACAGAATGGTAACAGAATTCGTTGGCGCAACGGCCAAGATTCTGCCGCAGAAACGCGGCTCTGGCCGCGGATCCGCGGCAGGAATCTGGCCATTGAGCCAGTGTTTGATCCCACGGTCAAGAATGGAAGGGTTCTTCCTCTGAAGCCTATAAATAGACCTAGGACCTCTGCGAGAAAAAAAAGAGGAGAGAATTGGAGAGAAGAGCTTGTAATTTTTGAGAGAGTTGTAGAGATTTTCTCTAATTTCTTTTAGTGCTCTTGTAATCTTCTTCCTCCTTCTAGAATTCTGTAAAAGAGAGAAAGAGAGAGTGTGAGAGCTTGTAATCAAAGTGGTGACAACTTGAAGCAAGGATTTATCATTCTATCTTCTCATCTTTGCAAATTCTAGTACTTTACTTTCTTGCTTTACTTTCATCAAGCTTTAATTTCATTGCATTTTTCTTCTATCATGAATTGTTGTTTTCTTTTCTTTGTAATGTCTAGCTAACTCTCTAACATGACTAGCTAACCACTAACTTTGCTAACTTCTAACTCTTGGGTGATTGCTAACTTTTAATCTTGCAATTTTGAGTCTCTTTCATCCCCAATGAAGATGAGTTACTTTCATTCTTGGCAAATGCTTGTTGTAATTCCATATGATTCATGTGAGCCTCATTTAGAGCCTAATCTTTAGAACAAGTGCCTTGATGGAACATGGAGATGGATCACCTAACTTTGCTATTGGTTTGTAGTACAATTTTCTTACTTCAATGCTACCTTGAGTATGGCCTTGAATGACTAATGAATCTTGTATCTTCCTCCTTAGCATTACCTTGAGTGACACTCCTTGATTCCACCATTGAAATTCTATCTCGGGAGCCGATGAATCAATGAGGGTACAAGACAAGACCGAGAAGATCACTCATCCTCCAAGTGGGAAAGTAATTTGACCAACAAGCAAGCAAGCCCTTTGCCGATGAATCAACATGAGGCATGCATCACCCTAATGAGATTAGTAAGTTAGTAAATTAGAAAGGTTAGCTAGTCATGGTTTCTTCCATCTAAAAGTTTTTCAAAAGTTTTCCTTCGCTAGTTTTCTTTCCAAACAAGTCAAATTTTCCAAGTTCTTTTCATTTTCTTTTCCATCGGTTTTCTTTCCATGCAACAAATCCACGACGAATTTTCCCGCTACTTTTCCATGTCATTTTGTTTCTTTTGAACAAAGAAGAACTCTCGTTTTCTTTCTTCACAACTTAACCGTAAAGCTTCCATCGCGAGCTCTCCCTGAGGATCGACCCGTAATAGTCCTACTACCACGGTGATTCGGAAGGAGTAAATAAACATTGTGAATACATTCTTGGAGTTGTTGAGCATAACATAAGAGTACCTAAGGTTGATTCTAAACCCTCTCTCTTGTTGAATATTAGTGCACTCCTTCCTTCCGAACAAAATTTTTGGCGCCGTTGCCGGGGAGAGCAAAGGGTTTTCATTTAATTGAAGAACTAAACGAGTTTTCTTCTCTGTTGCAGGTTACAGGTTGAAGAAACAGGAAATTAAGCACTGCAGTAACATATAAGTGGCTTTGGGCCTCTGCTCTAGAAAGCAGAGACCAAGTGCCCTCTGATTCGCCGCGTTTTCACGGCCAAAGCCGCGGATACGCCACAAAGAGGAGGTGACTACTCACTGTTTTTGTGCAGGGTTGCTTGCTTTGCAAAAATACAGCTGCTGCAAATCTTATTTCTTGTATGCTTTCACCAGGATCCTGCTAATAATCAACAGTAAAACATTTGGTGAAAAGTTAAAAATTGATTAGATGTTTGCATTTTTAGGCACGTGTCTTTTCAATTCATTTACTTTACTGTTGAAGAGTGCTGGAGCAAGGTACGTTCACATTGCATTTTGAATAGGACTCACTTCTTTGTTGATTTACATCGCTTTGAGTGAACCTTGTGTGCATATATTGTACACTTGCACCAAATTAATTTTAAGGGCACCACCCAATAAACAAGATAAGGTGGGGGATTTCATCACCCTTTGCTTGGCCCAAAAATCAGCATCCAAGCACTCACAATCCCAAGCTTTTTAATAAAATCTGATAGACGTTGATCCTAGGACATCCGGACTCAGTAGGAGATCAGCTGAAGTTGGAAATTGATTTTGATTCATACTCCAGTCAAATCAGTGTCTAAGGTTTGGGATTAAGAGGTTACGCCTCGAAGATACCGTGGTTTGGCGTAATTAAGGCCCGTTGCTTACGCACGGATACCTCCCACCGTATTTTGCCCTACCTGGCTGATTAGCTGTGGTCTGACTCAAGCAATAACCTTCTTTAGTTCATCGAACAGTTCGGAGTCGTCTAGGTCCAGGTATCCTAGATAGCTTGTGATTGATTTTTCTTTTCTTGTTTGTTATTTTCATTTTTTTGCTTGTGTGATCGGTGAACGTTGTCTGTGATTGTGTATGCAAGAGTGGTTCTGGGATCCAGATTCTGCAAGACTTATTACAATTTCTACACTTGCACAAACACCACCACCTAACACAATCCCAATCATGAAAAATAACACTTCGCTTCAAGACAAGTTCTACCCGATCCGCACTTCACTTCCATCATGCATTCTTCTTCCAGTGACCAATGGAAATAATTTTGAGATGAAGCAACAATTCATCAATACACTCTCACGATTTCATGGCTTAGAATCCGAGGATGCATATTTCTTCATTCGTGAGTTTGAAGAAGTATGCGTGATGATGAGAATTTCCCAATTAACTGAGGACGCTGTTAGACTAAGGTTCATACCCTTCGCGCTGAAAGACATAGCTAAGAAATTGCTTTACAATCTTCCTGCCAGTTCGATCTCTTCATGGGATGATTTTGTAAAAGTCTTTCTTAAGAAATTTTATCCCATTCATAAGACAGCCCTCATGAGAAAAAACATCATGCAATTCAAGCAGGAATCAAACGAACCATTCTGGAAATTTTTTGAACACTTCAAAGACTTGCTAGCCCTATGTCCTCATCACGGCATAGAGAAATGGTGACAGTGCCAAATTATCTATGACGAACTTGATTATCAATAAAGACACTCCTTGAAACATATGCCAAGGAGAATTTTAAAGAAAGATGAGAATCAGGGGTGGGATCTCTTTGAAGCCTTAGCTGAGAAAACAATTCAGTGGGAGTCATGCCCAGATAAACCCACTCCCACCACTTCCAGAACCGGTATGCATTCAATAGAATCCTCTATAGCTGCTGAGGCTAAAATAACACAACTGATGAAGAGGATAGAACTGCTTGAATCAAGGAAACATTCTGCTGTGAACCAGATCAACCCACCACCTATGGTCAAACCGGGTTGCACCTATTGCCATGATCTCAACCACGTATTCGAGGAGTGTCCTGTATACCAGTCTCAAATGTATCAGGAGAACACGAATGCTGCTTATACCAGACCCCACCACAATCTATACTCCAATACGTACAATCCGGGACGGCGAAACCATCCAAATTTTTCCTGAAGTAAGTCTGGTCCTGAGCAACCTAGGCAACCATTTCTAAATCAATACCCTGCTCAGTCTCATCAATCCAACTACCACCAGAATCCACCAAATTTCCACTCATACCAGAGTCCACCACAATTCCAGTCATATCAGAATCCTGTTGGCCCAAGGTTACAATCACCCATTTTAGTGTGTTTTGATGATTACAAAACATATATAGTTATTTGTACTAATTATGTTTGTTGTTTAAGTGTGTTTCAGGATTCTAATTCAACTAGAAGGTTTCTTCCCTAAAGAAAGGTGTTTGGACTCAAGTCAACTCAATTTGGGCTCAAGAATCAAGTTTTGAAGATCATATGGTGAAAGCCCTCTTGAAGCACTTGTAGTCCTTAGAACCAATGTAAGAAATAGTTTGTTAAAGTTTGAGTTTTGGAAAGTTGGCTCTAGGATACACACACACGATTTTGTATTCAAGTTTTCATGGTCAAAACTTTTGTTTCATGCCTTGTATATATATACATGACCCTAAGTTTTACAAAAATGAATATCATGTTTAGATCATGTATGTATACTCTTTCCAGCATATTACTTAGTTTTCTTGACTTCAAAACATTTTTACAAAATTTCCCAAGTTCAGAATTCTGCTGTTTTTCTGTTTCAAGCTAGACCGGCCGACCGGCCCGGTCGACCGGCACCTGCACAGGACATGCACGCTTGTGCATGTCTGTCGGCCGACCGCCCGGGTCGACCGACTGTCTGCAGTTGCTCTCGGGTTTTCTGGGTCGACCGCCCGGTCGACCGCCTTCAAAAACCTGTGTTTCTTCTTAGAGGACGGTCGACCCGAGCGGTCGACCCGAGCCCAACGGCTACTGCCAGCTAGGCGGACGGTCGACCGGACCGGTCGACCGCCAGGCCTGCAGAGCTCCAACGGCTCTTTCCTCTTTGGTGCAATTCTGAAATCAGTCTGTTTTTGTAGACTTTTTCTGAGGTTTTGGAGAACTTTTTCAGGTCAAATAAACTTAAAATAAATGAGTTTTAACCCTTTCCTCTCCCTATAAATAGAGGAGATGGGTCTCTTGCATTTTCACTAAGAAAAATCCCCAAGCTTTCATAGTTTACAAAAGAGAAGAAAAGTTTCTAAGCTCTCCATTTTCTCATTCTTTCTTGAGCTTGTTTTCAGTTGTGTTCTCTAGCAAAAATCATCTCTACAACTGAGTTTTCTCACTACACTTCTTAGAGCCAAAATTTCCATCCTCATTCTATAAGGAAGTTGTAAAGAGAAAGTGTTTGTAAGAAGTTTATGATCCTTTTGGTGATCACTTGGCTACTTGTTCCTTCTTCTTGTTCTTGTGGAGACACCTCTTCGTAGAGGTTATTGTAAGTGGTGGAGCTCGGTGCTCGGGTCTTTGGTAGACCGTTGTAATCGTCCTCGGTGGATAGTGGAAACCCTTCACGGAGGTGAAGGTGGGGAGTAGAGCGGTGGCTCGAACCTCGAAACAAACATCTTGTGTTTGCGATTGCTTTGTGTCCATTTTGCTTTAAATTTCTCTTGCGCACTATTGCTTTCAATTACTTGCTTGAGATCTAGTTGTCTTTCCTTATGTTATTGCCTCTAGTTTGTGATACTTGTGATATATCTTGTGTGCATTTCATCATTTCATATTATTCATTCTTTGTTCGATCAATTCTCATACAACAAGGTTGCATTGCGCACCTCTAACCCATTCAAGGGGAATCCGGAGGAAGGAGTTCAGAACCCTTTACGGGGTATTCGGCTCTTAGTCTTATTTTGAGAGATCGTTGCATCATTCATTCATCTTAGTTTTAAAAAGATTGTTAGATTAGCAATTACACCTATTCACCCCCCTCTAGGTGTTTTTCAATTGGTATCAGAGCCTAGGTCTCTAGGCTTTTGGCTTAACAACCTTAGAGAGATCCTTCATTTGCTAATCACCTCATTCATTTCATACTCTTTCACTTAGTAAACATGGCCGATAGTATTAAGACCCCCCCAAAGTTTGATGGACTTAACTTTTCCATATGGAAGGTTAAGATGACCGTTTTCTTGCAATCTCTAGGAAGTCGAGTTGCAAAGGCCGTAACTAAACCCTTTAGTGCTCCCACCGGTGATGAGTCCACTTGGTCCGAATTGAGACAAAAGAATTTGATGCTAACTCTAGGGCACACTATGCATTACTCCAAGCACTTAATGATGATGATATTGCTAGAGTAATACATTGTAAATCCGCATTTGAAATTTGGTCACATTTGATTGTTACACATGAGGGGACCTCACAAGTGAAGAAGGCTAAGATAGACCTTCTTCGGTCCCAATATGAGAATTTCTCTATGAATGAAAATGAAACCATAGATGATATGGTTACTAGATTTACCAAGATTACTAATGGACTTTCTTCTCTAGGTGATGGTATTGACAACGACCAAAGAGTAAGGAAGATCATCCGGGCTCTTCCTCCTTCATGGGAAGTAAAAGCAACCACCTTGAAGGAACTCAATGACAAGGAGGAGATGGAGCTTATAGGTCTCATTGGGAACCTCAAAACCCATGAGATGGAGAGAAAAGCAAGGGAAGAAATGGCTCCCTCCAAGAAGAAAGCCATAGCCTTCAAAAGTCAATCATCATACTCCGACGAAGATGATGAAGAAGAAGATGACGAAGAGCTCTCACTTCTTGTCAAGAATGTTCGGAGGATGTATAACAAGGCTAAGTTCCAAGGAAGAAGGAGATGGCAAGGAGGTAAAGAAGAAAGAAAGATAATTTGCTTCAATTGCCAAAGACCGGGTCACATTGTTGCGGAGTGCCCGGATAAAGTGAAGCCCTCCACCTCAAAGAAGCCTCACAAGAAGAAAGCGTTGAAGGCTACTTGGGATTCTGAGAGCGAATCTGAGGAGGAAGTTGACACCGCCAATATGTGCTTCATGGCAAATGAAGGCACAAGCAAGGTAACCCCTTCCACTTCTTTTGATAATGAACTTTCCATTGATGAAATAGGAGAAGCATTTGTAGAATTATCATATAACTATGATTCTCTAAAGAAAAAGTATTTAAAAATGAAAAAGGAAAATGAGCCTCTTAATCATCAAGTTTTTACTCTTTCCAAAGAAAAGGATGAATTACTTTCCACTCTTATTTCCACCCAAAAAGATTTTGACAATATAAAATTTCTTGTAAAGGCAAGTTTCCGCAAGTTAATGATAATGAAATTACCATGCTTAAAGAAAGAATAGATTCTTTAGGAGTAGTTTGAAAAAGTGTGAATTTGATAAAAATATACTTGAGGCTATGTTTCCTAAGAAACAAGCCCCTAAGAAACAATCTCATGTTAATGCTCATGTTCATACCACACAACCTTTACATCATGCCAAACCCCACAAACATGCTCACACTTCACACACACATCATGCATTCATGTATGGTAAAGTGTTTTCATGTTCATATTGTGGCCGTAAAGGTCACTTAGCTAAGTTTTGTTATGATAGACTAAATGCATCTCGTCATAATGTTTGGGTTCAAAACACTAACTTTCAAGGACCCAAGAAAATTTGGGTACCAAAGTCAATGAATTTGTTCAATAATGTAGGTACTTTCCAAGGCCCAACGACGTAGAGGGTTGTGGTATCTTGATAGTGGTTGCTCAAGGCACATGACTTGGGACATCAACAACTTTGCAACCCTATCAAGATACCATGAAGGTGGCACCGTCACTTTCGGAGATGATGCCAAGGGTAAAATCATCGGTATTGGTAATGTTAAACTTGGTTCATCCCCTTTAATAGAAAATGTTGTTTTAGTTGATGGACTCAAGCATAATTTCTTGAGTATTAGTCAACTTTGTGATAAAGGTTTTGATGTTGTTTTTGATAACATAGCTTGTAGAGTTTTTGATAGACTATCTAACACATGTATATTTTCCGATTTTCGTGATAGCAATATGTACATGATTGACTTGTCTAATATGTCTTGCAATATTACTTGTTTAAAAGCCCTCGATGATGACTCTTGGTTGTGGCATAGAAGATTAGGCCACATTTCTTTTGACCATATATTTAGGTTAAACACAAAGGAAATGGTGAAAGGTATTCCTTGCTTGAATTTTGAAAAGGACCGGGTTTGTGACGCATGTCAATTTGAAAACAAACCAAGTCTTCTTTCAAGTCAATCAAGGATATCATGACATCACGTCCTTTGGAGTTAATCCATATGGATTTATTTGGTCCTACTCAAACCAAAAGTCTAAGTGGGAATCGGTTTGCATTTGTTTTGGTTGATGACTTTTCGCGTTTTACTTGGGTTTTCTTTTTGGAACACAAAAATCAAGCCTTTTCACATTTTCAAGCCTTTAAGAAAAGAGTTGAAAAGGAAAAAGATTCTTCAATTTTAAGAATAAGAAGTGATAGAGGAGGTGAGTTCATTAACCTACCCTTTATCACTTTTTGTGAAGAACATGGAATTAAGCATGAACTTTCTTGTCCTAGAACTCCACAACAAAATGGAGTAGTTGAACGGAAAAATCGAACTTTACAAGAGATGGTTAGGACAATGCTAAGTGAATATGGTCTACCACATTATTTGTGGGCCAAGGCCGTTAATACATCATGCTAGATATCAAATCGTGTTTTCTTGTGTAAAAATACTTCAAAAACTTCTTTGAAATGTACTTTTCTAGAAAACCAAATGTCTCATATTTTAAAGTTTTTGGATGCAAGTGTTTTGTTTTAAATACAAAAGATAATTTAGGTAAATTTGATGCTAGATCTTATGAAGCAATTTTTGTTGGATACTCAAATACTAGTAAAGCGTATAGAGTCTTCAACAAGTCATCTTTGACCATTGAAGAATCTATACATGTAAAATTTGAGGAATCTAATGTGTTTGTTAAGAATGTTGTAGAAATAGATTCTTTGCATGAAGACATGGAGAAAATCACTTTGAAGGATTCACCTACAATTGCAAGCATGCCAAAGGATGATGAAGGAAATGAAGCTAAAGAAAATGAGGCTCAAGGAAATGAAATTCAAGGAGATGATGTAGAGCCTACTCAACAACTTCCAAAGGATTGGAGATACAATCCACATCATCCCAAGGACCTTGTTATAGGTGAAGTATCTCAAGGGGTAACTACTCGTTCTCATCTTCATAATGTTTGTGGACACTATGCTTTCATTTCACATTTTGAACCCAAGAACGTTCGCGAAGCCGAAACCGACTCATATTGGTTGCTAGCCATGCAAGAGGAGCTCAATCAATTTGAGCGCAACCAAGTTTGGCACCTTGTTCCTAGGCCCCACGATAGACCAACAATTGGTACTAAGTGGATCTTTAAGAACAAGTTGGATGAGTCGGGTAACGTTGTTAGGAATAAGGCTAGATTAGTTGCCCAAGGTTACACTCAAATCGAAGGTGTTGATTTTGATGAAACCTTTGCACCCGTAGCACGGCTTGAAGCCATACGGATGACACTTGCATTTGCATCATATAAAGATTTTAAGTTGTTTCAAATGGATGTTAAAAGTGCTTTCTTGAATGGTTTTATTGAAGAGGAGGTGTATGTTGAACAACCCCCCGGGTTTGTTGATCCTACACATCCGGATTTTGTTTTCAAACTTGATAAGGCTCTTTATGGTTTAAACAAGCCCCTAGGGCTTGGTATGAAAGGCTTTCTTCATTTCTAATTTCAAATAGTTTTAAGAAAGGTAAAATAGATACTACCTTGTTTACAAAACATGTTGAAAATGATATTCTTATTGTGCAAATTTATGTGGATGATATTATTTTTGGTTCTATTAATGAATCTCTTTGCCAAGCTTTTGAATCATACATGAAGGAAGAATTTGAAATGTCTATGATGGGTGAGCTCAATTATTTCCTTGGTCTCCAAATCAAGCAAAAAAAGGATGGGATCTTCATCAATCAAGCCAAGTACACAAAGGAACTAATCAAGAGGTTCGGGCTTGAAGGAGCTAAAGTGAGCAAAACTCCCATGGCAACAACCACAAAGCTTGACAAGGATGAACAAGGTAAAAGTGTAGACATTAAGCTTTATCGTAGCATGATTGGTAGTTTATTGTATTTAACGGCTAGTAGGCCGGATATTATGTTTTGTGTTTGTCTTTGTGCTCGTTTTCAATCATGTCCTAAGGAGTCTCATTTAGTAGCGGTAAAACGCATTATTAGATACCTTAAGGGCACAATTGAAATGGGTTTGTGGTATCCGAGAACCGGACTATTTGATATGAAGAGTTTTTCGGATGCCGACTATGCGGGTTGTAGGGTAGATAGGAAGAGCACAAGTGGAACATGTCAATTCCTTGGTAATTGTCTTGTATCTTGGTCTTCCAAAAAGCAAAATTCGGTAGCCCTTTCAACCGCCGAGGCGGAGTATGTTGCAGCCGGCGCTTGTTGTGCACAAGTGCTTTGGATGAAACATACTCTCCTTGACTATGATTTGCATTTTGATCATATTAAAATATTTTGTGATAATACTAGTACTATTCATATGACAAAGAATGCAAATTAACATAGTAAAACTAAGAACATTGACATTAGATATCACTTTCTTAGAGATCATTATGAGAAAGGTGATATTAAGATTGATTATGTTTCTACCGATTTTCAACTTGCCGATATTTTTACTAAACCTCTAGACTATGCTAGATTTTCCTTTATTTGTGGTGAGTTGAATGTTTGTATTATTGATTCTTGAAAGAAATTTTCTTATTTTTGTTTAACCCTTTTTGATGTATGACAAAAAGGGGGAGAAAAAGTATAAGTTTTTTTGTTGCCCTTTGTTTATTTCTTTTGTTTAATGTTTATTTAAGTTTTTGACAAAACTATTGTGTTTTCAATGCTTTATGTATCTTACTCATTGTCATTTCTTTATACATAGCATTGTTTGAGGGGAGCTTTCCAAAGCTCTTCTTCCATTTATGTTTAAATAACTTATATGTTTTGTCATCATCAAAAAGGGGAGATTGTTGGCCCAAGGTTACAATCACCCATTTTTGTGTGTTTTGATGATTACAAAACATATATAGTTATTTGTACTAATTATGTTTGTTGTTTAAGTGTGTTTCAGGATTCTAATTCAACTAGAAGGTTTCTTCCCTAAAGAAAGGTGTTTTGGACTCAAGTCAACTCAATTTGGGCTCAAGAATCAAGTTTTGAAGATCATATGGTGAAAGCCCTCTTGAAGCACTTATAGTCCTTAGAACCAATGTAAGAAATAGTTTGTTAAAGTTTGAGTTTTGGAAAGTTGGCTCTAGGATACACACACACGATTTTGTATTCAAGTTTTCATGGTCAAAACTTTTGTTTCATGCCTTAGTATATATATACATGACCCTAAGTTTTACAAAAATGAATATCATGTTTAGATCATGTATGTATACTCTTTCCAGCATATTACTTAGTTTTCTTGACTTCAAAACATTTTTACAAAATTTTCCAAGTCAGAATTCTGTTGTTTTCTGTTTCAAGCTAGACCGGCCGACCGGCCCGGTCGACCGGCACCTGCACAGGACATGCACGCTTGTGCATGTCTGTCGACCGACCGCCCGGGTCGACCGACTGTCTGCAGTTGCTCTCGGGTTTTCTGGGTCGACCGCCCGGTCGACCGCCTTCAGAAACCTGTGTTTCTTCTTAGAGGACGGTCGACCCGAGCGGTCGACCCGAGCCCAACGGCTACTGCCAGCTAGGCGGACGGTCGACCGGACCGGTCGACCGCCAGGCCTGCAGAGCTCCAACGGCTCTTTCCTCTTTGGTGCAATTCTGAAATCTGTTTTCTTAATCTGTTTTTGCAGACTTTTTCTGAGGTTTTGGAGAACTTTTTCAGGTCAAATAAACTTAAAATAAATGAGTTTTAACCCTTTCCTCTCACTATAAATAGAGGAGATGGGTCTCTTGCATTTTCACTAAGAAAAATCCCAAGCTTTCATAGTTTACAAAAGAGAAGAAAAGTTTCTAAGCTCTCCATTTCCTCATTCTTTCTTGAGCTTGTTTTCAGTTGTGTTCTCTAGCAAAAATCATCTCTACAACTGAGTTTTCTCACTACACTTCTTAGAGCCAAAATTTCCATCCTCATTCTATAAGGAAGTTGTAAAGAGAAAGTGTTTGTAAGAAGTTTGTGATCCTTTTGGTAATCACTGGCTACTTGTTCCTTCTTCTTGTTCTTGTGGAGACACCTCTTCGGTAGAGGTTATTGTAAGTGGTGAAGCTCGGTGCTCGGGTCTTTGGTAGACCGTTGTAATCGTCCTCAGTGGATAGTGGAAACTCTTCACGGAGGTGAAGGCGGGGAGTAGAGCGGTGGCTCGAACCTCGAAACAAACATCTTGTGTTTGCGATTGCTTTGTGTCCATTTTGCTTTAAATTTCTCTTGCACACTATTGCTTTCAATTACTTGCTTGAGATCTAGTTGTCTTTCCTTGTGTTATTGCCTATAGTTTGTGATACTTGTGATATATCTTGTGTGCATTTCATCATTGCATATTATTCATTCTTTGTTCGATCAATTCTCATACAACAAGGTTGCATTGCGCACCTCTAACCCATTCAAGGGGAATCCGGAGGAAGGAGTTCAGAACCCTTCACGGGGTATTCGGCTCTTAGTCTTGTTTTGAGAGATCGTTGCATCATTCATTCATCTTAGTTTTAAAAATATTGTTAGATTAGCAATTACACCTATTCACCCCCCCTCTAGGTGTTTTTCAAATCCATCACATTACCAAACAAACTTCCAGCCCACGTATCAGCAACATCCACCACAAAATCATCCAGACAAAAGAATATCAGATTTGGAAAAAATGATAGAAACCCTGTCTAAAACTCACCATCAGGATATGAACAAATTACAGGTCCAGATAGGGCAATTGGCTAATTCTTTAAATGAACGACAAAAAGGAATGTTACCAAGCCAACCATTGCCCAATCCAAAAAATCACTTCCCTTTGAATGAAGTTGAAGACATGGGCCCCAATCAATGCAACACAGTTCATATTCTGAGATCCGGGAAGAGGGTAGATAACAAGGTTTCAAATCAACCCACCAAATCTGTGTCAAAGCCAACACCCTATGTTCCAGTCCAACCAATTCAAGACGATCCTTCTTCAAGTACACAACCATCCACTTCCCAATCCAAAGAGAAAGAAAAGACTGATGAGCAACCATACAAGCCTGTTGTACCATTTCCAAATAGGCTAGCAAACCAAAAGCTAAATGCTCATATGGAGAAGATAAGAGAAATGTTCAATCGGGTCCAAATCAATGTACCTCTTCTTGATGCAATACAACAAGTTCCATCATATGCCAAATTTTTAAAAGAAATGTGCACCAAGAAGAGGAAAGCAAATGTCCCTAAAAAAGTCTTCCTAGCTTCAAACATTAACGAGTTGCTCACTGGGCCAATCCCTGTGAAATACAAGGACCCAGGGAGCCCAACCATCTCTTGTATCATAGGACAGACTACTATCAATAGGGCATTACTTGATTTGGGAGCCAGTATAAAACTTCTCCCCTTTTCTGTGTATCAGCAACTAGGGTTAGGTGACCTCCGTCTGACCAAAGTTACGATACAATGGCTGATCGCTCTGTAAAGATTCCCAAAGGGGAGATTACAGACATTTTAATACAGGTCGGGGAATTCATTTACCCCGTAGACTTCATTATTCTTGAGACGCAACTCATGCAAACTCACAGAGCACAGACACCTGTCATTCTCGGACGCCTTTCCTAGCCACCGCAAATGCGATCATCAACTGTAGGAATGACTCGATGCGTCTAACCTTCGGAGATATGACAAAAGAGGTAAATGTTTTCCATCTGGGAAAACAACCTCTGGATTTGGATAATGAATCATTCGAAGTGAACTTGATAGAAGGTTTAACAAGTGAGCATGATGTGGAGGTAGAGTATGAATCGAATCCGAAGAGGAATTTGAGTTGGAGTCTGAACCTTGATCAAATTGTTGAGTCTACTATGGAATGGGCCACTAATACCATCCTCATTCTTCCCTTATACCAAGAACAGCCAGTGATAGATCCTGTCCCTTCTTCTGAGCTTAAGGTTCTTCCAATCATCTCAAGTACCAGTACTTGGATGAGAAGGAAGCCTTTCCCGTAATCATTGCATCCCATCTCACAAAGCAACAAGAAGAGGATCTTCTTGCTGTATTAAGGGAGAATAAAGAAGCCATTGGTTGGACCATGGCTGACATAAAGGGGATTAGTCCTTCCATAGTTCAACACCGGATTCATCTGACAGAGGATGCTAAGCCAAAACGAGACCCACAGCGTAGACTGAACCCATCATGCAAGAGGCTGTCAGAGCTGAGATCTTGAAACTGTTAGACAATAGGATTATCTATCCCATATCAGATAGCCAATGGGTCAGTCCAGTTCCACGCTGTGCCTAAGAAAGCAGGATTTACTGTGGTGGAAACGAAAAAAAAGAATTGGTACAAACACGTCTTCCAATGAAGATTCGAGTTTGTATCGATTATCGAAAGTTGAACATCGCCACACGTAAAGACCACTTTCCACTTCCTTTCATTGACCAAATGCTCGAGAGATTAGCAGAACATGAGTACTACTGTTTTCTAGATGGATATTCAGGATATAATCAAATCTCAATTGCTCCCGAGGATCAAGACAAAACCACCTTCACATGTCCTTTTAGAACATTTGCATACCGAAGAATGCCCTTCGGCCTATGCAATGCTCCCGCAACGTTTCAACGTTGCATGCTTAGCTTTTTTCAGACATGGTGGAGAAATTTCTGGAGATTTTCATGGATGATTTTTCAATTTACGGCGATTCCTTTGAACAATGCTTGTACCATCTTAAGCTGGTCCTACAACGCTGTATGGAGAAAAACTTGACACTCAACTGGGAGAAGTGTCACTTTACGGTCAAGCAAGGAATCGTTCTTGGACACAAAGTTTCATATAGAGGAATTGAGGTGGACAAGTCTAAAGTGGAAGTCATAACAAAGCTCCCTGAGCCAACATGCTTAAAGGACATTAGGTCATTTTTAGGGCACGCCGGCTTCTATAGACAATTTATTCAAGGGTTTAGCAAAATTGCTAGACCTTTGACAAATCTCTTAGGAAAAGATGTACCCTTTATATTTAATGAAGAATGTCAACAAGCTTGGAAGGAGCTTAAGTGTAGACTTGTCTCAGCACCTATTATTTCTGCACCTGATTGGACCAAACCTTTCGAGATTATGTGTGATGCCTCGGATTTTGCTATCGGCGCTGTTCTAGGGCAGCGTATTGATACTAGGCAACACGTGATCTATTATGCTAGCAGAACGCTGAATGAGGCCCAACTCAATTATACAACTACTGAAAAGGAATTTTGGCTGTTGTCTTTGCGTTGGAGAAATTTCGCCAATACCTGCTAGGGTCCAGGACGACTATTTTCACCGATCACTCCGCCCTAAAATACTTAATGCAAAAGAAAGGATGCTAAGGCAAGACTTATTCGATGGATACTTCTTTTGCAAGAATTTGATCTGGAAATCAAGGATAAAAAAGGCGTTGAGAATGTGGTAGCTGATCACCTGTCTAGAATCCCCAATGCACCAAAGGAGAAAATACCAATAAATGACGATTTTCCTGACGAACACATTTTAGTAATGTGTAGATAGCCCTGGTATGCTGACATAGCAAATTACCTTGCTACCAGGCGAATACCTTCTAATTGGTCAGGCCAGGACAAACACCGTTTCATGAGTCAAATGTGGTTCTTCTTTTGGGATGAACAGTATTTATTCAAATATTATCCTGACCAGATAATACGAAGGTGTCTTCCTGAGGATGAACATCAGCGTGTCTTGATATTCTGTCACAAGCTAGCTTGCGGTGGACATTTTGGTCCACGAAAAACTGCTGAGAAAGTACATCAGAGTGGATTTTACTGGCCCACTCTCTTAAGGATGCATATACTTTCTACAAGCTATGTGATAGATGTCAAATGATGGGTCGAATTACGCGAAAAGACATGATGCCCCTTACACCGATCTTGGAGGTCGAAATTTTTGGTCTTTGGGGCATCGACTTTATGGGACCCTTTCCTCTGTCCTATGGCAACCAATACATTTTGGTAGCTGTAGATTATGTTTCAAAATGGGCTGAAGCAGTTCCAACAAGGACTAATGATAACCAAGTTGTCATAAAATTTTTACGGAAAAATATCATCTCTCGCTTCGGAGCCCCCCGTGCGATAATAAGTGACAATGGGAGTCATTTCTGCAATTGGGCTTTTGAAGCCCTAATGCGCAAATGCTCTATTTCCCACAAATTATCCACGGCACACCATCCTCAGACTAACGGGCAAGTAGAGGTAACTAATAGACAAATTAAACTCATATTGGAGAAAACCGTTAGACAGAACCTTAAAGATTGGTCCATCAAACTCACTGATGCCTTATGGGCATACAGGACCGCTTACAAGACTGTCCTCGGTATGTCTCCATATCGAGTTGTATTTGGAAAACCTTGCCACTTGCCTGTGGAGTTAGAACACCGGGCTATGTGGGCTATAAAGCAGCTGAACTTGGATTTGGATAAAGCCGGTGCCTTGAGAAAATTGCAAATATCTGAGCTAGAAGAGCTGAGGAATAAGGCATATGACAATGCTCGGATAACAAAACACAGAACCAAGCTCTTTCATGACAAATCCATTCACCGGAAAATTTTTGTCTCAGGACAAAAGGTTCTATTGTACAACTTAAGACTCCACATCTTCCCTGGTAAATTGAAAATCAGGTGGTCAGGGCCATACATTGTGCAAAAAGTCTATTCACATGGTGCCATTGAGATTCTTGATCAAAAAATGGCAATAAATTCACTGTGAACGGTCAACGCTTGAAGCCGTTTTTTATCACAGAGTTGGTGTCATAAGATGTTCATGAACTGGGTCTTTGTGACCCAGTCTATATCTGACCATCTCACTTATACATTTCCTTGATTTCTCTGCATATTATTTTGGGACACTTTTCGTAAATAAATAAAAAAAATATAAAAATATATATAAAAAAAAATTGGACTTTGGTGCTAAATAGCACCAGAGTTTCACCTCTTCATGACTCCCTTTTCTAAAAAACCTAGGTTTGTAAATATCCTATTTCACCTAGGGTCATATTGGGGCTTCCACCTTTTCAACCCTCTATAAATTCTCTCTACCCTGACTCTCTCTCCTCAACCCCAAACGAATCTTAGATCTAAAATTATCCCTTCAAGCGCCGCCCTCAGAATTTTTCCCCTCCACAGATTCTGCCTGTCTGCCCCGTTTGCGCGACCCGACCCGCGAATCCGCGGCTTTCTTGTCTCTTCTGGAGCGCCGCCAAGTTCTTTGGCCGTCGATTTCTCTCTGCTGGTGGCCGATTTGGTGCCCGATCGTCCCAATTCCTGATCCAGTGCCCTCTGCAAGTCCGGTTGTTTCCCCCACGTATTCCGGGGGCGGTTTGATTTTCAATCTCCTAATCTATTGTTTTGATCTACATTTAGCATGGCACCACATTTATTTGCTGAAAAGGATTATTCAAAAATTCTATGTGACACCAATGGGTACGGGCACATTTTCATTGATAGGATCCGGGCATGGGATTGGTACTCGCTTGTGTATGATAATTCTGATAATGATGCGTTTTATTGTCCCAATTTAGTGACATCATTCTATAATTCCATTGATCATGCATCGGTTGTTTTAAACACATATCAATTCACGGTCCACATGTCCTTAGGAGACATTTTTATCACGCTTCCTCTCCTTGAGGAACTCACGCATGTCCCTATTTACCCACAACATAGCGACCCCCTTCCACTCATTGACTACATGACCATTATGGGGGCCCGCTGCACCGAGCAAGACCGCGGGCTTAAGGCCAGCACCACCTTCCGCAATGTGCATTGTGTTGGACGATGGATCCAATGCAATATTTTGGGTCTGGACCATACCACTTCTTTTAACCGCCCTGTGTTGCAGATTATTGACGACCTTATGACTAGGCAACACACGGTCTGTCTCAACAAGACCATCTTCCATTCCATTATTACCAACTCCTCACGCACCCGGGGTGCTAAACACTCACATGCCATTCTGATTACGCGTCTATGTAGGACTTTCCTACGGACGCTATATTTGACGCTTATGACCGGGTGTTTGTTACACATGAGAGACCCACTAGTGCCTACAACAGTTGCTTACATGCGGTCTGAACCCCTAGTGTCCAACCCGAGGATGTGCCGGTGGAGTCCTCTTCTGAGGAGAGTTTAGAGGAGGAAGATGAGCCCGCATTCTGGCATCAGGACCCCCTACTGAATCACGTGCATTCATGTCCACCATTTGGCGGGGCATGCAGAAGATTTTTAGGGGACAGGTTCGGCTGAGGAAAAAAGTGGAGGACCAATCCTCTAGGCTAGACCGTATTGAGGCCGGCCTTCAGCGATCACAGTCGGCTGGACCCAGCACCACCGCTGGTCCAAAACGACAACGGGAGTGATTCTGTCCTTTACCTATTTCATGCATATTTTATCTTACATACATTGAGGACAATGCATGAGATAGGTATGGGGGGGTAGATACTAACTTAGGATTTTTATTTCTTTTTAGATTTTTCATTTTCTTTAGAGTTCTCATTTTCTTTTAGATTTTTCATTTTCTTTCTAGGATTTTTATTTTCTTTTTAGAAAAAAAACATAAATCTTTTTAGAAAAAAAACAGAGAGAAAAATTTTGATCCATTTTTAAAAGAATTGAACTTGATCTTATGAATTAAGGATACACTAAACTAAGATTTCTTAATATAAGTCAAAAAGAAGAGTTGTGTTGGATTTTTAGGTTAAGTGAAAAAGGAAAAGAAAGATAGCTAGATTTTAATTCTTTCTTTAGGATATATACATTGAACATATTGAGGGATTAATCAAAGACTTAGTGATTCTATTTACACATATATATAATAAAAAAAAATAATAATAATAATATAAGTATAAATAAATAAATCAAATAATCACTTAGCCACTAATTAAGCTGGTTAGCTGTGCCTTAAGAAGCATGGCCAGTCACGCCTAAAGGTGGTAAGTTCTTAGTATTCGTGGTCTAGTTTACTCGAGTCCTCGAACCTTAGGAATGTATCTTTATCTGGTGCCCTAAGACCGACTGGTTTGGGAGTCATCGGTAAGAGGCTCGTTACATGGGTAAATTAGAAAGTCTAAGGAAGCTAAGGAATGTAAATAAATAAATAAATATATATTGTATATATTAGTAAATGAATGAACTCGGTCTGAGAAAAATCCTTCATATTTATAAATGTATATATACTAGGTTTGATGCAAAATCCGGTCTTCGATCTATTCCTTAAAAACTTAACCTAAGTTAAAGACAAAACTCTAAATAGACACTTATAAAAAGAATGACGAGTTTAGGGTAACCTGAAACCTATAGATCAAGTAAGATTCTTGAAAATTATGGATCAAACTTTTCACTAACATTTTCCTTTTTTCTTTATGGATTTTGTGGGTGCAATCCGCTGAAAACCCTCAGGAGACAACACTCCTCCTCTGGGGTAACCTAGAGGTTTAACGACTTGTTGCACGTGCTCAGTGTAATCGTGTCACCTACGAAAGTGGTTCAATAATTTAGTTAGGATTTTTTCTTTTTCTTTTTGCTCGGGGACGAGCAAAATCTAGGTATGGGGTGTGATTATAGTTCAATTTTGCATCATCTTCCACTTCCATACTATGCTTTATGTAAATAAAAATGAGATTTTTATTGTTTTTCTCTCTAAATTTGCAGGTCCACCATTAATGGAGAGGAAGGCCAAATCAAGGAATTATCAAGGAATAAATGGGATTAATAAAGAGCAAAAAGGAAAAGCCCAAAAGTCTAGCCCAGATCTGGAGTCGTCCACGAATATACCCAGCCTTCTAGAAAATCCAACGTGGCCAAACAGACTGTAACAGAACGGCAACAGAATTCGTTGGCGCAACGGCCAAGATTCTGCCGCAGAAACGCGGCTCTGGCCGCGGATCCGCGGCAGGAATCTGGCCGTTGAGCCAGTGTTTGATCCCACGGTCAAGAATGGAAGGGTTCTTCCTCTGAAGCCTATAAATAGACCTAGGACCTCTGCGAGAAAAAAAAAGAGGAGAGAATTGGAGAGAAGAGCTTGTAATTTTTAAGAGAGTTGTAGAGATTTTCTCTAATTTCTTTTAGTGCTCTTGTAATCTTCTTCCTCCTTCTAGAATTCTGCAAAAGAGAGAAAAAGAGAGTGTGAGAGCTTGTAATCAAAGTGGTGACAACTTGAAGCAAGGATTTATCATTCTATCTTCTCATCTTTGCAAATTCTAGTACTTTACTTTCTTGCTTTACTTTCATCAAGCTTTAATTTCATTGCATTTTTCTTCTACCATGAATTGTTGTTTTCTTTTCTTTGTAATGTCTAGCTAACTCTCTAACATGACTAGCTAACCACTAACTTTGCTAACTTCTAACTCTTGGGTGATTGCTAACTTTTAATCTTGAAATTTTGAGTCTCTTTCATCCCCAATGAAGATGAGTTACTTTCATTCTTGGCAAATGCTTGTTGTAATTCCATATGATTCATGTGAGCCTCATTTAGAGCCTTGTCTTTAGAATAAGTGCCTTGATGGAACATGGAGATGGATCACCTAACTTTGCTATTGGTTTGTAGTACAATTTTCTTACTTCAATGCTACCTTGAGTATGGCCTTGAATGACTAATGAATCTTGTATCTTCCTCCTTAGCATTACCTTGAGTGACACTCCTTGATTCCACCATTGAAATTCTATCTCGGGAGCCGATGAATCAATGAGGCTACAAGACAAGACCGAGAAGATCACTCATCCTCCAAGTGGGAAAGTAATTTGACCAACAAGCAAGACAAGCCCTTTGCCGATGAATCAACATGAGGCATGCATCACCCTAATGAGATTAGTAAGTTAGTAAATTAGAAAGGTTAGCTAGTCATGGTTTCTTCTATCTAAAAGTTTTTCAAAAGTTTTCCTTCGCTAGTTTTCTTTCCAAACAAGTCAAATTTTCCAAGTTCTTTTCATTTTCTTTTCCATCGGTTTCTTTCCATGCAACAAATCCACGACGAATTTTCCCGCTACTTTTCCATGTCATTTCGTTTCTTTTGAACAAAGAAGAACTCTCGTTTTCTTTCTTCACAACTTAACCGTAAAGCTTCCATCGCGAGCTCTCCTTGAGGATCGACCCGTAATAGTTCATACTACCACGGTATTCGGAAGGAGTAAATAAACATTGTGAATACATTTTTGGAGTTGTTGAGCATAACATAAGAGTACCTAAGGTTGATTCTAAACCCTCTCTCTTGTTGAATATTAGTGCACTCCTTCCTTCCGAACAGCAGCCCGCTGCGGGTCCGTCATGGTCAACCTTTGACCAATTAAATCTCCAGATGAGATCAAATCTATTCAGATCAAGATCAAATCCAATCAAGATCAAATCTGAGATCAAATTTGACAGTTGATTGCCATAATCTGTTGACTCTCCTAAAACGAGTAAGAGGATCAGGGGAAATCTTCCAATTATATGAAAATGTTCAAAACAGATCAGAAGGATCAACCGACCTGCTACTTCTAACTTCGCAGAAGCTGATTCTAGCCTCGCAGCAAGGCTACTTTCCAGATTTGAACAGATTTGATTCAATCTGTTTCCATATTTTCAAGGGACAATTATACCCTTGCTCTCCCTATAAATAGGCCACCAGGGGCACAAGAAGAGGAGGACGCTCCAGAGAGACGGCAGACTTCTCGAGAGGACGCATCGCGCGCACAAACAGAGATCTACTCTCTTGCTTCCAAGAATTTAGAGACTTTAGAGAACCGCTTCTCTAATCAGGGTGCTGATACCCTAATACCTTCCTTCCTCTCAAGGAATTTCCGAAACCAGGTGAGAAGGAATTCCTAAGCGAAGACGGTTTTGAGAAGCAACAAGAGGGTTCTACCAACCTTCCGTTCTCCGATTCCTCGAACCAGGCGAGAAGGGAATCTCATCGCTCGCATCGTCAAAGGGACAAAGTGGTCGCGCGCTGACCAGACTCCTACCGGCACACTTCTCCAGAATCTCTGAGGAGATCTACTTGTAATCCTTTGTGTTACTTGTAATTTAGCTCCTCAACCCTTTTTTTGTAAGTTTTCCCGTTGCAAATCAATAGAAAACACCAATCAACCTCTCACTAGAGGGATAGGGCACAAAGCCACCACTCCAATATTCAACCTCTACATAAGAGGGATATGACAAATAAGGAGGGTTTACAACTTGGTGATCAAAAGACCACAAAGAACTTCTTTCCCACAAAAACAAAGATCCTAATAGATAGGATAGCAAGATAGCTCAAGTGTGGAAAATAAAGAGTTTGGAAACAAAACGGAAAGAAAAATACTTGAAAAAACAACTAGAATAAGATTGAAGTGAAGATCAAAACCAATATCCCAAATATCCAATTTTTCTTTGATTTTTTCAACCCTTTAAAACAAATAAAAATGAATCCTTTTGGCTCTAAAACTCTTTTGAAAACTTGTATAAAACACTAGAGAAGATGAAATTTTTGCTCTTCAAAAACTTGTTAAGAAAAATTTCAAATGGGAGGATATTTATACCCCATTTGGAATATGCCCATTGGCAGCAGAAAAGGCCCAGATTGGCCTTCCAGTCGACCGGCCGGTCGACCGGTCAACGGTCAAAAAATCGACCGTTGAGCCCTCCGGTCGACCGCTCGGTCGACCGTGCCCAGAACCAGATAGCAACGGCTCTCTGGCCGGTCGACCGCCTGGTCGACCGGGCCAACCCGAGAGTGGGCTGACTTCAGTCGGTCGACCGCCCGGTCGACCGGCGAAACATACTGGCCTTTGTGCACGTCTTGTGCACTTCGGTCGACCGGTCCGATCGACCGACCACTGGTCCGATCGACCGCCAGAGCCTGGCAGGGCAAAATACAGGACTTGAAAATTGGTCTTTTTATTATCAAATAAATCCCATAAAATCTCATAAATTCCACAAAAATCAATTCATGTATATCTTTGAAATACAAACATGTTTGAGTAAAAATCAAACCATGTTACAAAAATTTTGAACTATTTTTGTGACTTACAATTTTACCGAAAACCAAAATCCGTATTTTCCAAAACTTAGATTTTTGAAATGGGAATCCGATTTTCCAAAATACATGTAAATACAAAAACATGATATTTAAACAACTTTGAGGTATATAGTATATGGATAGAATCCAATATACATGAAAGAGATATATATCAACGTTTTTTGACATTAAATCCGAAAATAAGTTTTGTTTAAATACAAAACCCAAATACATGAATAGGTTATCAAAATAAGCTTTCTTAAGAATATGAAGCATACATGTACATAGATCAAATCTAATATACATTAAACCATGTAAACTTATTTTGATTCAATTCTATTCATGAAAACCAAGATTGGTTACACCGAAAATCAAAACCAATAAACATGAAACTTAAAACAAGTGTGTGTGTTGTGAACTTGAGCATATCATACTATCTAACTTTACAATGGATCTAAACTAACTATTCTTAAACTAAACAAACCGAAGCCTTCTTGTCTCCAAGCCGACTCGATCCAAACGCGATTCCTCGAGCTTGATTCCAACGAGTGCTAGATGTGAACTTGACTCTCGAGGTCTTGAATCACCATGTGAAAGCTCCAAAAACCTTTGTTGAAGCTAATCACGTACTATTATCTTGGTTAAATATATGAAACTAAATATCACAAGATTATTAGTAAACTATAACTATATGAGTTAATCATCATCAAAACTAGAGTGGAAGGCCTCTGGGCCAACAAGACCCGCATTTTTGCTATAACTGAGCCACGAAATTGGTCAGTTACACCCCGTTTTCTCTCCACATAATGGGGAATAACTTCCCATTATGGAGAGATTTAAGAAGTTGGTTACACCCCTCCCATTATGGAGAGATTTAAGGGGTTGGTTACTCCTCAATTCCTCTATAAATAGCTATGAATAGCTAGAGAGGGGGAGAACCTGGAGGAAGGGCTCGGCGGGGAGAAAAAAGAGAGGACCTCTCTAAGGTGCTGGAAGAGGACTTCTAAAAAAAGGGCTGAAGAGGAGAGTCCTAGTGGAGGAATCCAAGAAGCCATAGACAAGGGGGAGAGCTACTTCAGCAGAGTTCGACCTCGAAGCTCTTGCAGCCTGGGAAGAGTTCAACTCTTTTTGTTAACTTGCTAAGTTCAAGTTCTTTAAATTTCTTTGAGATTCCATTACTGATATGAGCTGTGCTACTCCACCAGTAGATCCAAAGAGAGAATTCCTAAGAGATCCTGACGTTCGGCCGATCAACGGGGAACAAGACTCACTCTCCACCGCCACGTGAAGAACCCAGTTTTAAATAAAGAGGAGAATCAATCAAAAGATTCCCTCTCTTTTGTAATCGGATTGTATCCGTTGTAATCTTCTATTCAATTAAAAGAATTTTACAACTGTGATCTTTCCGACGCGTACAAAAGATGGCGACTCCGCTGGGGACATGATCTTTCTCAACCAACGAGAAAGTGGTGGCGCAAGCCGACGTCAAGATGCTTGGATTCACAGTCGAATCGCTTGTGATTGAATTCGACTAAGAGAAGTTGAACTCCCTCAAAGCTTCAGGAGTCTCCAGTGGAGATAACATTGGTGAAGCCTCAACATCTTTTCAGAGACCGCGCCATGACCCACGGTCAAGATGGCAATGGAACCGATCTCCCGCCATCCTTCTATCAAGGCATTGCTAGTTCGAACGCTGGGGGTTCCCAATAACCTCTGCGACTCAATTGGAATGCCGAGAGATGGCAAAGGTGTCGCGCTCGTCGTCAGCACACAGAAGTGGCTGCAACAGCACATGTGGCCCGCGTCAATGTCTCCCACGAGACCCGCGAGGCCAATGAAGATGAAGGCCCGTCTCGCCGTTCCTCTCCTCTCCAGATTCCTTAATTTTAGGTTACTGGGGGTCCCCAATAACCCGTGAAGTGTAATCGGAATGCTGAACGTCGATAAAGGCATCACACGCGTCGACAACAGATGAAAAAAGCTGAAAAAGCCATCTGTTCAGCAGATACAAAACGCAGGGCTTAGACCCACGTTTCTTCTGAGCAGCACGAGACTCACATCTCAGATCCTTAACGCGAGGCCCGCATCTCTGTATTAGAATGCGAAGCACAAATGTGAGGCCCGCGTCTCTATATCAAAACACGAAGCTCATGAGGCCCGCGTCTCTATATCAAAACGCGGAGTTCATGAGAATGCCGAGCTCATGAAGCCCGTGTTTCTATAACTGAATGCAAAGCCTGCGTTTCTACATTAGAATGCGAGGTCGTGTTTCACCTCACAGACGCGACGTTCAGCAATGTGAGATCCGCGTCTCCTCTCAAAAACGTGAGTCCCGCGTCTTTGTGCCAAAACGCGAGACTCGCGTCTCTTCTGCAGAGAACGAGCCTGCCGGCTTTGTTACCTTTGAATGGTTCATGAAGCTTCCTACTGGCTCTATCGAGAAATGGGTCGACCTCGAGAAGCTCTTCCCTGATCAAATTTAACACCACACCTCTGATCAAATAAGTACTCAAAGGGAACGCCGATCTCCCTATAAGTTCCCCGCAGAGTTTATAAGTTATCTGTGGAACAACAATTTGACACCTTCGACGGCTAAAGATAGAGGAAAAAGGTTGCTTTTAAGCCCAACGAAAAAGTCCTCGATAACTCATCATGCTGAGGGAAATAGTATGGCTAGCCCAACTCAAACGGTAGTTGCTAAAGGCACATCAAATCCGTTGATAGCTGAAGGTTTGTTAAAAACCTTTAGGGACCTGATCCCGCCTTCCCCTCCAAAATCCCTTACCAATTCCCATCTATGGAATGGTAGGACCAAAAAAAGCCTGTGACTATTTCCCCAGTGAAATAATCACAGATCAAACATGCCAAGTTAACATTATACCTCTGGCATATTCACTGTTAAATTAACATTAAACCTCTAACAGTGATTTCCCTCAATTTTCTCAGTAGAATAAATTACAAATCGAACCTGTCATGTTAATATCACACCTCTGACAATAAGACTTTGATGTATCCCGGGGGTAAAATTTCAACTTGTCAATTCTCTTCAATAGAATGACAAGTGCACTCAAAATACTGTTATGTTCAAAATCACACCTCTAACAGTAGACATATCCCGGTCAAGTTAACATCACACCTCTGACCAAACTTGCTCAAATCGCAAGACAAATCCCAGTCAAGTTAACATCACACCTCTGATCAAACTTGCTCAAATTGCAAGAGAAATCTCGGTCAAGTTAACATCACACCTCTGGCCAAAATTTTAACTTGTCAATCCTTTATAATAGGATGGCGAGTCCACCAAACTGCACAAATCACAGAATATCCCGGTCACGTTAACATCACACCTCTGACCAAACTTGCTCCAGTCGCAAGACAAATCCCGGTCAAGTTAACATCACTCCTCTGACCAAACTTGCTCTAATCGCAAGACAAATCCTGGTCAAGTTAACATCACACCTCTGACCAAACTTGCTCAAATCGCAAGAAATTCCGGTCAAGTTAACATCACACCTCTGACCAAAATTTCAACTTGTCAGTCCTCTTCAATAGGATGGCGAGTCCACCAAACTGCACAAATCGCAGAATCTCTTGGTCAAGTTAATACTACACTTCTGACCAAAGTTGCTCATATGGTAAAATCAATCGCTGTTAAGTTAACATTACACCTATGACAGTGATCTCCTCAATTTTCTCAGTAAAAATGAGATCTTTCAATGCTAAGTTAAATATCACACCTCTAGCATGCATTTCATTGTTAAGTTAACATTACACCTATGACAATGATCTTCTCTCAATTTTCTCAGTGAAAATGAGACTTTCGTGATGCTAAGTTAATTCACACCTCTAGCATACATCTTTGTCAAGTTAATATCACACCTCTGACAATTCAATTTGCTCAAATTACAAACCCAAACCCGTCACGTTAACATTACACCTATGATGGTAAAAATCTCCATGGATCTTCAACAAATCCAATCCCACTTGTCATTCTCCCCAATAGAATGACAGGTCCACTTAAGTTGCGTAGATCGCAAAATCAATGTTGTTATGTTAATATCACACCTCTAACAGTAACTTTACATTTCATTGATTCCCAGCAGAGTTCTAGTCATGTTAATACTAAACTTCTGACGATAGACTTGGACATAATTCCTGGCGGATCAAACTCCACTTGTTATTCTCATTAATAGAATAGCAAGTCCACAAAACTTGTTCATAACACAAGTCCAGATCTCACTATCAAGTTAACATCACACCTCTGACAGTAACCTTCTCAAATTCCCTCAATAGAGTTATTTAATTTGCTAAGTTAATATCACACCTCTGACAATTAAAACTCTTTCAAATAAGTTTTGAACGTGAACTTTGCATCTCAAGCACAGAGCCGCGTCTCAATGAACTTAAGAGTTGCATCTCAACAACAAATAAAGGCTGCGTCTCTACAATAATTGAGAGTCGCGTCTCAACTTTGGTAAGGTTCGCATCCCCATTTGATCAGTATGCCAGAACCGCGTCTGTGAAAGCTGTGTCCTCTCCCTTCAAATACAAGGAGTATGTCTCTGCTTCTGATCAACTCAACAGTACACTGGCAATAGTAATCGACAACTCCATCAGTTTAACAGTACACCAAGCAAACCAGTGCTCATAACAAGTGCTAGACTGAGTTCTAAGACACTTGCGATGATCTTTCCTGGAAGCTTCAAGAAATTCAACAGTACACTCATGAAGTTCACCATCCAGACGGGATCGAGCTCAGGGCACCCCAGAAGACTGCCTCACAGAAGAATGCTAGTCCGATTACAGGAAGCCTAGATCCAATCAAAGTTCAATGTATTTCAAAATCCGTCCCAGTCAACCGCGGAATATCGAAAACTTTGGAGGGAGTTCTGTAGGCTATCAAAAAATTACTACGGACAAAACATCAGATGCGAATCTCCCAGACGCGGAGGTCGCGTTCTAATGCCAGACGCGGAGGTCGCATTCTAATGCCAGACGCGGAGGTCGCATTCCAATACCAGACGCGGAGGTCGCGTTCTAGCCTCAGACGCGGAGGTCGCCAGACGCAGACCTCGCGTTTCAATGTCAGACGCGGAGGTCGCTAGACGCGGACCTCGCGTCCTTTGTCAGACACGGACCTCAGCCAGCTCCGCGTGTCAACATCAAAGTGAGGTCCGCGTCCAGCGCGAGACCCTCATTTTTGCTATAACTGAGCCACGAACTTGGTCAGTTACACCCCGTTTTCTCTCCACATAATAGGAAATAACTTCCCATTATGGAGAGATTTAAGGAGTTGGTTACACCCCTCCCATTATGGAGAGATTTAAGAGGTTGGTTACACCTCAATTCCTCTATAAATAGCTATGAATAGCTAGAGAGGGGGGAGAACCTGGAGGAAGGGCTCGGCGGGGAGAAAAAAGAGAAGACCTCTCTAAGGTGCTGGAAGGGGACTTCTAAAAAAAGGGCTTAAGAGAAGAGTCTTGGTGGAGGAATTCAAGAAGCCATAGACAAGGGGGAGAGCTACCTCAGCAGAGTTCGACCTCGAAGCTCTTGCAGCCTGGGAAGAGTTCAACTCTTTTTGTTAACTTGCTAAGTTCAAGTTCTTTAAATCTCTTTGAGATTCCATTACTGATGGAGCTGTGCTACTCCACCAGTAGATCCAAAGAGAGGATTCCTAAGAGATCCTGACGTTCGGCCGGTCAACGGGGAACAGACTCACTCTCCACTGTCACGTGAAGAACCCAGTTCTAAATAAAGAGGAGAATCAATCAAAAGATTCCCTCTCTTTTGTAATCGGATTGTATCCGTTGTAATCTTCTATTCAATTAAAAGAATTTTATAATTGTGATCTTTCTAACGTGTACATTGACAAACTGTCTGTAACAAATACAGAGTCTGACTCTGAAGAGCTTATTTACCAGGCGTAATATTCAGAAAACTCTGACTTTGACAAAGAAATCCAGGGTGATGACATTGAGGAGTCCAGTGCTCCAATTCCTCTTGAGGCCACCCCAGTGAGTTGTTGAAGTCATCTCTGTGACTTGGAGTTTAGTGATATCCCACCTAAAGACAATACTCCAATTTCCCCCAAACTCATCCATGTAATTATGGGAATTGCTGAAGTTCTTCATGAAGACCTCCCAGACAGACTACAATCAATGCGTGATATCCAACACGTCATTAATTTAACCCCATGAGCTAGTTTTTCAGACTTGCCATACTATAAGATTGATCCTACCATGCACATTGAACTCAAAAGGCAAGTTGATGAGTTGTCACTAGAGATCAGGCAACAATGCTTTGTCCCGATAAACATTCATTTTATAAGGACAAGTTCTGGAGTTATCTCGCGACAAAGAATGTGATTATCTATGATCACCTATGATCGATCCATATCGAAATTTTTTTGAGGATGCAGTTATGGGAGAACATGATGCCTTACGAACTATCAACTTCTCTTCCATTACTGTTAAACTTAAGGGTGCATCTCCTCTGCCTTTACATGTTTGCATGTCGTTCATCGTCATTGCTAAAACAGGCAAACTATCACATACATTTAGGATCATACCTTTGAGAACTCCTTTTGACCGAGATCGTATATGTTATTGACCCAATAATTCAAGTACCTAAAACTTTTAATGCCCAATAAGGAGTCAAAGTTCATTAGCTATTTTTTTGAAAGACCCCTTTAACAATGATAGGCACTAAGTTAAGTTCTATACTGCATTTCATTATAGAGTTTCTAAGTTTGCGTTTTAAGTCTAAACATCTGAGTTTGCATCATATTTTGTCATACACATGCAAGTTTTATACATGAGAAATCGGTGACATATTTGAACAAACAGCGCTAACTATAAGTTATGATCAGACATCAGGAAAGGAATTTAAAACTTTAGTGTTGACAATTTTGTGATGCTTTGGATTCGTCCGAAATGGTTTCCTAAGAAATTGTTAAATATTTGCAAGTCTGCAGTGTTGGACTTTTCAAAATGTTAAACGAATTTAAATTACAATACTTATGTTATAGATTCGGCATCAGTTTTATTTTCAATATTGAACACTAAGCGGTTTACAAGATTTTGATTATCCATAGACAACCTACTGATTGATGAGCCTTACCCTGAGCTAATTTTTGATGAGTCATTCACTTCTCCACTTTCAAATATTCATCCTATAAAGCAGAGAAAATTAATAACATTTTAAATGATGAATTTATGGTGCAATTTTACTAATATTCTGAGATACAAGAAACAAACTTACAACGGAAAAGAGTAGCTCTGCAGTTGACTCGACGGGGTCGACTTCTCTCCCATCTAGGGAGAATTGATGGGGACATCTTAGTTCCATTTTTATTTGCATTTCAGTATATTTGTTATAGTATCTACTTGTATTTTTTTGTATTTACATGTATTTCAGTTGTATGTAGTGGTGGTAGTGGGTAGTTATAACTTGTAGTAGTGGGTAGCTAAGAAGTTGTAGCCTATGAGTTAATTGTATCTTGTATTGAAGGGATGAATGTTTAATGAAAAAATGTTTCTTGTCTGAACTTTCTCTTGTCTCTTTCTCCTCTCTTTCTCCTCTAATGAATGATGAATCAAAATTAAAATTTTTGCCTTCTCTTCTTTAGATAATCTCCTTTCTTACTCTACTCTCTGCCTTCCCTCGTCAACGCCAACAATGCATGACCTCCTCTTTGCTGACCTTCTTTTTGCTAGCTGCTCCTTCTCGTCGTCGTCACTTTCAAGTCCCTCCGCCATCAGAGCGCCATCCAACACCAGCAATTGGTAGCAGTCTTCCTTTTGCTCTGCACGTGACCACGAGTCTCAAACATTGCGACATCTGCTCATGTTCAAGCATCTCCCTCCAAGACTTCAACGTTCTGATCAACATCAGTGTTTCTCATGTGCAAGCAATATTCAATAACGATAAGAAACATCAGCAATATTACAACAGCAGATCACATCAGTGAGTCTTATTTTAGCAAACTGAGTTATTAGTTTGTTACATCACTTGATTTATCTCTGAAATATTATCATTATTATCTGTTGCCCTCTATATGGTGAGATGTGTGAATCTGTTAACTTGTGAATTGCTTGTCTTAATATTGCAAAGAGAGCTGTCGTAATCATGCATGATTATTGTTTTAATTTCGTTAAGATTTGTGATGTTCAAAGCTACGCTTGCAATCTTATTTAAATTCATTTGCAATACTACTAGTTTTGAGTTGTTTTCCTGTCGAAGCTCTTTCTATTTGATGACACGTAGCGAGTTTGATCATATCACTGATTTCCTACATGACACGCACGCACCGTTTCACATCAGGTTGGTTCAGGCCTTGTTATTCCAAAAGCCCAATTCTTGTCCATAATTTTTTTGATTGTGAAATAGACACCAACTCATTGAGGGTTGATGTCAAGTTGATAGCCAGTTTCAAAAACCTAGTTAGATCTTAAAGTAGATCTTTCTCCATCACAGGTTGTGCTTGTAGCCAACATCATTTTGATTGCAAATGACTTGGAAGGTGTAAAAAGATGGTGAAGATAAAATGTAAATCAAAACCAATCATCATAGGTACAAAAATGAATTAGCTCCTCTGGAAGGTGGAATTCTAGATCTAGAGAGATTCATAGATGGTAAACAGTCTGTGTAGCCTATTATATGCCATGTTTTGTCAAAATACTTTGCTCCATAACACACATTTTTTCTTCAAAGAGATGCATTATATTTCAAAAAGCACATGCATTCTGCGCTACCAATAAACATCTATAGAATACACTTAGCTAATCAGCACATAACCACTACATTCTCAGTTTTGGTTGATGCCTTTGGGCAAAAAACTATGCGCACGAGACCCAAATCTCTAGCCTTGTGAAGATGCTTATTATAAGGCATAGTCAAGGTCTCAACACAACAGATCAAGTCTGTAGCTTGCAGAATAAGTATGAGTCATCTAAAGCTCCTTAAGTATCTATGCTGAGTTTCTACTGCTTTGGTGCAGCATAACTAATAAAAATGAACTTGAAATCCGGATTTCACTTGTAGATTGAGTCACGTTATAGAATGGATCAAACGCGGAAAGAGATAATGACTCCTTCCATCGACCAAAGGAGCACTGAATAGACCACCAAGGATTTTGCTACAGAGAATGCAACTCCTTTACATTTTCTAATTATGATTTGTGGGGAGAAGAAATATGATTCGGATATTAAACAAGTTTCTTTTATACTTAATAAAAAATAAAGGGTTTCTTGAGTAGACGTCCAGCCATAGAAATTCATCAAAACTAGGTCCACATGGCATCAAAAATCCAATCCTCTACTGCCCTACGGCACTACCATTTTCTTCTATTTGTTTTTCTCTAGTTGAATTTTCGCAAGAATAGCTTTAAAAAAACAATTAAATCTAGTAAAAAGATGGGCATTTTTTTTTAAAAATAATTCTAAAAACCAACCTCCCCCAAAAATATTTGAAAAAAATAATTTTTTTAAAAAATAATTCTAAAAACCAACCTCCCCCAAAAATATTTCTAAAACTCGACCTTCTGACATGCCATGTCGGCGTCACGTCAGCTGCGGAGCGTTTTCGACCATTGGCGGGAGGTAGATTTCTTCATCGCTGGCAACCCCAAATGAACTATTTTCTTTTTTTGTTCATTTTTCCTTCTTCCGGGGGTTGCCAACCCCTGACGAAAAATTTTCTTTTTTTTCTCTTTTTCTCCCCGGACGAAGAATAGTTTGATTTTTTTTTTTTTTTCCTTGTGGCTTGGAGAAATGCAGAGAATCCATTAAAACTTTTGCTACATTTTACGAGCTACAAGTAAAAGAGAAGTAATCCAATTTACAACAAAGTGATTGTAGTTTAGTGTTAGAATTCAACGTTGTGACCGTGGAGACATGGGCACGAATCCTAGCAGCAACAAAAAAATATAACTAGTTTGTCTGGGGTTGCCAACCCCACCCCACACCAAGAAAATAATCTGGCCGGGTGGGGCGAAACAACTCGCCACTTATGTGACGCCTAAGTGTCGTGTCTGATGTTGGTTTTTGGAAATATTTTGGAGGTCTTGGTTTTTGGAATTACTTTTAAAAGGTGTATTTTTTCCAAAAAATGCCCTAAAAAGAATGCAGATAATGTTCACATTTAGCAAAACAATGAATCATCCACTCAAGTAAAATCTAACAAACTCATAAGAAAAAGGTCAACGCAGAGCCTGAGTGAAAATAAAATCGAGAGAGTAAAGAAGGCTGCTGACCTCCGTCAAGGTTTAATTGAGTGACTTCGAGATAAGGAGATCACCACTGCCATCTGAATCAAAACTTTAGTTCGCAAAAGATCAGCCAAAGTCCATTGCCGCATTTTGTCAAACACCTTGCCGGCTGATTCTTCTCCACTCTTCCAACAGACAATGGTAGTATTTTCTGCCGGTCTTAACCCCTCCAAATCCAGCGACATTTCTTGCTCGTGATTTTATGGCCCCTTCTCGCTTCCCCCTTTTCTTGTGTGAATGAAAGACTTGAGTGATCTTCTTTTTCTTTTTCAATTTTTTGCCCCTCCATTTTCGAGGAACTGATAATGCTCCAGTCGGGGTTTTTCACTTCTCAATGATCCTAGCTCGACCTGATAAATTTTCGGGCCCGAAAAATAAATTTTCGGGCTTATAAGAAAGGAGACTTATTTCCACTTAGTTTTTACTAGAAAAGTGCCCGTGTTATGCTCGTCTAGGGTAACCATGGATTTATCATGATTACAAAAAGGGAATTTTGCTACAGTCATTGTATCATATCATAATTAGAAAAAAAAAAAAAAAAACTCAACTTCGTAATTTAATTCGCTACAGCCACTTCTTTTTTAAACTAATCACATGCGTTCATGTGTCAAACGCAGAAGTGTTCCTCGGTGGTGAAAGACGAAAATGATCCGCAGTAATCGCTTCAAATAAAGTGAATCGCTTCTATGCGAGCTGCTGGTATATAGAGAACTGCGATCATGATTGCAATCCTCATCAAAATGCCCTATTTCTGAGTAGGATACGACCATGATCGCAGTCCTCACAAAAACACAATTTTTCAGCTTATATTGAGACTGCAACAGTGATCGCAATCCTCGCAAAATACCCTAATTTTAATTAATAAAAAAACTGCGATCATAGTCACAGTCTGCTAATAAAGAACTGTGACCATAGTCGCAGTCCTCACAGAGAACTGTGATCAGGAGTCGTAATCATCATATCAGCATTTCCATCATCTGCAGACCCCTGCTCACCGAGATTGAATAACGTCTAATGCTTTCCAGATCTAAAAAATACATCGATCGCAAGCACAAACAAAACTCATCGTGAGTATGGACAAATGAGATCTGCAAAAGGTCGATCTCAAAAAATTTGGTCAGGGGCTTCGTCCCATTAGACCCCTGGAGGGGTGGGGCCCACGGTGACCTGATCGTGCAGGTCAATCCGCGAATTACTCTGCGTCAGGGTCAGGGTTGAGGGAAGAGCAACGTCGAGAAATATATAAAAAAGTTATGGTTGAGTGAAATCAATTTATGCTCACGTGAATAAGGTTATCGTGAATATAAATAGGGATGAGTTTTTTTCCTAATTATGAAGGAAAGTAAATGGTTGTTGCAAAATTTTCTTACAAAAATCTAACTTGCTTAATTTTATAAAAAACCTAATTATAAATTGATTCAAATATTATAAATTTTTTAATTACACTAATTCCTAATTTCAGTATGCATATCTATTTCATGTTTTATCTAAAAAACTTATCCAGAATAACTTAATACTTATTTATTCAATATAATTTCATAACTTTTTATTCAAACGTGTTTATCTAGTTATAATAGTATAGCCCTTTCTTCTGAAAAACTATATAAATACTAATCTATATTAGATTTGAAAGTTTTAGTTGATTTCTACTTAGATTAAAAAATTTTAAATTAAGACTTCAACTTATAATTAACAACAAGTTAAATCGAAAGTTTTATTGATCCTAATATCGAAAGAATTTGAAATTTTAATCATGACAAGCTGGTTCTCCATGAAATGCGTAGAATCGCAAAAATTGGCTAAATGGCCTAGGGGTAAAGTACAGTTTTAGTGTGAGTCTGAGAGCAGTATCAAGTTAAGGCAAAGTCTAAATACTAGATATGACATCAAAATCACAAGAGCCAGGATCGGCCAATGAGACTATGGGGATAAACTTCATCGTTGAGAGGAAAACAACCCAGATCACCAAGTACGGCCCCTAAATGACCACTCAGTGATAAAGAATGATATAAATAAAAATAATAATAAAGTTTACAAATAACAAAAAAAGATAGGGCATTTTTTTAAAATTTTTTTTGGATATTAAATCAAAAAACAAACATGTCCAAAAATAATTTCAAAAACCGACATCTTTCACGCCACGTAGACTTGGGTAGCAACCTCCCCGGTCTACATGTGATTTTCTATTTTTTTTTAAATTCGGGTTGCAAACGAAGAACCTAAAAATAACAGCTTTTTTTCTCTTTTCTATTTAATAGCTCAATTTCTTGCCAACCTTTCCCCCTTCCCTATTTTCTTTCCTCACCTAATTTTCTCTCCACCCCACGCCTCTCTCTCTCTCTCTCTCTCTCTCTCTCTCAGACTGAAGTAGTTAAAAGTAAGTGTAGCACCCCGTTCGCAGGATACGTACCCAGATGCGTGTCCCAAATTTTTTTCGATCATATTATTTCAATTTTCTTCTAGTACTTGTTTTTGGGTTGTGATTGCTTATGATATTGTGTATCAGATCTGGATTCTCAGACCTTGAGGTCAGTCCTGACCCGAACCGAGAACCCGATACTAGCATGTTACCTGATTCGACCTTTCTGATAGTCCGATTTGACCGATTTTAATTTCAAACACTGTTTTCTAATATTTTAGATTTTTAATGATTTTTTGAAATTTTTCAGAATTATTCTGCAAAATCTTCAAAACCAGTGTCGATCGGCATCGCTGACCGATTCCCGAATTTTTAGTTTTCAAACAAAATTGAATTTTTAGAAACAGTTTTCACATTACTTCTTATAATATCATTTTCTATCTAAATATATTTTTGAGATTTTTCTAAATTTATCAAATTTTGACCGATTTTAGTGCCGGACAGTAGTGCAGAAATATTTTAGGATTTTTAATTTAAAAACTAAATCAAATTTCTCAACTCTTAGGCGTCTTAAAATAATATTACTATTTTTGAGAATTTTTCGGAACATTTCTGAAACAGTCAAATTTTGCCCTATTAAAATAATAATATTATTTACCGTTTTTCCTTACTTTTTTCTTCTCCACTCCTCTACTTTATACTTTCAGAATATTATATTAATTTAATTATTTAATAATATATTTATTTATTATTTTTTTACTATTTCTTTTCTTTCCCTTTATTTTATTCCAACTTTTTTCTTTTTCTTTTCTTTTCTTCCCCCTTACCTTCCCCATGCCTTGCACCCCCCATCTCCTGCAGCCGCCTGCAGCAGCAGCAGAGGCATGATGGGCTGCAACAACAGCCCATCCCTCCCCCATCCCCTCCCGTTTCCCCCTCACTTCTTCTCCTTATTAATTTCTTTCCCTTCTCTCCTTCTCATTCCTTTTCTTCTCCATTTCAATTCTCCAACTCCAACAACTTCACCCAACTTTCCACATCACCGCTGCCGCCTCCACCATCATCATAGCTGCCATCACCCCCAGCCGCCGGCGCCACCTCCCCGACACTCCCTCCCCTCTCCTCCACCTGCGTTACCTTCAACCAACAACCTACCTCCTTCAATTTCAACATAAACCCATCACTTCCTCTCCTCTTCTTCTCCAAAATTTACCACCCATTCCACCACTTCCTCCACTCCAACCACCCCATCATCATCTCCTCCTCCTCCAACTCCCCACCACCTCCAACAACCACCACAAACACCAACCACCACCACCAACAACAACATAATAACAACAGCCCACTCCACCCCTCCCCGGAGCAACCGCGCCGCCCCCCACCTCCGGCGGCGCCGCCGCCGCCCCAGGGCGACCGGCGGGTGGCCGGGCGCTGGCCATTACCCTCCCCTTTCCCTCCTTCTTTCTTTCTTTCTATCTTTTCTTCTTTCTTCTTTTTCTTCTTTCCATAAATACCCTCGTTTCTTTACTTCTCCTAAATACTCTCCCCTTCATCCCCTAATTACTTCTCTATAATTTTCCATCATACCCCTCCCCTTTAATTCCTTATATTTATCCTCTTTTTAACATACCCTACACATACTCTCTCTCTCTCCTTCCTACAACTCTCTCTTCTCCTCACTCTTCTCTCATTCTCTCTCTAATATTCATAATATATAATATATATATTTATTTTAATATATGGGCTAGTGGCATGCTCGCGCGTATTAGCGGACTGAAAATGCTCTGATACCAATTGTAAGTTCACCTAGAGGGGGGTGAATAGGTGATGGCTAATCTAATGGTCACTTAATGCCAAATAATGCGGAAGTGTCAACTATGATGACCAAACTAAACTCTTACACTAAACACCACGTATAACACAGGAGTGTTGCCGAATTCCCGTGAAGGGCTCTGGACTAACTCCTCTATATTCCCTTTGAATGGGTTGAGGTGCCGCGTTGGCTCTCTTGGTTGAATACAAGTGTTAGTAAACAAACCCAAGCAAGTATATCAATATGAGCTCACAAGTATATCAAGCATATAAAGATTAACACAATAATAGCATGCAAGATATAAAAAAGAGACAAAAAAAGAGAGAGCAATCGCAAACACAAGGGATTTGTTTCGAGGTTCGAGCACCCTTGCTCTACATCCCCGCCTTCGACACACGAAGGATTTCCACTATAATCGATCCCAATGGATCACCCGGTGCCGCAACACCTACAACTCTCGGACTCCCTAGTCCGTACACACCGCAAGCCCACCGGCTCGCCGAGGCCGCACCTCAAACACGAGTTCGCACCCGAACCCGAAACAACCGAGTCCACACTAGGACCCGAAACAATGCGAACACAACCGTCCGCCTTCTCAAAGGACAAAGAACAAGTCTTTGGTGATCACAACACTTTGATCACCTAAAAACTATCTCACTACAACACTCCTATAAGATGAATAGTAATGGATAGCTCAAGTGTTTGTGTGAGAAAAACAAGGAATAGAATGGTGGAGGAAAACTCAAAGAATCTCTTTTAACACTCTTAATAAAAAACTCCCCTTTGATTGGAAGTATTAGCTCTCAATTTTGTGGAGAAAAACCTCTGAAAAGAGTAGGAATGGCTCTAAAACTTCTCCAAAATCTTGGTGAAAACAATGACCAAACCCCCAAATTTATAGGCTATCAAAAACTAACCGTTGGGGTCTGTCAGACCTGTCGGTCGACCGCCCGGTCGACCGCCAACGGTCAAGAATCCGACCGTTGGAGCCTCCGGTCGACCGCCCGGTCGACCCAAAAGAACAAAGAGCACTGCTCTCAGTTCCGGTCGACTGGGTCGGCAGACCGGCCATCTGCCAGGTCAAGGCGTGCACGTCGTGCACGTCGGTCGACCGAGCCTGTCGACCGACCTCAGCCCTAGTCGACTCGGTAGGTCGACTAGTCGACTTGGCTGAAGCCTGAAACAGAAATCTGATAAGGGATTTAAAACTTGGTCTTTTTGAATGAAATAAAATCCCATAAAATACTTTAAAAATCTACAAAAATAGTTTTACCAATATACTTTGATAAACAAACATGCTTGCACAAAATCAAGGCGTGTTATAAAAGATTTGGAGTATTTTTGTAAGTTGAAAATATTGGCTCAATTGAAAACTAGTATTTTTCTAAAACTTGTTTTCCAAACTTCTTCATGATTCAAAAATAAGATATTTGAATTCTTTAAAGTATAGTGTGTATGGATATGATCCACTACACAATTAAGATGAAATATCTAAGTTTTTGACATTAAGCTCTAAACATGGTTTTGGTTAAAGGCAATGTATATAGGAAACACCAAAACCAAAATAGTATTTTTCAAAAATGAAAGTCTTTCTAAGCTGAAAATTCTTTTATGAAAAGACATTTAAATCAAGAGTGTGTGTGTGTGTATGTACTTGAGCAATCCACCAACTACTCTATCCTTTACATTTTATCTAAAAATAAAAATCTTATACCTAGACACAAATCTTGATCTTGAAGTCTTCCCTTGAAGTCTTCTCATCATCTTGACTTGGTCCAAATGTAATCCAACGAGCTCGACTCCTCTTGAGTACTTGATGTGATCTTTATGCACAAGCTCTTGAATCAAACCGGTGTAAGCTCCAAAACTTGACTTTAAATCCTTTGTTGAAGCTCCACACCTACTAAGATCTTGATAACAAATCTGTCACTAATTAAACACAAGATCATTAGTACAATAACTACATGAGTTGATCATCATCAAAACTAGAGTGATGGGCCTTTGGGCCAACAATCTCCCCTTTTTGATGATGACAAAACTCATGAAGTTATATATGCATGGATTAAAATAAAGCTCTAAAGAAGCTCCCCTTAACTCATGCATACCAAATAAACAAAATAAATATGCAATGAGGCACATAAACATGTATGCAAATGTAGGAGTAAACATGCTAATCAAGCATAAAGCAAAATCACAAAATCTTTTTCTCCTATTTGCAAAACAAAACATATATGCATAAACAAATCTTAATCCCCCTTAAGCAAGGAAAAACAAATACTTCTCCCCCTTAAGTAAGGAAAACATGCATATATCTCAAATACTTCTCCCCCATTTTGTCAATCATCAACAAAGGGGTTAAAGTAAAAACAAAATCATCAAATCTTTCTCCCCCTTTTTGTCATAAACAAAGAGACCAATAAGGGGCCAAACAAACATATCAATAAAACGTTATATGCGATATACATTCATGAAGAGGAAGACGGTTAAGTAACTTTCCTACACATATACATTACATGAAAGAGGGATGACAAGCCCTAATTCACATAACGTATAATATGTAATGCATAAGAGGAGATGTGAAGCTCCCCCTACACACGTGTACCACATAGAAAAGAGATGTCAAGCTCCTCAATATATAATACACTCAACATGAATCTATATGTAGAAGAGATGTTAAGCTCTCCTTGCATATAGGCAATACACATCAAAAAAATTTGAATTTTTCTCATAAAACAAAATTTTGAATTTCTCAATAAAACAAATCTTGAGAATTTTTCTTAAAAATTTTTATTTTCTTAACATAAACAACTTTGTGCTTTAAACATGTAAAAATTTTAACTCAAGCACAAATAACTCATATATATGTATGAAAAATGAGTATACCAAATGAAATTGATACATACATATATAAGAAACAAAATATAAGTATATACAAAAAAAATAGAGTCAAATTGATACCAATTGAAACGATTCAATGATACCAATTGAAAATAACAATGTAAATCATGTATATGACTCATAACCTATACCTCCCAACCAAGTTCAAGATTAAAATGTTTTTCACATGAAGCATACATGAACATGATCTCCCATCCATCCGCCCATAAAGGGTAGAGTTTTCAAAAATAGATTTGAAAATATTTTAGCATTGAAAATCACTACCAAATGAAGAACAATAACTAGTTAAAATAATTTTTGAAAAACTAGTTAAAGATCCTTCAAAATATGAAATCAATTTATATGTTTTCATGAATCATACCAAATAAAAGAATTGACACTCGATCTATGAAGCTCAAAAATATGTTCATGAATCAAAGTCATGACAAAATAAATAAAGTGTGAGTGTTCAAAAGTCATGTAAATAACATTTCATGAAAATAGACATTGAAGCTCAAAAAAGTGTGAGTATCATTTTTTTTTATCAAACAAACATGAAAATTCATTTTTCATTAAAACAAAATACACTTCTAGGTATATGTATGATTTATCCAAAAACTAACAATATACATACATATCCTAAACATAAAAGAGTCTATCAATTGTATTTGCATGAAGGCAAGAGACTCACGGGTATACAGGTATATTATTAGATTTGAATTAAAAATACATATACATGAAGTAAAATCATAAAATTTGGCAAAACAAGTATAAATGAGGAAATCATCAAAACTAGGCTACACATATGCATATAGTGGGTACAAATGAGCATGAAGTGCAAACATATATAAGTCAATTTGTTCTCACTATTTGTACATGTATAAATCTAATTTTGATAAAAACTACATCTAAGCATGTTTTTACCACATGAAGCACATAAGAACACAAAACATGAACATGCTATGAATATGATATATGTAAAAAGCATGTACATAAAAAGTAAGAGTTTAGAGATTGTTACCAACTCCAAAGCTCCAATCATGGTGGTTGTCCACCAAAACCTCCTTGATAGCGATGCGTCAATAAGTGTGTCCATCATATCCATTTGCATCCACCATCAAGACAACAAATCTCTCACGTCTTGAGAGATCCCTCACCTACATCAAAAACATAGGGTGGGGGTTTGGTACCCATTTTTTCTTAGGTCCTTAGGGGTTAGCTTTATAAGGAACCCAAAAATTTTTATTAGCAAAATTTAAAGAATGCAACTTGTCAAAACAAAATTTTGCTAAATGGCCTTTGCGACCACAATGTGTACATGTGTATACCTTAGGATGCTTATGTGTGTGGGTGTGATCATGACGTGCAACATAAGCAAATGCATGATGATGATGTGCATGAATGTGTGGAGTTGTTTCTTTGAAAACAAGGACTCCAATCTCTTATGATTAAATGCACAATTGCTCAAAGTTGAGCTCAAACAATTAATCATATTTTTCAAAACATTAACTTCATTTTGATCAATAGAAGTGGTGGCATGTAAAGCATGATCAAAAGTCCTTTCTTTTTAGAAACTTTTTCCTTTTCTTTTTCAAAAATTTTTCTTTTCAAAGTAGAGTTTCTTGAAAAGCAATTTCTTTTTGTTTTTCCACCAAAACAATTTCATTTTTCAAAGTAGTGTTTCCTTCACAAAGATCATTCAATTTAGACATGAGGAAACATTCTCAATTTTCAAATCTTTATTTTCTTTTTCAATGCATGCAACCTTATTTCTAAATGAATCATTTTCCTTATGCATGCAATCAAAATTCTTTTTTAAATTTTTATTTTCTTTTCTAAGCATGTCATATTTCTCAAGTAATTGTTGGCAAAAAGAAGTAAGCTCATCATATGACATGTCATTTTCATCTACCTCGGATTCGGTAGTTACCTCAAGGGGGTTATCCCCTTGGACCATATAGCACAAGTTGGAGGTGTTGCTGCCAACGCCCGAATCGCTCCCCGCATAATATAGATCCTTTTCGCCGAGGGAGGTGATGATGTTCCAAGCTACAAAAGCCGAATCAATATTAGAAACCCTAGATAAATATTCACCATTTAGGGTTGACTTTAAAGCATGAATGGCTTTTGAGTTAGCCTCAAAATACTTGCTATTATTAACATAAGAATCATTAGTGGTAGCAAGATAAACATGTATGCCTAGGGCTTTGAGGTACAAGGACATCTTCACCTTCCATATATGGATGTTAAGAATGTCAAACATGGGTGGTGACATGAAGTCCATGGTGTGTGTACAAAATATTGTGATTAGCCTAAAAATGAGGATCTTTAACTCTAGGTTGTGAGACCCAAATTCAGAGCACTTGGCTCTGATACCAATTGAAAATGCTCTGATACCAATTGTAAGTTCACCTAGAGGGGGGTGAATAGGTGATGGCTAATCTAATGGTCACTTAATGCCAAATAATGTGGAAGTGTCAACTATGATGATCAAACTAAACTCTTACACTAAACACCACGTATAACACAAGAGTGTTGCTGAATTCCCCGTGAAGGGCTCTGGACTAACTCCTCTAGATTCCCCTTGAATGGGTTGATGTGCCGCGTTGGCTCTTTTGGTTGAATACAAGTGTTAGCAAACTAGACCGACTTCAGCCCTAGTCGACTCGGTAGGTCGACTAGTCGACTTGGCTGAAGCCTGAAACAGAAATCTGATAAGGGATTTAAAACTTGGTCTTTTTGATTGAAATAAAATCCCATAAAATACTTTAAAAATCTACAAAAATAGTTTTACCAATATACTTTGATAAACAAACATGCTTGCACAAAATCAAGACATGTTATAAAAGATTTGGAGTATTTTTGTAAGTTGGAAATATTGGCTCAATTGAAAACTAGTATTTTTCTAAAACTTGTTTTCCAAACTTCTTCATGATACAAAAATAAGATATTTTGAATTCTTTAAAGCATAGTGTGTATGGATATGATCCACTACACAATTAAGATGAAATATCTAAGTTTTTGACATTAATCTCTAAACATGGTTTTGGTTAAAGGCAATGTATATAGGAAACACCAAAACCAAAATAGTATTTTTCAAAAATGAAAGTCTTTTCTAAGCTGAAAATTCTTTTATGAAAAGACATTTAAATCAAGAGTGTGTGTGTGTATGTACTTGAGCAATCCACCAACTACTCTATCCTTTACATTTATCTAAAAATAAAAATCTTATACTTAGACACAAGTCTTGAACTTGAAGTCTTCCCTTGAAGTCTTCTCATCATCTTGACTTGGTCCAAATGCAATCCAACGAGCTCGACTCCTCTTGAGTACTTGATGTGATCTTTATGCACAAGCTCTTGAATCAAACCGGTGTAAACTCCAAAACTTGACTTTAAATCCTTTATTGAAGCTCCACACCTACTAAGATCTTGATAACAAATCTGTCACTAATTAAACACAAGATCATTAGTACAATAACTACATGAGTTGATCATCATCAAAACTAGAGTGATGGGCCTTTGGGCCAACATGGACTTCTCGGATTTTACCCGGTATTGCGTTCCGATTATTAGGCGAGTGCTTTATTATCATGTTTAGTAATTGCTATTCTAGTGTTTCTTGCATGCTATGTGGATATCTTGTCAATACCGTTCCATGTCTAACATTTGTTACTCTGGTTTTCAGTACATGATACATCACTATACTAGTTAATATATGATGTTGTATTCTGTATTCTCACGGACACCAGATCCACGACACTTGATGTCTTGACACTAACACTTGACATATTATACTTGACACTTGATCTCTGACATGTAATATCTGACATTGATACTTGACATGTTATACTTGACACATGATATCTGACTCCGACACTCGACATGTTATACTTGACATGTGATATCTGACTCCGACACTTGACATGTTATACTTGACACGTGATATCTGACACCAGCATTTGATATGTCATTCTTGACACTTGATCCACGACACTTGATATCTGACACTAGTACTTGATATGTCATACTTGACACCTGATCCTGACACCTGATATATGACACATGCTAACACTCACTTGACACGCTTTCACATGGTACAAGCACATTGACCTGATATTGTGCCACCTGATCGAATACTATTACCCCTGATATCTATGTTATATTGCATATTCATGACTATCACTTTTACGGGGACTTGGCATGATTATTATATTGTTACCAAATATTTGGTACTCCTGAACTCCTATGCTCCTGAACTCCTGTATACTTGAACCCTGAAATAGGGAGACTCCTAACATTATGCTCCTAATATTATACTCATGTTGATCCCCGTAATAGGATAACCATGCATATTGGACTTTTGCGAATGCCCTGTGGACATTATCATTAGACAATCTGTAATAATTAAACAACTTACACCAGGAATGGGGAAATTGATGGGTACCGATATAGCTTCTGTGTTTATGGTAGCCATACAAATGTTGTACAACTAATTCTTGGGAATCAAGTTGGAGGCCATCAAGCGCTTCCGTCGGGTGTACTGGCACCCCAACCCCCTGCCTGCCTGCCGGGTGTGCCGTAATTCTCGGGATATATTCCTTTGGGGAGCGGTGACACTTTATTCCTATTCAAGCGTATACTAAGTCCTACGGGCATATAGTAAGTCCCAGTACTTAGCGGCACGTTCCGACTCAGTACCGGATACTCCTGGACCGTTGTCTCGGGCATGCATGGAACACACTCTAAACATGGTTCATCGTTCCCCATCAATTTCCAATAACCAACCTTGCTCGACTTGTATGCGGAAGTATATGGTACGGGTCATATATCGAAACATAAAAATTGAACGAGTCTTAATTATAACTTGATAATTGACTTCATGCTACATGAATTTTCTTGTCATTTCCATACTTTCTATTTATTGTGATTATTCCATGCTTGCTGATTTGAGTACTTAACACTTGACCTGCTACACTTGCTTTTATTTCATGCCACATAAATCTAATGTCATTTTCATATTTCACTATTTATTGTGGTTATTTCATGCTTATTGATTTGGGTACATTATACTGACTTGATGCACTTGCTTTTATTTATACTTACCATTGGGTTCTTTTTGCACTCGCTGGGTTGCCCACTAACAACCCTAGATTTGCATGTCCAGATCTTACAGCTTAAACTGAGGTGGACCCATCAGCTGAGGACCAGGCTTTCTTCGAGGAGCAGGCGGACCACCCGTAGCTTCATCATGTCTTTCCCCACTCGCAGGACTTTCTATTTTAGCTCGTGAGTTCTATCTTTTGTATCCTATACAGTCTACTTTTGTACTTCTTGGTGATGTAATATTTATGTAATATTATGTCACAGACTGTGATGACTGAGTACTTGTACTTTATATTGGAATGTTTATTACCACGTATTTTCGCACTCTGATTCCTGTATTGTATTATGCTTAGTGTACATACGTGATGGTACCATCACCCTGCGTATGTACGTCGTAGTAATGTCTCCTATCCATCGGATCGGGGCGCTACAGATTGGTATCAGAGCCTAAGCTCTCACACCTTCAGTACAACCAGTCAGCAGATTAATGTTGGATTAATTTGCAACTGGGTCACACGAGTCATTGGTATACATTCAAATTACAAATACAAAGTTATCTATTCTTTCCTTGAAATCCATCATTTGATTCCTGAAATCTCATGCAGTTCTTTATTTCCATCACTTTTTAGCCAGCATAAATATGAAAAGACGGGGGACACGTAACGGTCTTGGCACTTCTCGTGACGGTTCTAACAGGGAGAACGACATGATGAGGATACTTCAGGGGATGATGAATAGCCAGCAGCAGCAAACAGAGCTCTTGCAATAAGGATTGTTGACTGCACCCGGGAGCAGAAGCCGGGTATTATGTCAGATTTTAGGAGGTTGCAGCTGGCCGTCTTGCACTGAGAAGCCCCTAGATGCAGAGCAGTGGCTGATCGACATGACTGATCTTCTAAAGGCGGCCAGAATTCTTAGTGAGAACCAGGTGGAAGTGGCCAAGATCCAGCTGAAAGATGTGGCGAGGACCTGGTGGCTAGCCGAAGAGGCGAGACTGGAGAAGCCTATCTCTTGGGACCAGTTCTCGAAGGGCTTCTTTGAGAGGTTTTTCCCTGCGACGGCTCAGAAGGAGATGGAGGAGAAGTTTATTAGGCTGCTATAGTGGAATCGATCGGTGGATGAGTATGCTGCTGAATTTCTGAGACTTAGTAGGTTTGCACCATATATGGTGGCCGACGAGGAGAAGAGAGCTAGTAGGTTTCAGCAAGGATTGAGGGCGGATATCCAGATGTTACTTATATCTCATCAGCTGAAGACATACTCCTAAGTTCTTTCTATAGTTCGTGATGTGGAGCAGGGATTGGAGAAGAAGAGAAGAAGCGAGCTGCAGCACAAGCCTATGAAGTGTCAATTCCAGCAGGTGAACAGAGGGAATCCAGTCAGATCTATTGGCGCCCTAGTGGCCAAGCAGCCGTTTCAGCCTCCTCCTCAGCAGCTTGTGTGTGGATATTGTCAGAAGCCCGGACATAATCAACATAACTGCCATACCGCCAATGGACTGTGTTTCCCTTGCGAATCTGGAGACCAATCAGTGGGTGATTGTCCATTCAAGAAAGCAGGGAATGCAGCTCTAGTACTTCTAGCACGAGTGGCACCACCAGCACTTCCAACACGAGTGTCACTGATCGGGACGAAACCAGCACTCGAATTGTGTATTTTGTGAAATCAATGAAATTATGTATGTGCTAATGTTTCCTCGATACTTCCGTTATAGCATTGGCTCAACGGGTCGAATCCATAGGGACCAGAGGCGATAGAAGCATTAACAATTCTTATTCACGTCGGTTGTTAACAAGTTCTTCTTTGTTAAAGAATGAGATGGAAAAATAAAGAAAAGAAATCTGAAAGTGATAGGTGAAGAAGGCGATGAAAACGATGATATGAAAAATAAAGAGAAGTGATTTGAAAAATAAAATAGAAAAGAAGATAAAATAAAGGTGAATTAAGAAGTTGGTAAAAATAATGGAGAAAATGATAAAAGTAGAGTTTTGAAATTGACTTTTAAAATAAGATAAAAGAAAACTCATGGCAATTAACTACTAATTGTTCCATTAACCATGCTAACATCTTAGTCATAGTTGCCTCACATGGATCCTTAGGCATCACTAATTCTTGGCTTCAAAAGATGATACAGAGCATGGCTCATAAGATTGTTTTTCTACATTCAAACAACACATCCATACCACACAAGAAGTTGCAAGCTACTATTAATTCATCAAAACCAATTAGAGGTGAGCATGAAATAAAGAAGACATTGCAAGTTAGCAAGTCAGTGAGTTAGGTGTTAGAATGTTAAAATGTTAGAATCCATCATCATGAGTCATCAATGGTTCTTGCAAGAGTAAGGCCTTATAGAGGCTATTAGATTCATGTGGATTATCAAGTAAGTGGTTAGATGGTTAATGGTTAGTAGTTAGATTACCATGAGAAGAAAAGTTAGCTAAGCATCATGTAGAAGATGGAGAAGATTACAATGGAGAAGAAAGGAGACACCTTTATATAGTTGTCACTATCTATTACATTAATATCTCTCTATTGAAATCACCTAGAGGGGGGGTGAATAGGTGATAACACTAATCAAGAAACTAAATGAGGAAGCTAAAAACTATTTTGCAACACACTTAATACAACCAACAAGTGTAGCCGAATTCTCCGTGAAGGGCTCTGGACTAACTCCTCTTGATTCCCCTAGATAAGGGTTGAGGTGCTATATGAAGCTCTTGTGGTTAAGTATATGTGAGGCACACACAAGCAACCAAGCATATAAGATATAGGCAATATGAATAATGCAAGGCACACACAAGCAAATAAGATATGAATGAATGATGCTATGTACAAATGAAAAAAGAGAGAGTTAGAGAGACAATGGATCAAACGCAAACACAAGGATATGTTTCGAGGTTCGAGCCCCTAGCTCTACGTCCCACCTTCACCGAGAAGGATTTCCAATCCACTATCTTGTCCACCGAGGACTCCCACCGAGGAAACCTCCACCGAGGAGGATTTGTACAACAAGGGAGTACCGAACTCCTCTCTCAAACACCGCCTCACAACTGAGGGGTCGGCCCGTAGCCAATACAACAACCAATCCACCTCACACTTGAGGGATACATACCAACTCCAACTCCACCTCACCAAGAGGGAGTAAACCACAATCCTTAACCTCTACCAAAGAGGGAGCAACCCAATCAAAGCAAGGGTTTTACAACAAGTGGTATTTTTCAACCACAAACCACTTCTCTTTTCCACAAAACAATGATCCTAATAGAGTAGGATAGAAGATAGCTCAAATGTGGAAAAAAACTAGAGTTTGGAAAACAAAAACTCAAAGAAAAATACTTGGGAAAACTCTTGTAAAAGATAGAAATGAAGAACCAAAACAAATCTCCCAATTTTCTATTTTCTTTGATTTTTTCAAAAACTCTAAAACAAATAAGATTGATCATTTGAAGCTCTTAAAACATTTTGAAAACTTGTTAAAAACACTTCAAAAAAGTAGAAATTTTTGCTCTTGAAAATCTTCTCAAAATCCCCAAAGAGATGGGGTATTTATAGGCCAAATAGAAAACTAGATCTGTCAGCCTGACAGACTTGCGGTCGACCGCCCGGTCAACCGCCAACGGTCATAAATATGACCGTTGGGCAAACCGGTCGACCGCCCGGTTGACCGCCCAGATACAGAGAGCAAAGCTCTCTGGTACGGTCGACCGCCAGGTCGACCGTCCCACTGTGCCAGCAAACGTGCACAGATCTGTGCACGTCGGTCGACCGCTCGGTCGACCGGATCCTGGCTCGATCGATCTCGCGGTCGACCGTCCTGGCCTGTCAGCACAGTTCTGGGTCAGAAACTGAGGTTAAAAATAATTTTAAAAATTCTTTTATCTCTTTTAAAAATCCCCAAAAATAGTTTTAATATTTTGTATTAAAATACAAACTTGTGATAAAAATTTCAAGACAAATATCAACCATTTGAACTCTTTTGTGTCTTGCAAATTTTATCAAAAACCAAATCTTGTATTTTATCAAACCTTGATTTTTCAATAGGAAAACTGATTTTTCCTAAAACTCATTTAAATACAAAAACATGATATTTAAATACATTGAAGCATGTTGCATATGGACATGAGTCCAATATACATGAAACATATATATATCATGATTTTTGTCTTTAATTCCAAAAATATGTTTTGTTAAAATACCAAAACATAAAACACATGAATAGTTAAGTCAAAATAAGTTTGTCTAGGAAGTTAAGCATGCGTGTATATAGAACACATCTACTATACATATAAACCATTTAAACTTATTTTGATCTACTATTCATGAAAATAATATTGGTTAAATCAAAAACCGAAAAAACCAATATTCAAACATAAAACGTGTGTGTATTGTGCACTTGAGCTTGTCAACTATTCTTATCTTTACAAATGGATCTAAACACACTAAACTAAAACTAGGATACCTAAGTCTTCTTGACGATCTTCATCTTCAAGCCGACTCGATCCCAAACCTGATCCACGAGTGCAAAGGTATGATCTTGATGCTCGGGCACTGGAATCACCATGTGAAGGCTTCAAAACTCATCTTGTTGAAGCAATCACCAACTAATATCTTACTAGATGATCTGAAATTAAAATCACAAGATTATTAGTAAATATAACTACATGAGTTAATCACCATCAAAACTAAAGAGGAAGGCCTCGGGCCAACATCTATCTCTCTCTGAATCTCTCTGCCCTAATACATGATCTAAAAAGAAATGAAAATACAAAACAAAAGAAGAAGAATACCTACACTACCCTACACTCAAAGATAGAGAACCTAGCCAAATTTTAAAGCTGCTTGCGTTTCGGGTCTCTGTAAGGCTATTTATAGGCAAATGAAGGATCTGGATGACGAGACAAGGCCACGTTTCAAAAATCGACGCGTAGGCCCACCACTTTGCCGCGAAAACGCAGCATTTACTGCATTTTCGCAGCAAAACCAGGGACTTAGGTCCCTTGTTTTGGCGTGGAAACTTCTTGTGGCTTCGAGGACATTCCTGGTTATTCGAATTCTGGTATTTTTGCCTGGATATTCGTCTAACGTGCGCAAGGGTCTAGGTTCAATATATGTTCTAGAAGCTCCCATGCTTGGCCTCCAAGAAATCCAGATTTAATTACCTAAAAATGGGTTTAAATAAGCTCTTATTACCCTTTTGTCCTTCTTGTCTTGATTATCTGCGAGAGAGACCAAAACACGGTTTAGACCGACGTTTATTCATAAATCAGCGGGCAAATGTGATATAATAATGCAAAACTGTAGACTAATTACACCCCACACTTATCTTTTGCTCGTCCCGAGCAAAACAAGAAAGAAAAACTATACTACAAATGTTATTACACTACTTTCGCGGTGATGCGATTGCATTGAGCGTGTGCAACAAGTCTTTAAACTTCTAAGTTACCCCTAGAGGAGGAGTGTTGTCTCCTGAGGGTTTTCAGCGGATTTCACCCACAAAATCCATAAAGAAAAAAAGACAAATGTTAGTATTTTGAAAGAGAGACAAGTTTACGAAATATTTTGCAAAAATATAAGCGATCTAAGTTTATAAGTCCACCAAAAATTATCTTCCTTAAACTTAGTCTATATGCAAGATCTTGTCTTCAATTAAGGTAAGAATTCAAAATTAGATTGAATATTTATCCTTCATAAAACTTAGATAATATGCACTTTGTGATAGTGAAATTTCTGAGATATCAACTATAACCATCAAGCCATTTATATATATATATATATATATATATATATTTTCTTTTCCTTTTTTTTCCTTCCCTTAGTTTTCTTAGGCTTTCTAGTTCACTCGGGTAGTGAGCCTTTAACCGATGACTCCCAGACGGACGGTTTAGGGCACGAGATGAGAAAATATCCCTCGGGTTTAAGGACTCAAGTAAACAAGGCTACAAAACTAAGCGGGATTATTTGTTTCTTTTGACCATCGTTAGGCGTGAATAATCATGCTTCTTGAGACATAATTATCCAGCTTAATAAGTGATTTTTTATTCATTTATACCATATATTTTTTCTTTTAATTTTTTTTACTTTATGACATTTTAGGTCTTTGTTTCCATCTCAAAAATAGTAAGTGTGAAGTGCATACAAAGGCAAAAAATTTAAGATAAAATTATCTCTCCAATTTATCTTACTTAGCCTATAATCTTAAAACAAGATTCATTATTTCGACTAGGTTTAAGATGTCATAATTTAAGGCTTCCTTAATTTCTAAGATCATCTTAATTTTCTTAAAAATAGATCAAAACTTTGTCTCTTATTTCAAAAAGTTTTTTAAAGAAAGGAAAAAATCCTATGCAAAAGAAAATTCTAAGAATATCCTAAAAGAAGTGTAAAAGAAAGAAAATGTAAAAACTCTATGTTAGTAAACCCTCCCCCACACTTATCTCATGCATTGTGCTCAATTCATCGTAATGTATGTATGCATGAAACAAATAGAGAGGGAAGGAAAAATCACCTCAAGATGGTGGTTCCAGTGGTGGTCTGATTGGTCCATGAAATGCGGCCCAATCCAATTTGCGTGGAGTTCGGAGGAACCCACCAGAGCCCTCTATAATACAACCCACTAGAATGATGTATATATGGATGATTTTGTTAGGAATTTTACCCCAGATAATTTTCAAATTTTCAAAATAATTTCGGAGTCATTATTATTAACACCCTTGTCCCAAAATGGAGTGTGAAAAGATGAAATGAATGATTTGGACTCAGGAAGCACAGGAACGACTACTGACTCAGAAGTTTGACTTAAGTCAAATGAAGGTTCTGGAGTCGAGATTGGTTTAGGAAGTGGGTCCAAATCAAGAAGTTGAAATTCTAATCCACATTCATTTTCTCACAACGGAATGTGACTTTCTAAGATAGGTGATTCAAGTTCAAGAATAACGAACCAAAAGTGATTCTAAAATATTACTCAAGTTGGGTAATAAAACAGGAGTCAATATTGATACATGAATTTGAACTGAATCACAAATTTGAGGATCGAAGTCATATTTCTTATTTAGTTCAATTTCATAAAAATGAGAACTTACCAATTTGTCAATGGGACTTTCAAAAGTATGAAAGTGGTGAAGTTCAATATGATGATCATAAAAGATTGGTGATTCAATTTCATGATGGACTGGCACTGGATCCAATACTGACTCGGGAAAAGGCCTGAAATCAGGTAAAAATACCTTAGTCATTATTGAATCAGGAAGTGAAATTTAATTATCAAGTTGAGGTTCAAGATCATATTCATGCTCAAGTTCAATTTCAGGAAATGGATAACTCGCCAAAATGTTAATGGTATTTTCAAAATGTCAAGTTTGGTCAAGTTCAAATGAGTATGCTGAAATTGAATCTTGGTTTCCACAACAACATGATTCTTTGGCTCTAACAAAATGGTTAGTGACATCATGAATGGTCAAAGGATGAGAATTGAGTTTTGACCATTATATCTATGTCATGATTATAATCGATTTGAACCTGAGTCATGACTTCAAGCATCTTTTCATAGTCGATTGGTTCATCATTTTGTTGTGATTGGGCTTGAAAAGATGAAGATTTATTTTGAAAATTATGGTGAAATCGTGAGTCCATCAGATTTTGTGATTGTTGTTCGGACTCACGCATACTCATTTCCAAGATTGATGGTTTTCTATTTTGAACTGGTGGGACTGAATGTGAATCTTTGAAATAGTGTGGATTTGGGGAGGCTAACATTTTCTGACATTTTCGTTTGGCCTCCTGCATGGCTTCTAAACTCTTTTCTAGCTCATTTTTTCTTCAATTGGTGGTTCTAGTATAGGAAGCGAAATCGGGAAATGAATATTGTGTAAATTGTGGACAAGATAGATAAGAAGGTTGAAAATTTAATTCAAGGGAGGTGAATCCCCATTGACTCTGTGAAGAGTTAAAATTATTTTAAAAATTATAGTCATAAGATTGAGGGTATGGGTTGTATTGATTCGGATAAGTCCAACCCGGTGTATTTGGTTGGTTCATATTATAAAAAGCCAGGTTGAAATTATCCGAATCAAATGGGGTCGGTATGAAATATGGATTCATAGTAGGATTGAAAGAATTGTTATTATTGAATTCCATTTCACAAACAATCACAAACAAAAATTAAAAAGAAATAAAATCAAGATCAAGCCTATACTAGGGTTGACCTAGACCTACACCTAGACGACTCCTAACTGGTCGATTACCCGGGGGAGGTTGTTGCATGAATCTGACCACAAGCTAATCGACCAGGTAGGGGCAAAATACGGTGGGAGGTATCCGTGCATAAGCAACGGGTCTTAATTACGTCAAATCACGGTATCTTCGAGGCGTAACCTCTTAATCCCCAACCTTAGACACCAATTTCACAAGAGTAAGATTCAAAATAAGTTCCACCCTCCGTCATTCTCTTAATGAGTCCGAGATGTCCCTAGGGGCTAACGTCTATCAATCTTATTAGGGCTTGGGTTGTGTGAGTGCGGAGGTAGTTTTTAGGCTAAGGAAGGGTAATGAAATCCCCACCTTATCTTGTATTGGGTTATGCCCTTAATTTCAATTCGTGCAGTGTGCAATATAGACAAGAATATAACACAAAGCGAATAAATCACTCACATATTTGTCCTATGTTATATGCAATGCCATATGTACACCTCAGTCCAAATCACAACAATAGAACAAAATATAGTATATTGGAATTGAATTGATACGTGCCTAAATACAAATGTCTAAACTGTTTTAAAAGCGTCCAAATACCGTATTTTAGTTCTTTAATTATTGTAGCATGTAGGGAACCAAAGCAGGAAAGTAATAGTACAGATCTACTAGCTATTATAATGAACACAGCCCAGCACAACAAGATACAGAATTATCACAAAAACGCCGCGTTTCCGTGGCAAAAGTCGCATTTGCGCGGCTTTTCTTTAGAAGCTGGGTCCCTGCTTTCTAGAGTAGGGAGATAAAATGCTAGTGTTTGTTCTACAATGTTAAGCTCCTATATAGATTGTCCTGCACACCAAAACAGAGAAGAAAATGTTAACAAAAATGTGAGATCAAAACCATTCCTTTCCACGGCAACGGTGCCAAAAATTTGTTCGGGGCGGAACCAGCACTCAAAAATGTGTGTTTTATGAAATCAGTGAAGAACTTGTGCGTGCTAATGTTCCCTCGATACTTCTGTTATAGCACTGGCTCAACGGGTCGAATCCACAGGGACGGGAGGCGATAGAAGCATTAACAGTTCATTCACGTGTTATGTTAACAAGTCTTCTTTATTAAAGAATGAGAAAAAGTTAAAGAAAAGAAATCCAAAAGTGAAAGGAGAAGGTAATGAAGACGGCGATGTGAAAACAAGGAGAAGTGATTTGAAAAACAAAATAGAAAAGAAGATGAAACAAAGGTGAACTAAGAAGTTGGTGAAAACAATGGAGAAAAATGATAAAAGAAGAGTTTGAAATTGACTTTTAAAACAAGATAAAAGAAAACTCATGGCTATTAACTACTAATTTCTCTACTAACCATGCTAATCTCTTAGTGATAGTTGCCTCACATGGATCCTTGGCCATCACTAATCCTTGGCTTCAAGAGACGATACAGAGCATGACTCATAAGATTGTTCTTCTACATTCAAACAACACATCCATATCACACAATAAGTTGCAAGCTACTATTAATTAATTAAAACCAGTTAAAGGTAAGCATGAAATAAAGAAGACATTGCAAGTTAGCAAGTTAGTGGGTTATGTGTTAGAATGTTAGAATGTTAGAATCCATCATCTTGAGCCATCAATGGTTCTTGCAAGAGTAAGGCCTTGTAGAGGCTATTAGATTCATATGGATTATCAAGTAAGTAGTTAGATGGTTAGTGGTTAGTAGTTAGATTGCCGTGAGAAGAAAAGTTACCTAAGTATCATGTAGAAAATGGAGAAGATTACAATGGAGAAGAAAGGAGACACCTTTACATAGATTGTCACCATCTATTACATCAATATCTCTCTATCTCTCTCTGAATCTCTCTGCCATAATACATGATCTAAAAAGAAATAAAAATACTAAAGAAAAGAAGAAGAACACCTACACTATCCTACACTAAAAGATAGAAAACCTAGCCTAATTCTAAATCTGCTTGTGTTTCGGGTCTCTGCAAGGCTATTTATAGGAAAATGAAAGATTTGGAAGATGAGACGAGTCCACGTGTCAAAATCAACGCATGGGCTCACCACTTTGCCGCGAAAACGCGACATTTGTCGCATTTTCGCGACAAAACCAGGGACTTAGGTACCTGGTTTGGTGAGGAAACTTCTCCTGGCTTCGAGGATCTTCCTGGTATATTTGGATTCTGGTATTTTCATCCGGATATTCGTCTGACGTGCACAAGGGTCTAGGTTCAATGTATCTTCTACAAACTCCCTTACTTGGCCTCCAAGAAATTCAGATTTAATTACCCGAAAATGGGTTTAATTAAGTTTTTATTACCCTTTTGCCCTCCTTGTCTTGATGTTCTGCAAGATAAACCAAAACACAATTTAGACCGATATTTTATTCATAAATTAGTAGAAAAATGCGATATAATAATACAGAACTGTAGACTAATCAGTCACCCCCAGCACTTTCGGCACCACCGATGAGGAGGAATCCAGGACCTGCAGGCAGAGGAGTTCCTCCCCAGCGTCGGACTCTGGGTCAGGCTCAGAGGGGACCCAGGACTGGAGTAGGCCGCGGGAGAGGCCAGGCCTACAACTTGACAGCCGAGAAAGCTGAGGCATCAGGAGAAGTAGTGGCAGGTACAATCTTGGTCCACTCAGTTCCAGTCTTATCACTATTTGACTTCGGTGCATCACATTGCTTCATATCCAGTAGATTTACTACTTTGTATTCTATAACCCTAGTATGTATGGGTGACCTGGAAAATTAGTACAGGGAATGGGGTAGTCATTACTAACAAGATTTGCAATGCGTGCACTGTGGAGTTATGCGGTAGAAAGTTAGAAGCCGACATGTTCGTACTGGACACTGGAGGGTGTTTTCCATTATGTTTGCAAAGGGGAAAAACTTACAATAAAAAGTTTGAGGAGCTAAATTACAAGTATTCTTAAAAAGATTACAAGTAGATCTCCTCAGAGATTCTGGAGAAGTGTGCCGATAGGAGTCTGGTCAGCGCGCGACCACTTTGTCCCTTTGACAATGCGAGCGATGAGATTCCCTTCTCGCCTGGTTCGAGGAATCAGAGAACAGAAGGTTGGTAGAACCCTCTTACTGCTTCTCAAAATCGCCTTCAATTAGGAATTCCTTCTCGCCTGGTTCCGGAGATTCCTTGAGAAGAAGGACGATGTTAGGGTATCAACACTCTGGATAGAGAAAGTAATTCTCTAAAAGGTCTCTGAATTCGAGAGCACACGGTGCTTATGAAGAAGCCTCTGCTTGTGGAGTCCTCTTTTTTCCCGATTGATCGATCAATCCTCTCTCCTTGTACCCCTGGCGGGTTATTTATAGGGAGAGCAAGGGTATAACCGTCCCTTGAAGATATGGAAACAGATTGAATCAAATCTGTTTAAATCTGGAAAGTAGCCTTGCTGCGAGGCTAGGATCAGCTCCTGCGAAGCTAGAATTTGCAGGTCGGTGGACCTTCTCGATCTGTTTTGATCCTTTCCATATCGTAGGAGGATTTTCCCTGATCTTCTTACTCGTTTTTAGAAGAGTCAAGAGATTGTGGCAATCAACTGCCAAATTTGATCTCTGATTTGATCTTAATTGGATTTGATCTGATTAGATCTGATCTCATCTGGGGATTTGATTGGTCAAAGGTTGACCATAGCAGACCAATGGTGGCGCTGCCCGCATTGAGCTCGTAGCGGAGCTAGAGGCAGCTTCTGGCGAAGTCCGAAAGAAATCCTTTGGCGGAGCTGGAAGTCCTCTGTGGCGAAGTTGTGAGTTAGCTTTCTGGCGAGGCTTTGGATGGCTTCGAGGCGAAGTCGAGTGATATTTAGCCTCTCAAGCGAGGCTATCCCTTTGGGCTCGTGCGATGCTAAGTGCTAGCACCTTAGACCTGCTGAGGTCTGTTTAGAAATAATCCGGGTTCACTGTCTGCTTGCTGGATCAGTGGAGTCCAAGTTGCTTCCTTGTCCCTCGGAGATGGGTGAAAACTGGTCTTTAGCTCGTCTGTCACTTGTCTTTTATAAATGTCAACAAGTTTAGACATTGTTCGGACCAATAAGAATCTTGTCTTTTTTAAGTGTCAACAAGACCCCCTTCAAAGTTTTCGAAAGTCTGCAATAGCTCAGACTTCGAAATACTTTGAACTGCTTTGATAGGTGGTGTGTGGAGTATGAACGTCGCCATGATGGTTGAGTTCAGCTTCGCTTTAAATCCTACTTTGGGATGTAGATTCGCCGAGGAATCATGTAGACTCGCGTCTGGGTAGCTTCGCATCTGGGCTTCTGGAGATACGTTCGCCCTGGAACGTTTGTCGCTTTCCCGAGGCCAACTGCCGTGGGCCGGTTACGAGAAGGATTACTTCTTCTCTCGCACTGATCGAGGGAGATATTCTCTGATTTGCACGTTTCCAAGGGAGGATATTCCCTTTCTTCAAGGCGCAATAAGTGCCTTTATGAGGGAGACGTTTCTCCCTTCGCACGGTTCCAAGGGAAGCCGTCCCTGTTCTCAAGGCGCAGTGAATGCCTTAAATGCGCTCGTGCTTCCACGCTTGAGGTGGCAGCGCTCAGGCCATGGGGCCTATAAATAGGACACTTGAGGTCCTCTGAAGAGAAGTGATCTGATCTTCTCCTCTTCTCTTGGTTGAGAGAGATACTCAGATCTCTGAAGTAGTGGGAATGCCCACTCTGGTCATTATCCGGCCAAGGACCGGTAAGTCTTGATCATTCAATGACTTCACCGATTTTAGGGAATTCATCTCCCTTAATTTTAGCTTTAGCAGCTGCTTCAGGGATTAGCTTCCCTTGTTCTCCATTTAACTGATCTGCGGAGAAGGATTTCAGCATAGCTTTCCAGCGAAGCTATCATCTTGACCTGATCACTGAAAGATCATTGCATGTTAAGTCCGCTGCACAGGCAGAACTTGGGACTTGGTATCTTCAAGGTTGAGCCAGTCTTGCCATATAGGTGGGGCTAAGACTGTGTCCCATAGGATCAGTCTGGTTTATCCGTATAGGCGAGGCTAGGACTTGGCGTTTGCTGAGCTAGCCCATCATCACTGTGCAAGCGAGACTTATCCTCTGCTCCAATCAAAATCGGATTACTTCGCCCCAAAGAATTCGGCTTTAGCGCTTTTGCAGTATCTTTGTGTTTAATTGCTAACTTGCTCTGATTTTGCATTGCAGTGAGGTATGTTCGCCGATCTTGTGTCTTGATGGAAGAGACCGAAAAGTTGCCTTATACTTCCCCGGTTGAAGCTTTACTTTTAAGCAGGAGGAACAACTTGGGGCAGCCGATGTGTGTCCCAGAGGCTATTGGCAGCCTCTTATTATACGAGATGATTCGTTCTGAGGTGAGACTGGTAGCCGCTTTGTCGGAGATGATCCGCTTCGGGATAGCGGGCGTCGCACCTGTTAGATCACTGGCATCATTGTCAACTTTCAACTTTGGTGGCCTTTGTCGGGGATGGTTCACTTCGGGAAAGCGGTGTCACACCTGTTAGATCACTGGCATCATTGCCAATTCCCATTATAGGTGGTCTGACGTGTTGGCGGTGATAAGTTTTATTGCCAGGCTTCAACAAAGATGACCTCGCTTTCTAGTGGCAAAATCTGCCATTTTTGTGGAGAATTATAGCCGTGTCCTCGTGGCACCATCTGTTCCTATGCGAAGGCTTACGGCCTTGTGTAAGAGGAAGGCTTTTCGTGTCCAGTTGGTCAGGCTTGGAAGCAGATAAAACCACTTGTATGCTTTCTTGCGCACATGATCCTGTTGAACAACTGAATGTGTTGTATGAAACACAACTTTGATGTAGTATCGATGTACCTCTCCTTTTAAATCAAATAAAAGTTCATCTTCTGATCATCTGATTTTTGTTTACTTTCATTGAAAGCTTGGCCATAGCGGGGCTAAACTGTATGCGGAGTTAAGGACATAGTCCCTTCTTTGAATGAACTTCGCGAAACTGGCACGTCGGCGAACTGCGCCTTTAACGGGCTAAGGGAACCCTTTTGGTGAAGTTCTTGATGAACTTGTGCGAAGTCCGCACTTTAGCTCATTGGCGAGGTTAAGCCTTTGTGGCTGAATCAGCGCTTCTCGGGAAGGCGCTTTAGGCGGCGTTTCAAATTAATTTGAAACGACAGCCTGTACTCTTTTTGAGGCGTCGTTTCAGGCGCTGATTGGCCTATAAAAGCCCGATCGGGCTGAGAAAAAGCAGATCTCTTTACTTGAAAATTTTTTAGAGACCTTTGACTCTTCTTCTTCCTTTTTCTTCTTTAAGAATTCAAGAACTTCCATAGTTCTTCAATGGCGCCCAAGAGATGAGCGGGAAAAGAAGTGGCAACTTCTGCAGCGGAGGGTCCTTCTCCTCCTCCGGTCATCGAACGACCAATCGTCGGTAGGGAACTTTCCCTTTTGATTAGAGACAGTCGTCTCTGCTTTAGGGCCAATTTCTGGCTGTCCTTGGATAAATCCAATATGAGAACAATCATGGTCTCATGATTTTAGGGAGTTCAATTCCCTGATTTTACCTTGATTCCTTGATCGGGAATCCAAGAACTGAAGAGTTCTTCCTCAAGCTTCCAAGCGAAGTTAACTTTTAGGCGGTCCACATCCTGTTGAATGATAGGACGCGAAGCTGTCCTTTGATATTTGACAGAAAAGGACCGTAATGCCCTTCTGACGAAGTTATCCTTCGAGGTTTTGTCACATCCTGTTGTTCGAAGCTAAGCTTCCAAAGCGAAGCTAACACTTGGATGTTTTCCTGCATCCTGCCCTCGTGTGGGACGCGGAGTTACACTGCAGCTGCGAAGCTAAGCTTCGAGACGGAGCCATCGTTTAGGCCAATCCTTGCTCAGAGGGCGAGGCTATGCCTTGTCAAATTTGCGTTCTGATTTTAGCCCTCTTTCGGCTGATGAACTAATCATAGTTTCTCTTTGTTCCTGCAGTACACTAAACTCCTGGTCCTTCAAACAACCTGTTCGGGATGACCATGGGATCGGATGGCAATATGAGCTTGCAATTTCAAGGGCAGGCTTCTCTGTTCAGTGAGCGGAGTTCCATCGTTCGGGACACGCTCATTCATAGTGGTGATCTGTTGGCCCAATGGCCTTCCACTCTAGTTTGATGATGATCAACTCATGTAGTTATGTTTACTAATATTCTTGTGTTTCTAAGTTTCAGATCATTAACAGGATATTAGGTTGGTGATTAGCTTCAACAAGATGATTAGAAGCTATTCATGATGATTCCGGTGCCAAAGCTTAAAGATCATACCTTTGCACTTGGAGAATCACGGAGTTTGGACCGAGTCTACTTGAAGATGGAAGATCGACAAGAAGACTTAGGTATCTAGTTTAGAGTTTGTGTTTTAGATCCATATTTGTAAAGCTTAGTTTAGTTGATATGCTCAAGTGTACAAAACACACACGTTTTATGATTTGATATTTGGTTTTTATGAATAGTTGATCAAAACAAGTTTACTTTATTTCTATGTATATTAGATATGTTCTAGATATACATACATGCTTTAAACTTGCTAGACAAACTTATTTTGATATCCCTATTCATTTTTTGAAAAAATCAAGTTTGACAAAATACAAGGTTTTGTTTTTGATAAGATTTGCAAGACTCAAAAATGAATTGATATGTTGATATATTGTCTTGAAATTTTTATCACATGTTTATGTTTCAACATAAAATGATAAAACAAGTTTTATGGAATTTTCAGAAATGATAAAAGGTTTTTATAAAATATTTTTCCAAAATTTTCTGACCTTGTTTTGTGCTGACAGGCTGGTCGGTCGACCGCGACGGTCGACCGCACCAAGGGCCGATCGACCGTTGCGGTCGACCGACGTGCACAGACGTGCACGTCTGTTAGGCACAGACACGGTCGACGGGACGGTCGACCGAGTTGAGAGCTCTGCTCTCGGGTTTTTTTCGGTCGACCGGGCCGGTCGACCGCTGTTGCCCAACGGTCATAATTCTGACCGTTGGCGGTCGACCGGACCGGTCGACCGGCAGTCTGTCAGACTGCCAGCTCAGCCTAACGGCTAGTTTTGTTTGGGGGCTATATAAACCCCATCTCTTTGGGGATTTTTGCCAAGATTTCTAAGAGAAAAAATACTAGTTTTCTGAAGTGTTTAAAAGAGTTTTATAAGAGTTTTTGGGCTTTAAAACTTCTCATCTTTATTTGTTTTGGGTTTTTGGAAAATCAAAGAAAACTAGGTTTGGGATTTTGATTTGGTATTTCATTTTCTATCATATACAAGAGATTTCCCAAGTAGTTTTTCTTTGTTGCTTGTTTCCAAAAACACTTGTTTTCCACACTTGAGCTATATCTTCTATCCTAAACTATTAGGATCTTGTTTTTGTGGAAAAAGATAAGAGAAAAGGAAAGAGAAGTGTTTGAGGTTGTTTGTTGTAAACCTCATTGTTGTAAACACCCTAATACTTGTGAATCCCTCTTCGGTAGAGGTGATCGGGTGATTGTGTTGTGGATCCCTCTTAGGTAGAGGTGATAGTGTTTGGTTGTGAGCCTCTTCGGTAGAGGTGTGTGGATTGGTTGTTGTATTGGCTACGGGCCTAACCCCTCGGTTGTGAGGAGGTTGTTGTTGAGAGAGGAGTTTGGTACTCCTAGAGTTGTAAGAAATCCTCTTTGGTAGAGGTTCCCTCGGTGGGAGTTGAGATAGTGGAAATCCTACACGGTGGTGTAGGCGGGGATGTAGAGCAAGGTGCTCGAACCTCGAAACAAATCTTGGTGTTTGCGTTTTGATCCATTGTCTCTCTAACTCTCTCTCTTATAATTGTGCATAGCATCATACTCATCATCATATCATACTTGCTTGTGTTGAGCATTGATTCATTTATATCATATATTGCTTGTGTTGTGCCTTGCATCTCTTATTGCTATATCCTTTATTGCTTGGCTTGATTGTGAGTGCACATTGTTTGGATTGCTTGTGTGTGTGTGCCTAACTTATACTCATCCAACAAGAGCTTCACATAGCACCTCAACCCATTTCAAGGGGAATCAAGGGGAGTTAGTCCAGAGCCTCGCAAGGGGAATTCGGCTACACTTGTTGTATTGTATTAGTTTGTGCATAATTTGTATTAGCTTCCGCATTTAGCGCACTTAGTTTGCATTAAGTTTCTTAGATTAGCACTTACACCTATTCACCCCCCCCCCTCTAGGGGTTTTTCAATTGGTATCAGAGCTAGTGCTCCTGATACTTAGGCTTAACATCCTAGGAGTGATCCATTTGCTTGCTAATCTCATTTGCATTTGTTTGTTTGCACATTCATATATAGTTTACCATGGACTTCATGACCCCACCTAGCTATGATCCTTCCAACATTGATATTTTGAAGTATAGGATGTCCATGTACCTAAAAACCCTAGGTTTGCATGTCTTTCTTGCCGCCACCAAGAGATGTTATCTTGGTGATTGCAATCATATAGGGGCCAATGCACAAGCCTTGAGGCTATTAGAAGCACTCTTCCTAAAGATTATCTTTTATGTGTTTCTAATCTTGATTCCGCTTTTGCAGTGTGGAACAAGTTGACAACAACCACCACCTCCAAGCTTCAATTGCCAATCCAAGAAGAGGAATCTAGCGGAGAATCCGAGCCACAACAATGCTATATGGTCCAAGGGAATGACTCCCTTGAGGTACACTCGGAAACTCCATTAGATAGTGATGATGATGCTAGTTCTTCAAATGATTTTGTTGATCCCCATGCTTTTAAATGAAGAACTATCTATTGTTTGTGAAAAACTAATAGAAAAATATAACTTGTTGAAAAAGAAGAGTCTAGGCATTAATAATGAAAATAAAATTTGATTGCTAGACTTGATGTTGTTTTGCAAGAGAAAGAGGAGATTGCTAATGAAAGGGATTCATTAAAATCTCAACTTGATCTTGCACTTAAAGAAAATAACTTTTTGAAAAATAAAAATGATTGCCATGTTCTTTTGAAGAAAAATGAAAACTTGTCTTCAAAAGTTGATTTTGTTTAAAAGAAAATGATTCTTTGAAAATTAAGATTGCTTCAATTTCTAAAGATTTGGATGCATGTTTAAAGAAAAATGAATTTTTACAAAATAAGATTGATGCACATGTTTGCCATGCTAGTGTAGCTTCTTCATCTAGTCTACCTAATGCATGTACCTCTTCTTCTAGGATTAATGATGATATTTGTATGCTAAAGAAGAGAGTAGATTGTTTGGGCTCCACTATGAGCCAATGTGCCAAGAAACATACACGCTTGGAATCTTTGGTTCGAAAGAAACAAGTTCCAACTTTTATGCATGCACACCCATCACAGCATACACATGCTTCACACGGACACCATCAACACAAGTATGCTCATGTGTACACATGTACACATTGTGGCCGAAAAGGCCATCTTGCTAAATTTTGTTATGATCGTTTACATGTTGAAAATTTAGCCAAGAAGTTTGTTTGGGTTAGAGAAGGTACTAACCCCCATGGACCCAACAAGATGTGGGTACCAAAGACCACCCCTCCTTTATTTGATATAGGTGTGGGCTCTCACATGACGTGAGAGTGATGACACCTTGGAGTGGATGCGTTCCGGACTTAAAGGAAATCATTTGGATGCATCACTTTCAAGGGAAGATTTGGTGGAGATGACCACCATGTTTTGGAGACAAGGAGAGTTGCTTCTTCGGTTTTGGTAACAATCCTTTACTCCCATTTATTGTTTACATGCTTTCCATGTTTTAATGTTTATAGCATGTTTTTGATGTCTATGGATTAGTATGTTCATTCCATGTTTATTAGATCCTTGACATACATGTATAGTATTTGAGACACATATGCTTATATGAACCCATATTTAGTGTTCTCACTTTTGTTTAAGCTATAATGTACATCATGAATCTAATACATGTGAATTTACATAGTAATCATATTTTAGTTTTATCATGATGACTTTTATATTTGTTTTGATGCTTCATGTTTTGAATATATGTTTAGATGTTTACTTTCATTAAGACTAGTTATATACTTGTACATAGAGTGGGCTACAAATAAATCTATATATGTTGAGCTTGATTGCTTATTTGAACCCATTAGATGTGCTAGTATAGTCTAGTTTTGATGATTCATACATTTCAAACTTGTATTCCATTTTTGGATTTGTTTTATGATTGTGTGTTTCACTTCATGTATATGTTTGTATTGCCAAACTTTAAGATATACATGTATACCCCTTGAGTCATTTGCCTTTCATGCAAATCTATATTTGGACTCAATTGTGTTTAGGGATATGTATGTATACTTCATGTTTGACAATTCATACATATACCTTGAAATGAAATTTGTTGTGATGAAAATTTAGTTTTTCATGTTTCATGTATTTATGTTTAACTTCATGTATATGTCTATCTAGTTCAAACTAATCTTATATATATACATCTTTTTGAGCCACGTGCCTTCATGAATATACATTTAGTGGACTCGTTGAGTTTTAGATATGTATGTATATTTTAGCTTGTATTAGACATACATATGCCTTGAAGATTAAATAAGGAGTTTTATATGATTTTTCATGTTTTTGATGGAATTATGTTTTAAGGAATAATTGAGCTTAATAAAATATTTTTCATGATTATGATCTTCACATATTATTTGTACACTCATATCTATTGCTCATGTTTTGTTTCTCATGAGTTATGCTTTATTGGTTAGAGTGATGATTATCATGTGAATTTCAATTTTGTTTTATTCCTTGCTTGAAGGATTTCGTGCTAGTTAACAAGTTTTCCATTTAACTAGTTGCGGTGTTCTTCATTTTGGTAGTGATTTTCAAACAAAACTACATTTTCAAATCTATCTTTGAAAACCCCTACCTTCAAAGGGCGGTAGGATGGGAGATCATGTTCATGTATGCCCTAAATTGAAAATCTTTAAAACTTGAATTATGATTGGGTGGTAGATAATATGATGTATACACTTGAACTTATTGTTATGTCAATTGGTATCATTGAACTCTTTCAATTGGTATCATTTTGATCTTCTTGTATACTCATATATGTTTTGTATGTATGTATACTTTAAATTCCAAGTATATCAATTTCTATTGGTATCTATTTTTCATACATATATATGTTTGTGTTTATGCTAGTGCTTGAGTTTCAATTTTGTTTAAATTGATTACTTTTAAATTGATATCAAGACTATGCATATTTTAGTTTGTATTTCATAAAGGGGGAGAAAATTTGATTTTGTATTTCAATTGGTATTTGTACTCCCACTCTTTATGATTAAAAGTTGTTATTTTAAACATATGATATCAACATCAAATTATATGTTTTTCAAAATGAAATATATTCTTACAATTGGTATCAAAATTTGTGTTTAGACATTCAAAATTTGTTATGTTGTTTTACAATTGGTAATTTGTTATGTTTAATTACAATTGGTATCTCAAAATGTTGTTTAAAGAAAATATTCAAAGTTTTGATTTGTATTTCCTATATGCAAGGAGAGCTTAACATCTCTCTTACATATAGATTCATGTTGAGTATATTATAAATTGAGGAGCTTGACAACTCTTCTTTATATGATATACGTGTGTAGGGGGAGCTTCACATCTCCTCTTATGCATTACATAATATGTGTTATGTGAATTGGGGCTTGTCATCCTTTCTTCATGTAATGCATATGTGTAGGGAAGCTAACTTAGCGTCTTCCTCTTCATGAATGTATATAGCATATAACATATATTGATCCTTGTTTATTGGTATCAAGATACTTCATTGACATATTTTTTTAATTGATATCATGTTTGTAGTCACCCCTTATTGACCTTGTTTTTGTTTTAGACAAAAGGGGGAGAACATTGTTTTATTGTTTTGATTGACTTAAAAAGGGGAGAAAGACTTTTACCCCTCATTTTATTGTTTGGATTGTTTAACCCCTTCTTGATCTTTTTGTTTGACAAAAAGGGGGAGAAAAATTTGTTTGATTTGATTTTACTTTGTTTACCCCTTTGTTGATGATTGACAAAAAGGGGAGAATTATTTGAGAGTTTAACATGCATATATAAAACTCAAATTACTTCTATGCATGATTGGTACATGTTTTTTATATGCATGCTTATGTTTTATATGCATATATTATGTTTTAATCTCAAGAATATTAAGTTTAATTGATATATAGAGTTTGCTTTGTAATTGATATCTAGAGCTTATTGTTTTGAATATTCCATTTGATATCTAGAACCAATTATTGTTTATGCATATGCATGTTTCATGTTTAACATTCATTGCATATATTTATTGTTTATCCCTATGCATGAGTTAAGGGGGAGCTTCCTTGAAGCTTATTTAATCCATGCATATATAACTCCATGAGTTTTGTCATCATCAAAAAGGGGGAGATTGTTGGCCCAATGGCCTTCCACTCTAGTTTGATGATGATCAACTCATGTAGTTATGTTTACTAATATTCTTGTGTTTCTAAGTTTCAGATCATTAACAGGATATTAGGTTGGTGATTAGCTTCAACAAGATGATTAGAAGCTATTCATGATGATTCCGGTGCCAAAGCTTAAAGATCATACCTTTGCACTTGGAGAATCACGGAGTTTGGACCGAGTCTACTTGAAGATGGAAGATCGACAAGAAGACTTAGGTATCTAGTTTAGAGTTTGTGTTTTAGATCCATATTTATAAAGCTTAGTTTAGTTGATATGCTCAAGTGCACAAAACACACACGTTTTATGATTTGATATTTGGTTTTTATGAATAGTTGATCAAAACAAGTTTACTTTATTTCTATGTATATTAGATATGTTCTAGATATACATACATGCTTTAAACTTGCTAGACAAACTTATTTTGATATCCCTATTCATGTTTTGGAAAATCAAGTTTGACAAAATACAAGGTTTTGTTTTTGATAAGATTTGCAAGACTCAAAAATGAATTGATATGTTGATATATTGTCTTGAAATTTTTATCACATGTTTATGTTTCAACATAAAATGATAAAACAAGTTTTATGAAATTTTCAGAAATGATAAAAGGTTTTTATAAAATATTTTTCTAAAATTTTCTGACCTTGTTTTGTGCTGACAGGCTGGTCGGTCGACCGCGACGGTCGACCGCACCAAGGGCCGGTCGACCGTTGCGGTCGACCGACGTGCACAGACGTGCACGTCTGTTAGGCGCAGACACGGTCGACCGGGACGGTCGACCGAGTTGAGAGCTCTGCTCTCGGGTTTTTTCGGTCGACCGGGCCGGTCGACCGCTGTTGCCCAGCGGTCATAATTCTGACCGTTGGCGGTCGACCGGACCGGTCGACCGGCAGTCTGTCAGACTGCCAGCTCAGCCTAACGGCTAGTTTTGTTTGGGGGCTATATAAACCCCATCTCTTTGGGGATTTTTGCCAAGATTTCTAAGAGAAAAAATACTAGTTTTCTGAAGTGTTTAAAAGAGTTTTATAAGAGTTTTTGGGCTTTAAAACTTCTCATCTTTATTTGTTTTGGGTTTTTGGAAAATCAAAGAAAACTAGGTTTTGGGATTTTGATTTGGTATTTCATTTTCTATCATATACAAGAGATTTCCCAAGTAGTTTTTCTTTGTTGCTTGTTTCCAAAAACACTTGTTTTCCACACTTGAGCTATATCTTCTATCCTAAACTATTAGGATCTTGTTTTTGTGGAAAAAGATAAGAGAAAGGAAAGAGAAGTGTTTGAGGTTGTTTGTTGTAACCTCATTGTTGTAAACACCCTAATACTTGTGAATCCCTCTTCGGTAGAGGTGATCGGGTGATTGTGTTGTGGATCCCTCTTAGGTAGAGGTGATAGTGTTTGGTTGTGAGCCTCTTCGGTAGAGGTGTGTGGATTGGTTGTTGTATTGGCTACGGGCCTAACCCCTCGGTTGTGAGGAGGTTGTTGTTGAGAGAGGAGTTTGGTACTCCTAGAGTTGTAAGAAATCCTCTTTGGTAGAGGTTCCCTCGGTGGGAGTTGAGATAGTGGAAATCCTACACGGTGGTGTAGGCGGGGATGTAGAGCAAGGTGCTCGAACCTCGAAACAAATCTTGGTGTTTGCGTTTTGATCCATTGTCTCTCTAACTCTCTCTCTCTTATAATTGTGCATAGCATCATACTCATCATCATATCATACTTGCTTGTGTTGAGCATTGATTCATTCATATCATATATTGCTTGTGTTGTGCCTTGCATCTCTTATTGCTATATCCTTTATTGCTTGGCTTGATTGTGAGTGCACATTGTTTGGATTGCTTGTGTGTGTGTGCCTAACTTATACTCATCCAACAAGAGCTTCACATAGCACCTCAACCCATTTCAAGGGGAATCAAGGGGAGTTAGTCCAGAGCCTCGCAAGGGGAATTCGGCTACACTTGTTGTATTGTATTAGTTTGTGCATAATTTGCATTAGCTTCCGCATTTAGCGCACTTAGTTTGCATTAAGTTTCTTAGATTAGCACTTACACCTATTCACCCCCCCCCCTCTAGGTGTTTTTCATGATCAATATACCACTAGGAGTATCTTAACCACAGCTCCTCTTGAAGACATTGATCGTCAAGTTTATAGGAAGCCTGATTTCATGTTCGGGGATGCTGCACCAGACCCTGACCACCAATTATATGCAGGAGAGGGGCAGTGGATTTTCCAGTTGGATGGCGAGAGGTTCTACCTTCCGTCCAACAAGCGCCATTTTTCTTTGTCTTCCTTCCAGTGCGTGACGCAGGCTCGGAGATACCGTGGGAAGTGAGCCGGAGTACTGACTCTGTCCACATAGGGAGATTGATGTTTCAATCTCCTGGTTATGCAAGAGCGGGGCCTCCTCATTGCATAATGGGCCTGCATCCTGGGAATGTGTCACGAGACATCCCAGTGGGAGAAAATCCTACAGTGGCGTTGACCTTTGGCAACCAATTCTTCAAGGTCAATGGGAACTACCCAGCTACTGACTTCAGGACTCCAGGCTAGATTCACCCTCCGAAGGCATGGTGGGTGGATTTGACTACTTACATCCTCGCTCATTTCGAGGAGGATCTGGAGAGGATAAACCTCTATGAGGCCGTCAGGGCGACCTGTTACGGCATTGAGATGAATGTGGCGTGCTTCACGCCGTCTTTGAATTGTATTGCCCAGCTTCAGGGACCTTCTTTACCCCTGTTGGTGAATTGGGCATGGCCCTGCACGAGATGTGGGAAGTCTCTGCTCTGCCTTTTGGATCTCTTCCCTATGAAGAATACTTCCCATGCGAGGCAGAATTGGCCCTTCTGGAGAAGCAGGAGCCTGCCTTATTCGAGACCTACAGGGAGCTAATGTACCACTTGTATATTTACTCCAGTATGCATGGGGGCAATAAAGGAACCTCCTGCAGCTTGAAAAGTTGGGGAGACTATTTATTCCCAGATATGGAGAACGCTCCTGAAGCGGCTCATTGCGGAGTTGCTGATGAAGACATCTTTGACCGGATGCAAAAGCACTCCCAAGGGGATCTAGTTGTGAAGGAAGACGATGGTCCCTATGAGCAGGGTGATGTTCTTCGAAGCTTCCATCATCAGGCTCGCAGGCCGATGTCTCGGAAGGCACTTCTGGCTGGTTTCCTAACAGTGTGGCTGAAGAGGTGCATGGTGCCGTCTTCTTCGGGTGACATCGTTCATCCAAATGTTTTGCTGCCCGCTGTTCGCTTGGTTCATGGTCGCCCTATGGGACTTCTTTCGGCTATGGTATGTTGTATCCAGAAAGGTCTTCGTGCATTGACGGAGGCTTTTTGTAGCCCACCAACGACGAAGCGTGGAAAGGGGACCATTTTACCCCGCGACGGACCTAACCCCAGAATAGGTCTGCCGTATACTTACTTGATGGCGTGGTTCGCCTTGCATTGTCCTTCTCTAATCGAAGCTGGAGAGGATCCCCCGCAGGATGTTCGAATGGCGCTCCTCCGCCGATTCGAAGGATGCTCATGCAGAAGAAATACGTGGTTGAGGCCCGTAAATTAGTACGTCGCTATGACGTCTATAGTCTCTTTCGCTGTTTTCCCCGTATTCGGGGTGCAGGCTATGGGGAAGAGTTCAAAGATGCCGGGGAGGGACAGTCGTCCCTGAGCCGGGGAGTTTTTGAGTGGCTGGTCAGCATCCGGCCTTCACATTTGTTGTACAGAAGCGGGGATACCTGCTACCTGGAGCCCTATATTCCGAGTCGGTTTGCCCGTCAGTTTGGGTATGACCAGCTGTACGTGGGCAATCCGAATCTCAATTTGGCTTTCATGGGGAGCCTTATTGATGGAGCCCGTGCCTGGCGATTCTTCACCGCAGGCGGTACCGGGGGCGCGGCTGCGTACGCCGTTAAAGAATCCCAATCTCTTAATGACCCTATGTTTTTTGCCAGTGGTATGCAACTTCCAACTCCACACCTCTCGAATTCAAAGTGAACAGTTCTGGTGTGAAGTTAATTTCTCAGCGGCTGAGACAGAAGGCTTCTGACAAAAGGGAAGGCAAAAGGGTTCGCACTCCGGGTATAGAGGAGTTTGTTGCTGGGAAGACAGCGAGGCCTCAGATGCCGAGAGTCCTCGCTTCGAGGTGGGAGCGGGGGCTGAGACTCGTGCGGCTGGCTCTGGTGTGATGGGGATGGCTCCATCTCGTTGTATAGAAGAAGTGGAGGAAGAGGATTCTGAGATCCACTTCAAAAGAAAGCGGGCAGGTAGCTCTCGTAGGAAATCGTTGGCGAAGAAGCCCCGCCGTCAAGCTCCTACGATTGTCGTAGAGGGTTATCCCTCTACAGCGATTCCTCCTGCTGCCCCATTAGCAGCTGAACCGTCAGTTGCTGAACCGATTAGCAGTGAATTCGCTTCGGGTCTGGGTAAGATTAACCCTGTCCATATAATACGCCTTTTTGTGTGTTTCCATTGACTTATTATCAATTCTTCTTGATTGTAGGAGCTGAGGTAGCTGGAGAGCGAGGGGAACATTATGATCCCCATTCACTTATGGAGGTGAAGCTGGTCCTTTTGCCCTTCCGGAGGAGGCCGGAGGTGATGTGGCCGACATCGGTCCTTCGGACGCTGGGACTTCTAAAGGAAGTCCTGAGGCATCGAGCTCTATTGGGTGGTCCACAGGATACTCGGCAAGCGAAAGCGAGCCGGCTGTTCGTGCTGATTCTGGCAAAAATTTTCCGATGGAGCCCCTGGAGACTGATGTGGCTGGCGAGACGTTTGAGGCGATATCATCTTATGGTATTGTCGTAACCTCTTGGCTTCTTCTGCATGTAGTGTTCCGACTGACCGCAGTCTTGTTACAGGTGTTCGGCCTCAGGATACATCAGCTTCAAGAGAGCCGGGAGATCTCCCCGAAGGGTCAAGGGGTGACATGAGCGCTTCGACCACGGCTGATGCTGCTATGCTGGATGCGCTGTACGGCGACCTGCCTTCTTATCGGCCTAAGTCAGCCGAAGGACCAGAGGTTGAGGGGGGAGCAGTTCCGGAAGTGTCCTCACTCCCAGTTATATCAACGAGTGAGGCGCCGACAATTTTGCCAAGTGCGGAGCTGAGGGTGATCACAAGCCCTACTTTCCCAACTCTGGTGGTTGAGCCTGCTGTTAAGGAGACGGTTGCCAGCCCTACCTCAGCAGTGGCTAGCACGCTGGTTTCTATGAAGACTCCGCAGAGATCACTGACAATCTGCCCTGCTGTTGATGTTCCTATTGCTCCTTCCACGACAGTGTCGACCAGGCCGGTGGATTTCTCTGAGGTTACCTCTCTACCAGAAGTGGTTGAGGTTGAGAACGACTACATAGGTGACCTCGTCGATAGCTTTTATAAAGGCTTAGGGCGAACTATCGACCTGGTTTTGAAGGGCTCGAATATGCCGTTCTCAAAGTTAAAGGTGGTCCTCTCCCGTGGCATCGAAAGTATTCAGGATTTTGAGGGATATCACCAGGCTACTACTTTGGGACTCCTGGTAGATGAATTCGAGAAGGATGTAGAGGAATGGCGCTGTCTCAGCAGCTCGGCCCTGGAGTCTTTAGTGGATGAGCGGTTCGCGCGTCTTGTCGCTCAAAAGCACGAGGCCCGGCTTGCCGCTCAAGAGGCTGCTAAGGCTATTTCTTCTGACTTAAGATCCCTGGAAACAAGGCAGGCAGAGGTCGAAAGTGCAATTGACGCCTCTAACAGTGCTCTTCTTGACGCGGAAGACAAGATTGGGAAGGCTGAGGAAATGATCAGGAAAGCCAATCTTATTTTATCCAAGGCTAAACTGGTGCGTCTTGAAGAAACTGCGCGGCTTGAGCAGCTCAAGGCTCAAAATGAAGAGCTCTCACAGCAGGGATCGTTACAGAGGGCAACTTTGGCGGAGGTTGAAGCTCGTCTGACCCAGGCGATGGATTTCAATGAGGCCGAGCTGAGGTCGCAAGCGCTTGCCCAGGCTGCTGATGACAGGAAGATGAGGCTGGCTTCCCTTGGAGAGCGGATCAGATCCTACAATGTACGACTGTAGGTCGTAATACATGTGCTTCCATGTATCCCTCCTTTTTGGAATCAATGAAAATAATCATTTTTTATTTTGACTCCCTGTTGAATCTTCAAATTGCTCCGCTTTCTGAATTGTCGGTTCCAAATTATATTGGTGCCATTTGAGAGAATAGTCCTTTGTTGGATTGAATGCTGAGACTTGGCAGTCTGTCAGTTCAGAGGTCGCGATGACATAACTGGTTGAGGAGCCAGCAAGCTTCAAAGTTGGTGATACTTGTCTTTTGTAAATGTCAACAAGTATCGAGACCTGTCTTTTGTAAATGTCAACAAGGCTCAAGGTTGAGACTTAGCTGTCTGCTGGTTCAGAGGTCGCAATGACATAACCGATTGAGACGCCACCAAGCTCAAAATTGGTGATACTTATCTTTTGTAAATGTCAATAAGTATCGAGACCTGTCTTTTGTAAATGTCAACAGGGCTCGGAATGAGACTTAGCTGTCTGCTGGTTCAGAGGTAGCAATGACATAACCGAATGAGACGCCACCAAGTTTCAAAAATTGGTGATACTCGTCTTTTGTAAATGTCAACGAGTATCGAGACCTGTCTTTTGTAAATGTCAACAGGGCTCGGAATTGAGACTTAGCTGTCTGCTGGTTCAGAGGTCGCAATGACATAACCGAATGAGACGCCACCAAGTTTCAAAAATTGGTGATACTCATCTTTTGTAAATGTCAACGAGCTCGAGATTGAGACTTGGCTGTCTGCTGGTTCAGAGGTCGCAATGACATAACCGATCGAGATGCCACCAAGCTCAAGGTTGGTGATACTTATCTTTTGTAAATGTTAATAAGTATCGAGACCTGTCTTTTGTAAATGTCAACAGGGCTCGGGGTTGAGACTTGTCTTTTGTAAATGTCAACAAGCTCGAGATTGAGACTTGGCTGTCTGCTGGTTCAGAGGTCGCAATGACATAACCGAATGAGACTCCACCAAGCTCAAGGTTGGTGATACTTATCTTTTGTAAATGTCAATAAGTATCGAGACCTGTCTTTTGTAAATGTCAACAAGGCTCGGAATTGAGACTTAGCTGTCTGCTGGTTCAGAGGTCGCAATGACATAACCGAATGAGACGCCACAAGTTTCAAAAATTGGTGATACTCGTCTTTTGTAAATGTCAACGAGTATCGAGACTTGTCTTTTGTAAATGTCAACAGGGTCAAAATTTGTAATGGAGTTTGGAAAAGGTCTCGTTTTCACGGGGAGAAACGAGGGAATCACTATCATAGGTTTAATGTTAACGTAACAGCGAAATGTATATGTGGCCCTACCATTCTATGGATGAGAATTGGTAAGTGATTTTGGAGGTCTCGTTCTCACAAGGAGAAACGAGGGAATTGCTGTCATAGGTTTAATGTTAACGTAACAGCGAAATGTATTTGTGGTCTTACCATTCTGTGGATGAGAATTGGTAAGTGATTTTGGAGGTCTCGTTCTCACAAGGAGAAACGAGGGAATTGCTGTCATAGGTTTAATGTTAACGTAACAGCGAAATGTATTTGTGGTCTTACCATTCTGTGGATGAGAATTGGTAAGTGATTTTGGAGGTCTCGTTCTCACAGGGAGAAACGAGGGAATCAAACGGGAACAGGTCCCTTAGGATTTTTAGCAAACCCCCAGCTATCAACGGGTTTGATATGCCTTTACCAACTACCGTTTGAATTGGGCTAGCCATGCTATTCCCCTCAGCATGGGGAGTTGTCGAGGACTTATGTTGGGCTTAAAAGCCAACATTTTCCTCTGTCCTTAATCGTTAAGGATATTGGATCGTCTGGTTAACGTATATGTAACCCTGACTTTCCTTTAAGACAACCAGTATACGTCCAGGTTCGTACTGGTTTATGGTCGTGTGATCTCGCTTGGAGGAAGAGAAAGGCTCTCTTTGTGTATACTTTGGACACGAAGATCTTGATCAGAGGTGTAGTGTTAACTTGATCGTGTGAAGGATCCTTGATTAAGGATAATACTTCTTTAAGAATTTGCCATTGATCGGCATCATGAGTAGGTCGCCATCTGAAGTCATGAGGCGGTATGCTCCGTTTGAATAGACTGTTTCTATCACAAACGGTCCTTCCCATTTAGGCTGAAATTTGCCCTTGGTCTTGTGCGTCATAATCATCGGTCGTCTGACGGCTAAAACCAAGTCTCCTTTCTGGAAGACCCTCTGTTTGACCTTCTTATTGAAGGCCTTTGAGATTCGAGCTTGATATAGCTCGATATGCTGCTGAGCTTGTAGCCGCTTCTCATCTAGGGCTTCGAGCTTTTGAAGACGCAATCGATCATTGTCTTCTGAAGTGCTCTTAGTAGTCAGAGCGACTCACAATGACGGCATCTGGATTTCCAACGGGATGACTGCTTCGCACCCATATACCAGGGAAAAGGCGTATTACCTGTCGGTGTCCGAACCGTGGTTCGGTAGGCCCAAAGACATTCGCCAAGCTTTTCATCCCAATCTCGCTTGTTCGAGGAGACGAATTTCTTGAGTAGCTTGATGATTGTTTTGTTGAATGCTTCTGCCAAGCCGTTAGCGGCGGGATTATAGGCAGTTAAAGCCACATTCTGAATTCGGTATTTATCGCAGAACCGATAGAATACTTGGCTTATGAATTGGGGACCGTTGTCGTGGATGATCCGCCTAGGAACACCGAATCGATGGATGACATGGTGTTTGATAAAGTTAACAACATTAGAGGTTTTGACTTCAGCTAATGGTGTAGCCTCCGCCCATTTTGAAAAGTAGTCGGTTATTGCCAGGATAAACCGGTGTCCTTTTGTTGAAGAGGGGCTAATCGGCCCTACGACATCGATTCCCCATGCTTCAAATGGCTATGAAGCAACAGTCGGGTGGAGCAGCTCCAAAGGCTGGTGTATGAAATCAGCATGAATCTGACATGCTTTACACCTTCGTGCATATTGAATGGCATCGGCTATCATGGTTGGCCAATAGTATCCAAGCCTATGCAACCTGTCTTTAAGCTTTGGACCTGGCTGATGAGCTCCACAAGTACCGTCGTGCAATTCTTGGAGCGCTTCCTGTGCCTCTAAATGAGAAAGGCAACGGAGGAGAACACCATCATATGAACGATGGTAAAGTGTCTTCAAAGTTGGATCGTAGTAGAAACGGAGAGACCTTCGTCTGACGGACGCCGCTTCTTTAGGATCGTCTGGAAGCAGACCGTGCAAAGCATAGTCAATGAGAGGAAAGCGCCAGTCTCTTGGTTCAAGATCCATGGAGACATTATAGACTTCTCGAGTTCTTAGCATGTGCTTGGAGCACACAAGATGTCGAGTAGCGACTGTGAGGTGATACTCGGTGTCGCTGGCAAGGCTAGTGTCGTTGCTAATGCAGCAAGAGCGTCCGCCTTGGTGTTTTGAGATCGAGACACGTGTCCGATCTAGAAACCTTCAAATAGGTTGGCCAATTCAACGGCCGTGTGGTAATAAGGTACCAAGTCCTCATGACGGACTTCGTATTCGCCCTTAACCTGATTGATGATCAGTTTTGAATCGCCATAAGCTTCGAGGTAGCGCACCCCATTCCATGGGCGAGTTGAAGATCAATGAGCAGAGCATTATATTCTGCTACATTGTTGGAGCATGATTCTGTCAAAGAAAATGCTCTGGGCAGAACATGGTTCTGCGGGGAGATAAACACAACCCCCACTCCGGCAATAATCTTGCCTTTAGGACCCATTCACGATGCTCCATCAAAGAACATCTGCCACACTTCCTCTTCTGAGGTTGCATAAGACTCGAAGACTTCATCAGGGATGTCTTCGTGAAGTTTTGAATGTTCCGGACTGGATGAGCAGCCAAGAACTCTGCAAGGGCCTGGCCTTTAACCGCCTTCTGAGGGGTGAAGATCATGTCGTATTGAGACAATAAAAGTGCCCACTTAGCCAATCTTGAATTCAATGATCCTGGCTTCGTCATAAGAAGACGCAATGGGTTTACTCTGGAGATGACATGTATGGTCTGGCCGACCAAATAATGTCGTGTCTTCTGAATAGCGAAGACGAGAGCTAAACACTCTTTCTCGATAGGGTTGTAGCGAGATTCCGCTCCTATGAGAGTTCTGCTTAGATAATAAATGGCCTGCTCGTGGCCATTGTCGTCCTTTTGAGCGAGGAGGGCACCGAGGGAATGGTCCAGAGCTTTTACATAAAGCAAAAATGGTTTCCCTGATGTGGGAGCCACCAAGACTGGAGGCTTTGTGAGGTACCTCTTGATGTCTTCATAAGCTTCCTGGCAAGCTTGATCCCATACGAAGGAAGCACCCTTTTTCATGAGTCGGGTGAACGGCTGACAGCGGCCTGAGAGATTTGCAATGAATCTTCTGATATAAGCCAGCCTGCCTTGCAAGCCTCTAAGCTCTTTGAGATTCCTCGGTGGATGCATGCTCTGAATGGCTTTGACTTTGTCTGGGTCAAGATGAATCCCTTTTGATGTGACAATAAACCCAAGGAACTTGCCACTTGACACTCCCAAGAAGGATTTTGTCGGGTTCATTTTCAGTTGATGAGCCCGCATTATGTCGAACATCGTTCTCAGGTCGCGAAGATGTTGATTCTTGTTGCGGCTTTTGATGGCAATGTCGTCGACATAGCACTCCACCGTTTTTCGGAGATGATCGCGGAAGATTGTACTCATTGCCCGCTGGTAGGTTGCTCCGGCGTTCTTCAGTCCAAAGGGCATTACAGTGTAGCAGTATACCCCCAATGGTGTTCGGAATGAAGTATGCTTCTTATCGTCGGGATACATCTTAATCTGGTTGTATCCTGAAAAGCCGTCCATGAAAGACATCCTTTCGAACCCGCATGTGTTGTCAATCATGACGTCGGTGATGGGCAGTGGGAATTCGTCATTAGGACAGGCCGTATTGAGATCACGGTAGTCGATACAGATCCGTATTTTCTCGTTCTTCTTGAGGACGGGGACGATATTAGCAACCCAATCTGGGTGTTGTTCCTCCCGGATGAAGCCACATGCAATGAGCTTGTGAACTTCGGCTTCAATAGCTTCCATGATGTTTGGGCGAAATCGACGTTGTTGCTGCTTGACTAGCTTGACGTCAGGCTTGATGTTTAGACGGTGCATAGCGACTCGTGGATCAAGTCCGGGCATATCTTCGTAGCTCCACGCGAAGACGTCTATATACTCTCTTACGAGTATTATCAATTCTTCCCTTTCGTAAGTGATAGGCTTTCACTTATAAAGATGGGTTTGGGATGGTCTTGACTACCCAAGTTGACCTGCATCACCTTGTCTTCAGTAGGTGGTTCGCGCGATTCGAATCGCTTTTTCCCATTGAAGGTCTAATTGCTGGGCCCATGGTTCCTCGTCGGTGGCTTCTGCAGGCTCCAATTGACTGCTTGAGGTCATATTAGCAGTGAGGTTTTCGAACATTCTTCCTATACTGACATCTGAATCCCACTCGGAGGATGAGGCTGAATGTGATGGAATTGGTTCATCGTCTTTAGCTTGAACGGTTGCTGACGATGTGGGTGTAACATACCCTAACCCCCTGTGTGTACTGTCATAGTAAGTTGCAGGCTTCCCTTTAGGCACAAAGTTCCGCATCAAACCGCACCTTCCTTTTCAAAATTCAGGCCTGCTCCATGCTTCAAGTTGTATCCCATTTTCTTCATAATATGGCGCGCTGGCTGCGCGTAATGGAAGAACTGTGGAGTGTCTGAATCTGAACTTGAATCTGCAACCGTGGGTCCCCGTGGTTGGGTTCTACTGAAGATTATCGGTAACTGACCTTCTTTGGATGGCGGGATCACCAAGACGGCTCCTTCTGCGGATTTCATGGGCGTACTGGATGCACTTGGCTTGTGTAAAGGCATGTGCAGAGAGCTATCCGTAATGGATTCAAATAGCCCAACAGTCGCAGGATAATCAAAAGAAATATTGTCATTAATTACCCATTCACCTTCATCCTCTGAAGGAGTATTACATAGGGGATTATTGAGACATGCTATAATTGGTTCACCAATCAGAATGGCTGGCATGCCTGTTTTGGATTCTGAATCCGCCTCATTGCCACTTTCATCATCATCTGGCAATGGTTCCTTAGGTGTTTCACCGGCCTCTTGATACAGGAGAGCGTCAGTGAAGTAGTTTTCCACCCCTTTGAATGGTTGCTTCTCAGCAAAGACAGTTCGTACTGTCGCGTCATCTTCAACATATTTGAAGCATTGGTGCAGAGTAGAGGGAACGATCCAGTTTGCATGGATCCATGGCCGTCCCAGCAGCAGGTTATATGATGTGTCAGCATCAATGACATAGCATATCACTTCTGACTTTAGACTCCTGATTCTGCAACGGAGTCGAATTTTCCCCAGTGGATGACTGCTCCCGGCGTTGAAACCGTATATTGTAGTAGTGGTTGCGGACAACCTGTACAGCGTATGCCGAGGAAGTAGAGAAGCCTTTTGGGGATGATGCTGAGTGCAGACCCCGGATCGACTTGTATTCTTTCAATGCATGTTGAACCGATGTATCCGGTGTAGTACAGAGGTCGATCGTGCTTGTTGTCTTTGAGAAGCATATCTTCTGCCCTGAAGGTAATAGCGGGCACCTTTGATTGTGCATGATGACATTCTGGGCAAGAAGACTGAGCGTCATCATTAGGGACTTCAGGCATGCATGTCAGAAAGGATTCTGAATTGGCTAGCGCATCCCTGAGTGCTTCTCTTGTCTCTTTTGAGAGGCGAAGGAGCTCGTGTATAGTGATACGAGCTGGGATATTGGCCAGCTGAGCCAATATGTCAAACCGAAATGGCGTATCAAACCCTTAGCCTGGTGGTTTCTTCAACATGTGGTCGAATCGTACCTCCTTAGACCTCTCTTTCCCCTTGGTTGGGATTGGAGTGGATGCTGGTACTTGTACTGACGTCGTTTGCTGTTGTGCCTTGTCAGTAGACTTTTCATACTGCCTCAAGTATGATTTTCCGGATCGGGTGCCCGTCTGTTAAGGCGTATCGGCTTGTGCCGTGTAAGTAAGCTTTTCCCCTTCTGAATCACTGAGGGAAGCCGATGTAAGATTGCCGTCGTCTGGCAGGATGGAGATGACATTGCAAGACTTGCCCTGTGAGTTGGGCTGCTTTGAATTCCGCTGTACGTCTTGGACGAGATCTGGATGTATCCACATGACTTCCCCTGTATCCAATGTTAAGGGAACAAGACCCTTATTGTTTTGAGCTGTAGCTGGAGGATGCTTGATTTCCAACCGTGGCGCAGGGGCTGAATAAGTCCCGTCAGGGACTGTGACCTTTGGAGCTTTGCCGAACTCAAGAGTCACCATATTGGCAGTGACTTTCTTTTGTCCGTCTTCAACGTCAGAACTCCGGCATCGACCAGGGCTTGTATTCTGTCCTTGAGGACATAACACTTGTCAGTAGGATGGTGGATCATCCTGTGGTAGAGGCAGTACTTAGGGTCGTTTGTGCGCCCTATCCCATTGGGACGCCGAGCATCTGGTAGCTTCATCTTATTCCCTTTGTGGAGCAGATGGAATATCGTGACTACCTGATCGTCTTTGAAGGAGTACTGCTTTGGAGGGAACTTGGGCTCCTGATTGTTGAAGCCACTCTTCTTGGCCTTCGACTGCACATCTCCGGATAGCTCCACAGACATAGTCTCTTTGCCTTTAGCTTGAGAAGATTGCGGTAGGTCGCTACGCCCTTTGTTGTTCATCCCCCACTTGCCTCTAGGGGCGGATGGTTCAAACTTTTTAGCCGACTTCTCGGCTATCTCAGCTTATTCGACCAATTCTTTCCAGGTGTGGGCTTTAACAGCCCCCATGCGAACTTCCACTTGGTCTAAGAAGTTGTGTCTGCATGTCTGTAGGAGCATGGGTAATGGCATCCCTGCTGGGCACATCAAGGATAAATTTCTGAACCGTTCAATGTAGTCACGGACAAATTCGCCCTTCCTCTGCACAGTGGAGAGGAGCTTGTCCATGGTCACTTCGGTATCGTCCTCATAGAAACGAGAGAGGAACCGAGTTTCCAGGTCAATCCAAGAGTTGATAGAGCTCGGGGGAAGACTTCGGAACCAGTCAAATGCCACCCCCTTTAAAGTGCCAATGAACAGCCTAGCCATGATGGCGTCGTTGCTTATAACATTACCAGTCTAAGACCGGAAGTAGTAGATGTGCTGATTTGGCGAGCTCTTTCCGTCATAGGTATGCAACGTTGGCGGTTTGAACTTCGGTGGATATGGCACCGAATCCCACTCCAGCGGATAAGGACGGACTGCCCCTACCTTCTTTAATTCATCCCTCTGAGTTAGGGATGCGATTTGAGCCTGGAGGCCCTTAAGGACTTCGGCGTCTAAGGAAGAACCCTCTTTGGATTTCTCCGTCTTGGCTGCTCATTGCTGAAGTGTTCTTCCTCATCGTGATTGCTCCCGGCATCGTTGTCATTCCGATTGCTGAGGAGTCGAGCAAGCATCTATTGAATGTTATCCTCCAGGGCTTCTTGCTGAGTTTTGGAAGTTTGCTCCTGAGCTTCCAGGCGTCGACGAAGGTCGTCGTTGACGTTATCAGCCATATTGACTGATGCTCTGTCTGTTCGTACCGAGCTAACTGTCGCCGAAGAGTCGTACCCATTATCTTCATCTTCTTCATCCGATGATTGGAGTGATCTCCTGGACTGTGACGAGGCTAGGGCCGTTGAGGAAGAAGGCTATTCATAAGTGTAGGGTATTGCCACCCTGGATCTGGTGTTTCGAAAAACACCTTCCTCATGCACCAAGACTTCGCCTAGGCCTGGGCTGTAATCTGGATCTGGGGACTCTCGTCCTCTTCCGGTCATGTTGATGAATGCAGAGGGTAGATCTCGGGAGATGCTCCTTTTATGATGTTTCACCCGGGCCGGTACCGATAGTCGATCAAAAACTGATCGTTGTCTCAGAGGCATGGCGGCGATTGGTCCCAGCCAGCAATGGACCGAGTGAAGTGTCACCAGTTAACATCCCACTTGTTGACAACAGGGAGAAGAGGTTTGCCTATCCATCAACAATTTCCTCAAATCAGACCCGGTTGGGTCTCTGTAATCGAGCGCAAAGGCTCTTTTGGATCGCACATAGGAAGATGTCCTGCTTCTTTTATCCCTGCAGAAGGGATTAGCACTGAATAGTGCTTTAGTTCTAGCTTCGCCATCAGGCGCGAGCTTAGTGCTTGACGCACTGGAAAGCGGAGCACGCTGTGGTGCTTTACCCACTATGCTGCTGCGAAGGCAATTAGCCCTAAATAGTACTTTGGCTTCAGCTTTGCGGTCATGGACCCTGCACGTACGCTGTGGTATAGTAGCTTCGCTTATGAGAATGAGGCCGGCGCGAGGCATTGCTGCTCTTAAATTGGACGACGGTATGATTGCCACCGTAACTTTATGATTGGAGCAGACAGGCATCTTGCCTTTTTCTTCGCGAGAGAGGCGCGGTTTAGGCGTAGCTACGCCTGAAGCTTCGGTTGGAAACTTCTGTTTAGGCTTCCATATCCGTCTTGGCAGAGGAGACATAGGTTCGCAGGGAACCTGATTAGCCACACATGAGGCTGAGGGGTATTGGCAGAATTCTGCTTCCGGTTTCTGATTTGAAACCTTGGTCGTGGAAACCCTCCTATGCTTCCGTGCTCGAAGCATTGGGCCACCCCCAGAGAGGACTTTTTCAAATCTTCCTTGATCGAACTGAACCACCAAGTTCTCACAAGTAAAGGAATCAGACTGCGGACGTGCTTCCTTGTGGCGCCAAATAACCGCAGTAGGTTCGTAGAGAACCTTTTCAGTCTCCGCAGAGACTTTCCTTGAAGATTTAGCCAGAGAAGCTCTGGCTGCACCGGCTTTTCTGAATTCAGAATTAGACCCGAAGGTCTGTTCGTTGCATTGCGACACTTGATTCTCGGCAGTGGAGAATACAATCCCCAGCGGAGTCGCCACCTTGTTTTCCATTATGTTTGCAAAAGGGGAAAATTTACAATAAAAAGTTTGAGGAGCTAAATTACAAGTATTCTTAAAAAGATTACAAGTAGATCTCCTCAGAGATGCTGGAGAAGTGTGCCGATAGGAGTCTGGTCAGCGCGCGACCACTTTGTCCCTTTGACGATGCGAGCGATGAGATTCCCTTCTCGCATGGTTCGGGGAATCAGAGAACAGAAGGTTGGTAGAACCCTCTTACTGCTTCTCAAAATCGCCTTCAATTAGAAATTCCTTCTCGCCTAGTTCCGGAGATTCCTTGAGAAGAAGGACGATGTTAGGGTATCAACACCCTGGATAGAGAAAGAAATTCTCTAAAAGATCTCTGAATTCGAGAGCGCACGGTGCTTATGAAGAAGCCTCTGCTTGTGGAGTCCTCTTTTTTCTCGATTGATCGATCGATCCTCTCTCCTTGTACCCCTGGCGGGTTATTTATAGGGAGAGCAAGGGTATAACCGTCCCTTGAAGATATGGAAACAGATTGAATCAAATCTGTTTAAATCTGGAAAGTAGCCTTGCTGCGAGGCTAGGATCAGCTCCTGCGAAGCTAGAATTGGCAGGTCGGTGGACCTTCTCGATCTGTTTTGATCCTTTCCATATCGTAGGAGGATTTCCCCTGATCTTCTTACTCGTTTTTAGAAGAGTCAAGAGATTGTGGCAATCAACTGCCAAATTTGATCTCTGATTTGATCTTAATTGGATTTGATCTGATTAGATCTGATCTCATCTGGAGATTTGATTGGTCAAAGGTTGACCATAGCAGACCAATGGTGGCGCTGCCCGCATTGAGCTCGTAGCGGAGCTAGAGGCAGCTTCTGGCGAAGTCCGAAAGAAATCCTTTGGCGGAGCTGGAAGTCCTCTGTGGCGAAGTTGTGAGTTAGCTTCCTGGCGAGGCTTTGGATGGCTTCGAGGCAAAGTCGAGTGATATTTAGCCTCTCAAGCGAGGCTATCCCTTTGGGCTCGTGCGATGCTAAGTGCTAGCACCTTAGACCTGCTGAGGTCTGTTTAGAAACAATCCGGGTTCACTGTCTGCTTGCTGGATCAGTGGAGTCCAAGTTGCTTCCTTGTCCCTCGGAGATGGATGGAAACTGGTCTTCAGCTCGTCTGTCACTTGTCTTTTGTAAATGTCAACAAGTTTAGACATTGTTCGGACCAATAAGAATCTTGTCTTTTTTAAGTGTCAACAGAGGGTACGATGTGATCCTAGGCATGACTTGGCTTACCATGTATCATGCAGTGATCGACTGTTGGAACAAGAAGGTGATCTTCAGAATTCCACATCAACTAGAGTTTCAGTTCATTGGACAGCGCAAGTCCCTCAGGAAGGAGGACCAACTGGATTGTGCCACTGCTGAAGAGAAGAAGACGGTGTCAGTGTGGAATGAATTCCTTGATGTATTTGAGGAGATAATAGGGCTTCCACCTGGCAGAGTTATGGAGTTCTCTATTGACATAATTTTAGGAGCAACTCCCATCTCTAAAGCACTGTACCAAATGGCGCCAACAGAATTAGCAATATTGAAAGAACAACTGCTGGAATATTCGAGCAAGGGTCTAATTAGACCGAGTACTTCACCTTGGGGAGCACCAGTATTGTTGGTAAATAAGAAGGATGGTGGCAAGAGAATGTGTATTGATTACACAGAATTGAACAAAGTCACCATTAAGAATAAGTACCCTTTGTCGAGGATTGATGATCTCTTTGATCAACTTCATGGGGCCCAAGTATTCTTAAAGTTAGATCTGCAATCAGGGTACCATCAGTTGAAGGTGAAGAAAGAAGCATCTAGAAGATGGCATTTAGGACTCGCTATGGTCATTACGAGTTCTAGGTTATACCCTTTGGAGTAACAAATGCCCTAGCAGTTTTTATGGATTTGATGAATAGAATCTTCTCACCATATTTGGATAACTTTGTGTTGATGTTCATTGATGATATTTTGGTCTATTCCAAGAACGAAGAAGAGCATGTGGAGATCTGAGGGTTGTGCTAAAGACACTCCGACTTGAGCAGCTTCATGCCAAACTTAGAAGTGTAAGTTCTGGCTGGAGAGTATAGCATTCTTGGGCCATGTTGTTTCTAAGGAAGGAATTCAGTTGATCCCAGCAAGATCAGGCAGTGAAGGATTGGCCGACTCCAAAGTCAGTAACAAAGATTAGGAGCTTTATCGGATTAGCTGGATATTATCAAAGGTTTGTGCAGGACTTCTCAAAAATTGCAGCCCCTTTGACCAAGCTTACAGGAAGGGAAAGAAGTATATATGGACTGAGGAGTGTGCGTCTGCTTTTGAGGAGTTGAAAAATAAGTTGATTTCAGCTCCAATCTTGAAGACACCCTCAGGGACAGGAGGAATTATTGTATGTAATGATGCATCAGGGAAGGGTCTTGGATGTATATTGATGCAGCATGGACATGTGGTAGCTTATGCATCTAGGCACTTAAAACCACATGAGAAGAAATACCCAACGCATGATCTAGAGCTGGCAGCTGTGATCTTTGTGTTGAAGATATGGAGGCATTACTTACTGGGTGACCGAGTATTGATATACAACGATCACAAGAGCTTGAAATACATTTTCACAGAAGGAGTTGAACATAAGGCAGAGGTGATGGCTTGAGTTGATGAAAGATTATGATATAGATCTGTAGTACCATCCTGGCAAGGTTAATGTGGTACCTGATGCCCTGAGTAGGAGATCTGAAGCCAACATGGTAATACTGCTCACTCAGCAAGAGGAGTTGCTCAAGGAGATGAGGCGGCTAGATTGATGGTGATTCGGAGGGTCAGTGGGTCCGTGCAGTTGATGGCATTTCAGATCCAGCCAACATTGATGGAAGAAATCAGAGAAGCACAGAAAGAAAATCTCAGATTGCTGAAGTTCAGGAAGTAAGTGAAAGCGGGGCTGAGGTCGGATGTTCGCATACATACTGATGGTGCACTATATTTCAGGAACAAAATTTGTGTGCCTCAGCGAGAGATTAGACAGAAGATCTTAGCTGAGGCCCATAGCTCAGCTAACTCAATACACCCTGGAGGAACAAAAATGTATCAGGATCTGAAGTAATATTTCTGATGGAATGCGATGAAGAGAGAAATCGCACAATATGTAGCGAAGTGTCTAGTGTGTCAGCAAGTGAAGGCTGAATACTAGAGACCACCTGGATTACTTCATCCTTTGCCAATACCAACTATACATTTTGTCACCGCTCTACCTCGCAGTCCAAAGGGGAACAATGCAGTATAGGTAATTTTTGACCATTTCACTAAGTCAGCATATTTCATACCATTCAGAGTGGGACAATCTACAAAGCTTCTGGCAGACAAGTACATGAGAGAGATAGTTTGACTGCATGAAGTTCCAGTTACTATCATGTATGATAGGGACATGAGGTTCAGATCTCGCTTCTGGGAGAGCCTTCAAGAGAGTCTGGGGACCCGTCTTAAGTTTAGCACATCTTATCATCCAGAGACAGACGGGCAGCCCGAACAGACCATACGATCCTAGAAGACATGTTGAGGGCATGTATGATAGACTTCAAGGGATCATGGGAAGACCATCTACATTTGGCAGAGTTTTCCTACAATAACAGCTATCAGGCGAGCATCAAGACGGCTCCATTTGAAGCCCTATACAGCAGCAGATGCAGATCACCATTGTGTTGGGATGAAGTAAGTGAGAGAAGACATTTGGGACCGGATGTGATAGTACAGGCAGTGGACAAGATCAGAACCATCCAAGATCACCTTCGTGCAGCACAGGATAGACAGAAGAGTTAGACATATTCCAATAGAAGACAGATGGAGTTTCAGGTGGGAGAGCATGTGTTTCTGAGGATATCTCCGACTAAGGGAGTCATCAGATTTGGTGCACGTGGGAAGTTGAGTCCGAGGTATATAGGCCCGTTTGAGATATTGGAGCGAGTAGGAGAAGTGGCCTACAGATTGGCACTGCCGCCATCACTGGAAGAAGTACACAATGTGTTCCATATGTCACAACTGAGAAGATATATCAGGGACGAGAGCCATGTATTGGATTATTCAGAGTTGGAGTTGCAGCCAGATTTGTCATATACCGAGCAACCAATAGCTATTATGGACAGAAGTGTCGAGAGCCTGAAGAACCGGACCATCCCGTTGGTGTTAGTTTCATGGAACAGGCATAATCCGGGAGAAGAAACTTGGGAGCAGGAAGACGTCATTCGTGACCGTTACCCGCATCTATTCGAGCCTTGAGTGGTAATTTTCACATGAACTCCATCTCTAGTCTTATCAATTCTTTATTTTCATATTCATCCTTCCTTATCAAAATTTCGAGGACGAAATTTTGGCTAGGTGGGTAGATTGTAGCACCCCGTTCCCAGGATACATACCCAGATGCATGTCCCAAATTTTTTTCGACTGTATTGTTTCAATTTTCTTCTAATATTTGTTTTTGGGTTGTGATTGCTTATGATATTATGTATCGGATCTGGATTCTCAGCCTAGAGTCAGACCCGGACCGGGAAGCCGGTACTAGCATGCTACCTGATTCGACTTTCTGGTAGTCCGATTTGACCGATTTTAGTTTCAAATATTGTTTTCCAATATTTTAGATTATTCATGATTTTCTGAAATTTTCAGAATTATTCTGCAAAATCTTCAAAACCGGTGTCGATTGGCATCGCTGACCGATTCCCATATTTTTAGTTTTCAAATGGAATTGAATTTTCAGAAATAGCTTTCACATTACTTCTTAGAATATCATTTTCTATCTAAATATATTTTTTGAGATTTTCTAAATTTATCAAATTTGACCGATTCTAGTGTTGGCTGGTACTGCCAGAATATTTCAGAATTTTTAATTTGAAAACTAAATCTAATTTCTCGAATTCATTTTCACCAGGTTCTTAAAATAATATTTACTATTTTGAAAATTTTCGAAACGTTTCTGAAATAGTCAAATTTTGCCCTATTAAATAATAATATTATTTACCGTTCTTTTCTTTTCTTGCTTTTCCTTTTCCACTACTCTATTTTATACTTTCAGAATATTATATTAATTAATTATATAATAATATATTTATTTATTATTTTTTTACTATTTTTTCTTTCCCTTTATTTTTTTCCATTTTTCTTTCTTTTTTCTTTTCTTTTCTTCCCCCTTACCTTCCCCATGCCCTGCACCCCCATCTCTTGCAGTCGCCTGCAGCAGCAGTAGTGGCATGATGGGCTGCAACAGCAGCCCATCCCTTCCCCATCTCCTCCCATTTCCCCCTCACTTTTTCTCCCTATTAATTTCTTTCCCTTCTCCCCTTCTCATTCCTTATCCTCTTCATTTCAATTCTCCAACTCCAACAACTTCACCCAACTTTCCACATCACCACCACTGCCTCCACCATCACCACCGCTGCCCGCCCCTAGCCGCGGCGCCATCTCCCCCACACCCTCTCTCCTCCACCTCCTTTACCTTCAACCAACAATCCACCTCCTTCATTTCAACATAAACCCATCACTTCCTCTCCTCTTCTTCTCCAAAATTCACCACCCATTCCACCACTTCCTCCACTCCAACCACCCCATCATCATATCCTCCTCCTCCTCCAACTCTCCACCACCTCTAACAACCACCACCACCACCAACTACCACCACCACCAACAACAAAATAACAACAGCCCACTCCACCCCTCCCCGGGGCAGCCGCGCCGCCCCCCACCTCCGGCGGCGCCGCCCCCGCCCTATGGCCACCGGCGGGTGGCCGGCCGTTGGCCACCACCCTCCCCTTTCCCTTCTTTCTTTCTTTCTTCTTTCTTTCTTTCTTTCTTTCTTTTTTTCTTTCTTTCTTTTTCTTCTTTCCATAAATACCCTCTTTTCTTTACTTCTCCTAAATACCCTCCCCTTCAACCCCTAATGACTTCTCCATAATTTCCATCATACCCCTCCCATTTAATTTCTTATATTTTTTCCTCTTTTTAACATACCCTACACACACTCTCTCTCCTCTTCCGACAACTCTCTCTTTCCCCTCTCTCCCCTCTCATTCTCTCTCTAATATTCATAATATATATATATATATATATATATATATATATATATTTATTTTAATATATGGCTAGTGGCATGCTCGTGCGTGTTAGCGGACTTCTCGGATTTTACCCGATATTGTGTTCCAATTTTAGGTGAGTGCTTTATTATCATGTTTAGTAACTAATATTTTAGTGTTTCTTGCATGCTATGTGGATATCTTGTCAATACGGTTTCATGTCTAACATTTGTTACTCTGGCTTTGAGTACATGATACATCCCTATACTAGTTAATATAAGATGTTGTATTCTGTATTCTCATCGGACACCAAATCCACGACACTTGATGTCTTGACACCACACTTGACATATTATACTTGACACTTGATCTCTGACACGTGATATCTGACACCGACACTTGACGTGTTATACTTGACACGTGATATCTGACTCTGACACTTGACATGTTATACTTGACACGTGATATCTGACTCCGACACTTGACATGTCATGCTTGACACGTGATATCTGACACTGACACTTGATATGTTATTCTTGACTCTTGATCCACGACACTTGATATCTGACGCCGGTACTTGATATGTCATACTTGACACCTGATCCTAACACCTGATATATGATACGTGCTAACACTCACTTGACACGTTTTCACATGGTACAAGCACATTGACCTGATATTGTGCCACCTGACCGGATACTATTACCCCTGATATCTGTGTTATTTGCATATTCATGATTATCACTTTTACGGAGACTTGGCATGATTATTATATTGTTACTAGATATTTGGTACTCCTGAACTTCTATGCTCCTGAACTCCTGTGTACTTGAACCTCTGAAACATGGAGACTCCTGACATTATGCTCCTGATATTATACTCATGTTGATCCCCGTAATAGATAACCATGGATATAGGACTTTTGCAAATACCCTGAGGACATTATAATTAGACAATCTGTAATAATTAAACAGCTTACACCGGGACGAGGGAAATTGATGGGCACTGATATAGCTTCTGTGTTTATGGTGGCCATACAAATATTGTACAACTAATTCTTAGGATTTGACTTGGAGGCCACCAGGCACTTCTGTGGGGTGTACTGGCATTCCAACCCTCCTGTCTGCCTGCCGGGCATGCCGTAATCCCTGGGGTATATTCCTTTAGGGAGCGGTGACACTCTATTCCTGTTCGGGCATATACTAAGTCCTACGGGCATATAGTAAGTTTCGGTACCTAGCGGTACGTTCTGGCTCAGTACCGGATACTCCTGGACCATTGTGTCGGGCATGCATGGGATCCACTCTAAACATGGTTCGTCGTTCCCCATCAATTTCAATAGCCAACCTTGCTCAACTTGTATGCGAAAGTATATGGTACGGGCCATATACTGAAACATACATATTGAACGAGTCTTAATAATAACTTGACAATTGACTTCATGCTACATGAATTTTCTTGTCATTTCCATACTTGCTATTTATTGTGGTTATTTCATGCTTACTGATTTGAGTACTTAACACTTGACCTACTACACTTACTTTTATTTCATGCCACATAAATTCTAATGTCATTTTCGTATTTCACTGTTTATTGTGGTTATTCCATGCTTATTGATTTGGGTACATTATATTTGACCTGATGCACTTACTTTTATTTATACTTACCATTTGGGTTCTTCTTGCACTTGCTGGGTTGCCCACTAACAATCCTGAATTTGCATGTCTAGATCTTACAGCTTGGACTGAGGTAGACCCATCAGCTGAGGACCATGCTTTCTTCGAGGAGCAGGCGGACCACCCGTGGCTTCATCATGTCTTTTCCCACTAGCTGGATTTTCTCTTTCAGCTCGTGAGTTCTTATCTTTTGTACCCTGTACAGTCTATTTTTGTACTTCCTGGTGATGTAATATTTATGGAATATTATGTCACAGACTGTGATGACTAAGTACTTGTACTTTTATATTGTTAGAATGTATATTAGCACGTATTTTTGCACTCTGATTCCTGTATTGTATTAATGCTTAGCGTACATACGTGATGCTACTATCGCCCTGTGTATGTACGTCATAGTAGTGTCTCCATATCCGTGGGATCGGCGCGCTACAGTAAGGTTCAGGGGTGTCAACCCAGAATCAAAAGAACAACAAAAAAAAAAAAAAGAAAAGTTCACTTTAGCGGGTGATTATGTCGTCCGCTACGTGGCCAAGAATAGGTCACTTTAGAATTATTTTTGGGAGGTCTCATTTTCGAGTTAAAATCCAAAATGGCTGTTTTTTTAAAAAATGCTCTAAAAGAGAATAAAAGGAATGGAAAAGAAAAGCATCAAAAAGAAAATTGTGTTAGACTTATTTTGTTTCAAGTCTACTTTGATTTGTGCCAAATCAAGCCCATGGGATATTTGCGCTCGCCTGCTTTAACCTATATTGTTTGACCCAATAAAGACTTGATCAAGCCAATAGTTTGGGTCTAGAAACGTTTCAATTATACTTAGCTATGAGTGTATTTATGTTAAGATGTGGGGCTCATTTACATAATGAACTCGTGTTATTAATCAAGGGTCTAGATTTATGACGAGTTGAACTATGATTCCTTGATACTATATATATCATGTGAAATATTCTCTCTCCACTACTATGACCTAATCTCTCTCTTGGATCTCTCCTAAGAATCAAGAAGAGAACTTACTAGTTAGAGAGATGAATTCCCTCCATCAACTCCACGTCCTCGAGATCATGCAATCTTTGGCATCCCTTTTGTGATGGAATCAGGTATGTTTAAACCCTCTTCCATTTGAACTTGATAAAGAGGTTATATGCATGTGCTCTTGTTTGGAAAAATATTTAGATCAATAATTGGTATCAGAGCCTCTTTTCTATCAGATCATCAGTATATAAAAATATTTTTGATCTCGATTTATAAATTATCATCAACAATTCTTTCTTTGTTTAATAAATATTTTTTATCTCATATTTTGAATTAAAAGTTTAAAGATGATTTTTTGTGTGATTTTTCAATTTATTGTATATATATAATATTCTGTGTGTTATTATTATTTCTTTTAATTAAATAAAATTAAAAAAATACCATTTACTGAGCAGCGAGGGGCGCACAAGTGCAGCCTGTGCAGGCCGTGCATGGGGCCTCTGGCCAGGCCACCTGCACGTGCTGCGCGTTCAGATGGGTTGCACGCACGTGGAAGCAACCACTGCCACGCACGTGTGAGCACTTCGGCATGCGACAACAGGCTCTTACCTGCTGCCGGTGCGCGCGCCACCGACCACCATGGACCCGGGTGGCAAAACATTAAAGGAATAATTAAAAAATTAAGGTTAGGGTTTTTGGTTTCCTAATTTGAAATTATTAGGTTTGATTATGATTAAGATTAGGACTTTAATCCAATGAGGAACTCTAATCCTAATCAACCTCAAATTAAGTATGTCTGGTTTTATTTAGTTTATTTAAACTTGACTCATTAAGAAGAGACTCATAACTTATAACCTTGCAGGTCGGATGTAGATATTTATACACATCAGAGAAGCACTGTAGGCCATTTTTGTCAATGGAAATTTCAATTAGCTGTTATCAACTCATCTGACCTCTGTTTTGAGCGTGTAAATAGCCATTTTGAAGCTCCTGATGAGAATTATAGTATTACAGGCACTAGACACGACAAATTAGTAGTTAATTTACATAAAATAGGCATTAAAGTATTTATTTACTATGATTATATATATATATATATATATATATATATATATATATATATATATATATATATATATATATATATATATATATATCCTTGCATGCTTCTGCTTCATCAATTTTATTGTACCGCTTGAATTGCTCTAGCGTGATGATGATATTGATGCCTAATACAGTAAACAACACACAGATAAAGTATATATACATGGTCATGCTAATAAACTTAAAAGAAGCACTGAAATTGTGTATATTATTCATCCGGATAATAGCAAGCCTAAAGAAAGACTATTATTTGGCTGAATTGTAATGGTGTCGAATACTTGATGTAGGTAATGCAATTTTTGAGAAAATCTTTGTGTGTGGTAATCGGCTCAAAAGAAGGTTGCCACCGCTATAGGCCCATATTATATTACTCTCATCAACTAGTCTAACAGCGGAATAAGAATCTAAATGTGTAGATTTGTGTAGCTCATGTGTGTGGCAATCGGTCTAAAGGAAGGTTGTCATTATGGCCGGGTCATTACATATATCATTTGATTGATATAAATAACTTAAATTTTGGGACCAATCCTATAAAGGGCAGTCGGCCCAAGAGAATACTGTTCTCTTACATAAGACCTATACTTTAAGATATCTATATTGTACCAGTATAGTGCTGGCATAAAGAGATATAACTTGTTCTGAAAGTTTACCTGACAGCTCTAATAGTCAGACTAGTAGCATTTTTTAAAATTTATCTTATAGCTACTACAGTAGAATTTTTTTAAATGTAATATTTATGTTAAATTAATGAGAAATTGTATACTTATGTAGTCTTGTTTTTCTTCTGTTTATCAGTAAATGCATCTTTAATTTCTGCAAGCCTCAATGACATTTCTATGCTAAATGGTACAAACTTTGAGAAGTGGTGTGACCACGTTACCATTGTTCTTGGACTGATGGATTTAGACCATGCCTTAAGGACTGATGAACCCCCTGTCATTACTGACATAAGTTCAGTATAGAAAAAGACCAAATCTAAAAGTGTGAGAGATCTAATATGATGTATCTTATAGTTATGAAGCTTATTATTTCAATAACTATCGTGGTATTGTGCCTGATAAAGCTAGTACTAAGAGTTTTCTAACTGAAATAGCTGATCGTTTACTAAATCAAATAAAGTTGAGGCCAATATGCTCTTTAGTAAGCTGGTCAATATGTACTACAATGAAAAAGGAAACTTAAGAGAGTATATTATGAAAATATCTAACCTTGTTACTAAACTGAAGGCACCGAAATTGGAACGCTCTGAAGAGAATCTGGTGCACTTCATTCTGCTTTCTCTTCCTCCACAGTACAACCCTTTCAAGATTAATTTTAATGCTTGAAGGAAAAAGTGCAGTCTCACTGAGCTCATTAGTCATTGCGTTCAGAAAGAGGAAAGATTGAAATGAAAAAAGACTAAAAGTGCTCACTTAGAATTCTAGGGTAACACCTCTAATAAAAAAGAAAATTGTAACTAAAAGGAGGAACACAAACACCACTACAGTTGTTGATCTTATAATGGCAAAAGTGCATGAGAAGAAGCCTAAGATCATTGTATGCTTCTTCCGTAAGAAAGTAGGCTACCTCAAGCAGGATTGTATAAAAGAACCAGAAGTGGCTAATTAAGAAGGATATGTCTCATGCTTATGTTTGTTCTGAAATTAATTTAGCTTTAGTTTCGCCACGCACTTGGTGGATAGATACCGATGTGACTATCATATATGCAATTCATTGTAGGTCTTTCAAACCCAAAGGAGGCCTAGCCTAGTTGAGCGATACGTATACATGGGCGATGAAAATAAAGTTGCGTGATCGGTCACATATATTGCGTACATATTGTCACATTACCATGCTTATTATCTAAATAAATCATATTAATAAGTTCTATTTTTCTTTATAAAATGCAGGCCCATTGCTAAAGGATAGGAACGAGAAATGAGCCGAAAAGCCCATCAAATTTTGATTTAGAATAAATTTGAAATCAGGAAATCAGGGTAGATCTTGACAAATCAGAGAGGTTGAAAACAGGTTGAAATGGATCTTCCCAAATCAAGTGGTTAAAGCCAACAATCAAAGATCGTTTCGTCAAATCCAGGAGTTGAAACAGTGAATCCAGCAAGACAAAAGGGAGTCTAAGGCCACGCCAACTGCATCTCCACCAGGATGTGACCACTTGGCCACATCCTGGGCGTGGATTAGCGACCCAAGCCGCAGATCTGCGGCTTGTTGATGGTGATAAGGGGAGCATTTGCTCCCCTTATTTCCTCACTCCTCTCCCTCTAGGGTTTTGCCTATAAAAGGCAGGGTTTTGTACAGAAAAAGGGACCGGAACTTAGTTTTAGTTTTTCTCTTTGTTTTTAAGGTTTAGGCTCTTTGTAAGATAGTATATAAGCTGTATCTTTATTTTATAATTGTACGCGCCGGAAAAAGAAACAAAGGAGTTCGCTGTAAAATTTCCTTGAATCAGATGAAAAATTACAACAAAACTGTTTTCCTTCCAGTTACAAGGGAGGGAGGATGTTGAATTTTGAATCCTCCCTTTGTTTAAGGCTGGGTTCTTCAAGTGGCGGTGGAGAGTGAATCTTGTTCTCTGTTGACCGGATGACCGTCGGGATCGTCAGGGATCTTCTCTTTGGCTGGTAGAAGGAGTAACACAGCTCTGTCTACCAAAACTCTCAAAGAGAAGGTAGGCAAAGGGCAACTCGTACGCAGCGAGCTTGTTGAAGAGTTGAGCTCTCTCTCTTCTCTCAGAAATCCTTCGACCGAAAAATTCGACCGTCAATCGCCTCTCTTCAATTCATCCGAAAATTCGACCGTCAATCGCCTCTCTTCAATTCGTCCGAAAATTCGACCCTTCTTCATAGCGACGGGGCTATTTATAGGGGTTCCAGGGGGGAACGTGCCCCCTAAAAAACGCTCCACAATGAGTGCTAACCTTCCCCGTTATGTGGGCCGTGATTGGCCCTGAAACCGGGACGGTTACAACTGAGGCGCGAGTGTCAACCCACGCGCCTTGGTGCTGTTGAGACGCGGGTTTCGACCCACGCGCCTTAATGCTGAGACGCGGCTGTCGAGCCTCGCGCCTTGATGCTGAGACACGGCTGTCGAGCCTCGCGCCTTGAGTTTGAGACGCGGGTTTTGGACCCTCGCGCCTTAGTGCTGAGACGCGGGTGTTGAGCCCTCGCGCCTTGAGTTTGAGACGCGGGTTTTGGACCCTCGCGCCTTGGTGCTGAGACGCGGGTGTTGAGCCCTCGCGTCTAGAACTTGAAACTCTGCTTTTTAATGGCTTATCTTTTAGTGATTTTTAGACAGCCTACAGAACTCCCTCCAAAGTTTTCGATATTCCGCAGTTAACTGGACGGATTTCGAAATACTTTGGACTCTAGCTGAATTCACCTTTATGACTGGACTATTAATGCTCCGGGTTTGATCTTATCTGGAGTTGGTCTTCGTGAGTGTACTGTTGAACTCTTTGAGGCTACCAGAGTTGATCGTGTTGAGTGTCTAGATACACAGTCTAAACCTCCCCGATTGCTTTTAGTCTGTCATGAACGCGCTTTAAGCCAGGAGTGGACGATCGTCTGCTTGTGCCAGTGTACTGTTGAACTGATTTGCAGAAGTAAGGACTGAACGCCAGTTCTTTTTAAAGAGCAGAGATAGTACTGCTTTAAAGACGCGACTTTCATGGGGTGCGTCTTTTGGCAATGGAAACGCGACTGATATTTCTTCAGGCAGACGCGATGCTAGGCCAGATTGGAGGGACGCGAACTTCGGAGAGACGCGCCTCTTTGGAATAAAGATGCGACTTTCTGGACACATTTATGGCGGTGCTGACGGGGCACGTCCATCGAAGAGACGCGGCCGTCGGGTGCGAATCCGTGCCATGTCACTAGTGCACTGCCAGTTATCCTGGGGAACCGATGGGACATCACCTTTTGGCGCGCGGACTTCCCAGTTCATTAAATGATCTGTTCCACGCGTTGGTTCCTCATTGGACTCAGGCGTTAATGCCTTTTAGTGCAAAACCGGCGCTGGCGGTTTGAGACCAGCGTCTGCGACGCTTCCCGAAGCAACGTTCCACGCGTCAGACTCCTATTGGACTTTGACGGTTGTGCGGTCATTAAGGCCGACGGTTTTGATTAATGAACCATTAATGACAGTTATCAGGGGCTACCTATAAATAGGGCTCACCCTCTCCCTCTTTAACAGCCCAAACTTAGACTGTTTTCTTTTGATTTGCTCTGAGAAATTCCGCCTTTTTCAGAGTTTCTAACAGGGGTCTGTCTCCATGGATGAAGGCGACTCTGTGGATGAAGATGACCCAGAGCTTTCATGCTTCTGTTTGGTCTCTTCAGGAGAAAGCGTCTCTTTGATCATCTTTCATGTCCACGTTCTAATGCAGAGAGTTCAACTCTTGATAGAGGCCTCTGCGGGTATGCCGTCCCGACTTGCCATGATATTTTTAGTCCACCCAGGCTTGCACCTTGGCATCTCTTAAAGAGATATCACCATCTGGATGAAGTCTTAGTTGGTGCATTCCTTTTTTTTTGGAATTTGCGCCATCGACTTGAACTTCTCTGGACGCGAGTACAGAAGTCTTTGGCACTTGGCGCTGGCTTTGCTCATGAAGCTCGCGTTTTAAGGCCACTGACTTGGATGAATTCCAACTCGGGTTGAAGGTTTCAGACCCGAATCTTGCAACTCCTGTTCATTCAACAGGGAGATGGCAATTTTTTCGGCGTCTGAGTCTTTTCGCGCCTGTTGTGTTAGACGCAGATGCAAAAAATTAGATTGCGTTTGAACCCTGCGTGTATCACAGTTTTAACTCGCGTCTGTTTCTGCCACCGCGGAAGTTTTGGCTCACTGCGTGGGTCATTCCCGCGTCTGTAGTCTTCGGCAATAACCGCGTTTGTGACTTAGTTTTCTTTTGTCGAAGTATACTAAGCTCTGAATCATCTAATTCCCTTGTTTGCTTCTTGCAGGTAGGCTTGATCATCCTTTTTCACGTTCGCTGGGCCTTGGGAGAATATATCGGCCAGTGAATTTGTTCGATGTGCGTCCACAAGGGAAGAAGTCATGGTCCTCGTCGTCTACAAGGGAAGAAGTCATGGCCCTTGTCTTCGGGGGATGGGGGCCTAACCCTCGCCAAGATCACCTTGGATTCAATGCACCAGTCATGCTTGCTGGCATGGCATGGTCAGAGTGAGTATGGCGGCGGGGGTTGCGATGGATATAGTGGTGGTTAGCATCCCCTGTGAGGTCTTAAAACCTCCTCTCTCACCCCAGAAGTGACATCGAGGAAACTCTATGCTCACTGGATGAGCTTCTGGTGGAAGAGATGTTCATCAGGAAGGATCATAACCCGCCACTTCGGGTGGTCAGGTGGAATCGGAGGATTCTGCTGCCACCGGGCCTCAAGAACACCATTGCTCTTAGTCAAGGATGGGTTCTTTCGATGTTTACGTCATGCATTGAAGTGCAATCAGTTCCCGATTGTTGCCACAGTATCCGATCCTGCTTTGGCGCCCTTCCAAGCATCCTGTACTCGAAATAACATGCAGCTGAGGAGCGAGTGCAACCTCTGAGAGAGAGAGAGACTTCTTTGTACTCCTTAACTGTAACACTCAATCTTATTGTATAAGAGAGCATTTTTGTATCACTTTCATGTGCCTGGATATAAATAAAAGTGACACTTTTCTTTTTGTCTCTTCTATTGTCTTGAACTCTCTTTTTGTATTGAAAGTCAGACGCATAGAAGTAAAGAATGTTTGGCTTGTCAAAACTATGTTGATAATCTTTAACAAGTCAAATTTTGCGGAGAAAGATCCTATTTCAGGAACTCAGCAATGTTGTCAGAAGTGTAATATTAACTTGACACGGATAAAATGACTTTTGGTGGACCTGCTACTTTATAAAAGAAAGTAACAGGTTGAATTGGTACCCCCAGGGAAGGTGAGCTCAACTGGAGAGTTGATGAAAACACTGTTAACGGTGTAATGTTAACCTAACAATATTTTTGGGTAGACTTGTTGTTCTGTTGAGGAGAATAACAAGTGAGACTAGACTCGCGGGAAATCTAGGAAAATCTTTACCGTTAGAGGTGTGATATTAACTTAACGGGTTGAATGAAGTCTTGTCAGAAGTGTGATGTTAACTTGACAAGAATATGAGTCAGAGGTGTGATATTAACTTGACTCAAAAGCATTTCAGGTTTATTTGGGAAAACTGAAAGTGTCACTGTCATAGGTGTGATGTTTAACTTGGCAGTGAGGGTAATGCTAGAGGTGTAATTTTGAACTTGGCATTGGTCATCTCGACTCCAATACGGAAGTTCGAGGGAAATTCATTGTCATAGGTGTATTGTTGAACTTAACAATGAATTGGATGCTAGAGGTGTAGTATTAAACTTGGCATCGTCCATTTCAGCTTCGATATGGAAGTCTGAAGGAAAGTGACTGTCAGAGGTGTGGTATTAAACTTGGCAGAAACTTGATGTACTGTTTAGAAGTGTAATGATAACTAAACAGTAATTTGTCAGAGGTGTAGTATTAACTTGACAGAAATTGATTTGCGATATGAGCAATTTGAGGACCTGTCATCCTGTTGATGAGAATGGACAAGTGGAGTTTGAAAATGTCAGAGGTATAGTGTTAACTTGACAAGTTTGGTTTTGCAATATGAGCAATTTGAAGACTTGCCATTCTATTGATGAGAATTGACAAGTGGAATTTGAAGTGCCAGAGGTATAATGTTAACTTGGCAACGACTGTATTTTGTAGACCAACCATTCTGTGGATGAGAATTGGTAAGAGATTTTGGAGGGGAGAGTGGAGTCGAGTCCACTTAGGATTTTTAGCAAACCCTCAGCTATCAACGGATTTGAGGTGCCTTTACAACTACCGTTTGAGTTGGGCTGGCCATGCTATTCCCCTCAGCATGATGAGTTGTCGAAGACTTATGTGGGCTTAAAAGCTAACATTTTCCTCTATCCTTAGCCGTCGGAGGCGTCGGGTCAAAGGGGAACTTGTCCCTTAGGATTTTTAGCAAATCCTCAGCTGTCAACGGGTTTGATACGCCTTTACCAACTACCGTTTGAGTTGGGCTAGCCATGCTATTCCTCTCAGCATGATGAGTTGTTGAAGACTTATGTTGGGCTTAAAGGCCAACATTTTCCTCTATCCTTAGCCGTCGGAGGCGTCGGATGTTAATGAAGAAGCTCTTCTTGTTTTCATCAGAGGTGTACTTTTAACTTGATTGGTGGAAGAACACTATCTAAGGATAGTATTTCTTCAGGAATCTACCATTGATCGGCATCATGAGTGTATCGCCATTTAAAGTTATGAGGCGATACGACCCATTTGAGTAGACTGACTCTACTACAAATGGTCCTTCCCATTTGGGTTGAAATTTTCCTTTTGTCTTGTACGTCATCACCATGGGTCTCCTGACGGCTAAGATAAGGTCGCCTTTCTTGAAAGTTCGCATTTTGACTTTCTTATTGAAGGCTCTGGTAATTCGAGCTTGGTAAAGCTCGATTTGTTGTTGGGCCTGCAAACGCTTATCGTCTAAGGCCTCCAATTCCTGGAGTCACTGTCGATGCTTCTCCTCAGTTGTCATCTCCGCTGTCAAGGCGACGCGTAGAGATGGAATTTGGATTTTCAGTGGAAGTACAGCTTCACATCCATATACCAAAGAAAATGGCGTGGCTTTAGTTGGGGTTCGCACAGTTGTGCGGTAGGCCCATAAGCATTCACCTAGCTTATCGTCCCAGTCTCGTTGACTTTTCGAGACGAACTTCTTGAGAAGCTTCCCAATAGTCTTGTTGAAAGCTTCTGCGAGGCCGTTAGCGGCAGGATAGTATGCCGTTGAGGACACACTCTGGATTCTGAACTTAGCGCAGAATCTCTGGAACGCCTGGCTGATGAACTGGGGTCCATTGTCATGGACAATTCGCCGAGGTACACCGAAACGGTAAATAACGTGATGTTTCACGAACTTGATCACGTTAGACGATTTTACCTCCTTCAGAGGAATAGCTTCGGCCCATTTAGAGAAATAATCGGTTATTACCAAAACAAACCGATGTCCCTTTGATGATGGTGGGCTGATAGGACCAACCATATCCATCCCCCACATTTCAAATGGCCAGGTAGAGGTCGTGGAGTGGAGGTACCCTGGTGCTTGATGGATGAAATCGCCGTGCACTTGGCAGGCGTGACATCTTTTGGCATAAGTGATGGCATCGGCAATCATCTTGGGCCAGTAGTAACCCAATCTTTGGAGTCGATGTGCCAGTTTTAGGCCAGGTTGATGGGCTCCACACATACCATTGTGGGCTTCTTTCAATACCTCTTGGGCCTCCTTTGGTGAGAGGCACCGGAGCAAGACTCTGTCATGCGATCGACGATACAATGTTCGTGTAATCGCATTGTAGTAAAATTTAGGGGTTTTCCTTCGAATGGCAGCCGCTTCCTTGGCGTCCTCAGGTAGGATGCCATACAAGACATAGTCGATATAGGGGAATCGCCAGTCTTTAAGCTCTGGCCCGGTTGACAATTCCAGCACTTCTTTGCCTTGATACTCTCCCTTTGACTCCTGATAGTCTTCGAGGGCAGTTCTCGGGCAATACAGGTCGTGGCTGTAGACGAATACCTTCTCCATTGCTCCAGCTGGAAGAGCTAAGGAGGCCGCGAGGGAAGCCAGTGCATCTGCATGCGCATTTTGCCTGCGCGGTACATGATCGATGTAGAAGTTTGTGAACCTCTCGGCCATGTGGATAGTTGTGTTGTAGTAGGGTACTAGGTCCTCATGTCTGACTTCGTACTCCCCGCGAACTTGGCGAACAATGAGTTTGGAGTCACCGTATGCCTCGAGATTTTTAACGCCAATCTCATCGGCGAGCTGTATCCCAATCAAAAGAGCGTTGTATTCTGCTACATTGTTGGAGCAAGGCTCAGTTAGCGAGACAGCTCGAGGAATCACATAGTTCTGTGGCGAGACGAGTACTAGTCCTACCCCCGCTACGATGTGTCCTTTTGGGCTTGTTCTGGATGCACCGTTAAAGAAGAGTTGCCACACTTGACTTTCGAACGATGTCTGAGTTAGGCAGGCTTCAGCGACCTTATCTGGGAGATCGTCGTAAAGTTTGGTTGCCCTCGGATCTGGATGCTCAGCCAGAAAATCCGCCACCGCTTGTCCTTTAATAGCCTTCTGTGGTAAAAAGTGCATTTCATATTGAGATAACAATATGGCCCATTTTGCCAGTCGGCCATTTAGCGATGAAGGTTTTGTCATGAGTAACCTCAAGGGGTTGACTTTTGATATGACATTTATGGTTTGGCCCGCCAGGTAGTGTCGCATTTTCTGAATGGCGAACACCAGTGCCAAACATTCCTTCTCGATCGGGTTGTACCGATGTTCGGCTCCGATCATTGTTCTACTCAGATAGTAGATCGCTTGCTCACATCCATGGTCATCATGCTGAGCTAGTAGAGCTCCCAAAGAATGATCCATTGCCCGGACGTATACCAGGAAAGGTTTTCCGGATATCGGAGCTGCAAGGACTGGTGGTTGGGTGAGGTATTGCTTGATTTCCTCAAATACTTGTTGACAAGCGTCGTCCCAAATGAACGAGACACCCTTCTTCATTAGCTTAGTGAAGGGTTGGCATCTTCCGGAGAGGTTTGAGATGAACCTACGGATGTACGCCAATCGTCCTTGCAATCCCCTGAGTTCCTTGAGATTTCTCGGAGGTTGCATCTCCTGGATAGCGCGAACCTTTTCCGGGTCCAGATGAATTCCCGTGGAGGTTACCACAAATCCTAGGAATTTGCCACTAGCCACCCCCAGGAAGGATTTGGTTGGGCTCATCTTCAACTGATGAGCTCGCATGATGTCAAAAACCACCTTCAGGTCAGCTATGTGATCACCCTTGACTTTTTACCGCAATATCATCAACATAACATTCCACCGTTTTGCGCATTTGCTGCTGGAAAATGGCGTTCATGGCCCTTTGATATGTTGCCCCCGCATTCTTCAGTCCGAAGGGCATGACGGTATAGCAGTAGACCCCCAATGGTGTCCTGAAGGAGGTGTGCTTTTCGTCGTCAGGATACATTTTAATTTGATTGTATCCTGAGAATCCATCCATGAAGGACATTCGTTCGAATCCACAAGTATTATCAATCATGACATCTGTGATTGGCAGTGGGAATTCGTCTTTGGGGCAAGCCTCATTTAGATCACGGAAGTCGATGCAAATCTGGATCTTCCCATTCTTCTTGGCAACTGGGACAATGTTGGCTACCCAGTCGGGATGTTGTTCTTCCCTGATGAAGCCAGAATCAATAAGTTTTCTGACTTCTGATTGAATTGCCTCCATTATTTCTGGACGGAACCGTCGCTGCTGTTGTTTGACAGGTTTTGCGTCCGGATTGATGTTGAGGCAGTGCATAGCCACTTGAGGATCAAGTCCAGGCATGTCCTCGTAATTCCAGGCGAAGACGTCTATATACTCTTGTATAAGAGATATTAGATCCTTCTTCTCCGAAGGTGACAGGCCGTCACTTATGAAGATGGGCTTAGGATTGGCCTCATCTCCTAGATTGATTTGAACAAGCTTGTCTTCTGTGGGTGGCTCGCGCTGTTCAAAGCGGGTATCCCAAAGAGTATTTAAATGTTTGATTCAAGGATCTGTATCAGATTGGATCATTTCTTCATCTCCGTCTTCCAGGTGGCTTGTTGAAACCATGTTCACTGAAAGTTCTCTGAAGATGTTGCCGACACTGACATCCGACTCCCACGATGACGTGCTTGAAGAGTAATTATGACCTGATGGCCCTCCAGAATCAGAGGCTGATAGGATCGGAGTCGATACATAGCCCAACCCCCGGCGCGTCCGATGATAATAATCGGGGCTTTCCCTTTCGGCACAAAGGATCGAAGTAGCGTTCTCCTTCCTTTGCCGAAGTTCAACCCGGGTCTGTTGGTTAGATCGTACCCCATGCACTTCATCATTTTGAACGCTTTTGGTTCATAATGACCGAACTGAGGGGATTCCTCCTCGCCTTCCGATTCTTCACGGGGCGTTGGTTCAGACGAGATTCGCCCAAAAAGAATTGGTTTTTGGCCTTTCCGTCTGGCTGGAACCATAAATATAGATTCTTGCACATTACCATTATCTTAGTATGTCCCGAAGGATGATTTTACTGGTACATGCAACGATATCAAAGCATCCATTGCCGACCAGAGGTCATCATCTACATCAGTGCTAGTATCTGACGGTATTGAATCAGAAGCAAACACAGAAAAATACGCTAAATCTAATTCTTCATTAATGTACCAACCGCCTACATCGTCGGTGGTATTATCAACATCGAGCTTATCAATGCTCTTTACAAGTGGTTCTAGCTCCCACAGGCACTCTTCTTTTTCAGGCTCAGTGTCAGCCTCATTACCAGAGTCTGGCTCCTCTGGTTGCGGGGTTTCATTTGTCTCCACAGGATCCTGATATAGGAGAGAATCTGTGAAATAATTTTCGACCCCTTTAAACGGATACCTTTCGGCGATCAACGTTTGAATCTTTCCACTCTCGTCAATGTATTTCATGACTTGGTGGAGGGTGGAGGGAACGATGGAGTTGCGGTGATCCATGATCGTCCCAACAGTAGGTTGTAGGAAGTGTCAGCATCGATGACGTAGCATGTCACTTCCGACTTGAGGCTTCCAATCTGGCATTTGAGCTTGATCTTCCCCATCGGACGGGTTGTGTTGGCATTGAACCCATAGATAGTCGTCTGGGTAGGGCTCAAATGATGAGTAGGAATGCCCAGATGTTGCATGACCCGGTGAGGCATGATGCTCAACGCGGACCCTGGATCTACCTGAATGCGGTTCAATTCGGATGATCCAATATACCCTGTGAAGTACAGGGGTTGATCATGCTTCCCTTTAACCTGCATATCATCTGCTGTGAAGGTAATGCAGGGAGCATTTGGGGAGGTGTGGAGGCAATCCTCTACATCTTCCTCCTTCGGCACCTGGGTCATGAAGACCTCAGCATTTGCCAGAGCTTCTTGTAGAGCTTCTCTGGTCGACTTTGATAGTCTAAGAAGTTCATACAAGGTAATGCGTGCCGGGATGTTGGCTAGTTGAGCCAGGACATCAAAGCGGTAAGGTGTCGTGGATCCTTCCGCTACACCTTTCGAAAGAACTCGAGAAAATCGAGTTTCTTTCTATTTCTCCACAAGTTGTTTTGTGGAGGGCTTGGTTGGCTCTACAGCTGGTTGTGGAGGGGCTACCGCCATCTCGCCATACTGCTTCAAGTATGGCTGTCCCGAACGGGTTCCCGCCATTGGTTGGTTGGGCTCTGCGGCCAAGACTATTGTTTCCTCCTCTGAGTCGGTTAACGAGGGAACATCAGTCTCGGCTTCTCGGGAGGAGGCACACACCACATTGCAGGATGAAACCTTTGCCTTGCCTTTGGATTTCCTGTTGGTCACAGTAGTCCATTGCTGTTCATTGATAAGGTCAGGGTGGACCCACATGATTTCCCCTTGAGGTGTAGGGACGGGTACCAAGCCTTTCTCTTGCTGCTGATGATGGTCTACGTTGACCACTCTTAGTTCTCCTTTTGGAACAGGTATCACTCCCGACGGTGTCGGGGGTTGCTTTCCGAACTGGAGAACCGACGTCATGTTGGCCGTCACCTTCTTCTGCTCTGGTCGGAGCTTTAACACCTCCGCGTCAATCAGAGCTTGAAGGATGTCCTTGAAGACGTAGCAGCTTTTGGTAGGGTTCTCCAGCATCCTGTGGTACAAGAAATAGGTGGGATTGTCGGTCTTGCCGACTTCCTCGGGGCGCCTAGCTTCAGGGAGCTTCAGTCGGTTGCTCTTGTTGAGTAGTTTAAAGAGTGAATCGACATGTTCCTCCTTGAAGGAATATTGCTTGTTGGCGCGTGGCTGGCTTGAAGAGCCACTCGCCTTGCCTGATTGAGGTTTGGCGGGAGATTTGGTCTCCGTTGCCAAATTATCCTTCCGCTTTGTTTGGAGGGATGTGTCTGGCGCACGCCTTGTCGACCTTTCCGGCCTGGGCTTACCTTCCTCCGCTCTGACGCGGGCGACAATCTCCTCAGCCTGTTCACCTTGTTGGACTAATTGCTTCCAGGTGCGGCTTTCAGCAACTCCTATTTGAGCAAGGAGTGAGGTTTGGAGATTGTGGCGGCATGTTTCCACCAGAGTGACCTGAGTCATGCCGCTTGGACACCGGAGTGCCACGTTCTGAAATCTTTCTACGAAAGACTTGACGGACTCTCCCTTTCGCTGTTTAGTAGCCAAAAGGGTGGGCATCGTGACTTCCGAGTCATCCTCGAAGAAGCGCGTTAAGAAAAGCTTCTCCAAATCGCCCCAGTTCTTGATAGAACCTTCTGGGAGCTTCATGAACCATTCAAAGGCCAGCCCTTTCAGGGTGCCGATGAACAGACGAGCCAGGATAGCATCGTTATCTACTACATTCCCAGTTTGGGATTTAAAGTAGTAGATGTGTTGGTTGGGTGACCCTTTCCCATCGAATGCTTGAAGGGTTAGAGCCTTGAACTTGGACGGGTATGGAACCAAGTCCCATTCAGCAGGATAGGGCCGGGCCACTCCAGCTTCTTGGAGGCCTTTACGGTTGGTAAGGGCCTCGAGGCGTTGCTCCAATTGACTCATTCTTTTAGCATGAGCCTTTCCCTGGTCTTGGTCGCCCTTTACTTGCGACGAGGATTTGGACGAACTAGAAGTAGATCGCGGCATCTCCTCAGAAGGTTCGGAAGATGAGCTTTCTCCTTTTTTCCCTTTGCCCTTCGTCTTTTTAGGAGGAGATTTCCTCCTGTCTTCGAGCAACTGTGCAAGCATCTGCTTGAGGGAGTCGATAGATTCCTGCTGAGAAAGAATCATATCCATTTGTGCCTTCTGGATTTGTTCTAAACGTCTAGCCATTTCCTCAGGAGTGCCTATCATGTAGGCGGAGGCCTCCTTCTCAACGGAAGAGTTTGAAGCCCGTGATTCCGCTACGGCGGAGTGAGAATCATTCACTTTAATGCCATGGGCTAAGGCATTATAATCAATCGGGGGAAGGGCCCCAGTCCGGGTGCGAGTGTGTCGATACACCCCTTCCAGTTCAGAGTCAGACTCATCCGAGCTGACTGCAGGTTGTTTTCCCTTACTCCTGCTTGTCATATTCGCAGTGAGCTCCGGGTACTCAATGTCAGAGAAGGTTCTCCTTCTGTGGGAGCGCCTTCTTTTGGCTGACGGGGGAATCAGGGTCAGCTGTCTAACTAAAGACTGCTGGTGCACATCTGAACCACAACGGCACTCGGAGAGCATAGAGATGAGCCGTTGGCAGCAACATGATGAAGTGACCTGATTGGCGCTTCTTTTCTTCGTCAAGTAATCCCTCAGATCCACGAGAGGGGGATCGAAGAGATTAACCTCGCAACGCCGAAGACGGGAGGCATCCATATGCTGTAAAGCATGGACGCGGGCTTCAGGGACGTAGTTCTCGCGTCGTGGCTGTATAACGTGCGTCTGGCGTCTCTTTTGAGATGAGACACGATTCTCGCGTTGCTGCTTGGTGCGTCGAGGCAGAGATGTTTGAGAGAGGATGGGCTGCTGGGCCCCACGCCTATGGGCGCGTGCCTCTCGCGCTTGACGAGGCGCAGAGGCTTCACCTTGGCGTTTGGTGAGCTGGTCTTCAGAGGACCTAGCTTGAGGAGTCTCGCGTTTGGGCCGCCAAACGCGGACTTCACGTGCTGGACGTGGCGCGGGCAAGGCGCTAAATTGTACGTCGCGTCCAGCCTCAGTCGGACAACCAGAGGTTCCAACTTGTAGCTGACGCGCACGTCTCCTCTGTCGACACTCAGCAATTCGGTTGCGTCGTGGAGGTGGAGAGAAACCAACGACGACTTGGTGCTGGGGGAGAGGATGAACTAGCTGGACACCAGAGGGCTTGACCACGCGGGTCTCCTGAGAGACGCTGACGAGGGTGTTCCGTGCTGTGCGGTTGATCGCAGCGGCAGTTGTGCCTGAGATCATGCGGGCCTTCTGAGAGGCGTTGGCGCGTGTATCTTGCTTGGCACAGTTGGCAGCAGCAGCAGCGCCCGAGAGAACCTCGGATCGGGCTTCGGGGCCATTCCCCGTCGAGACCCTGCGGCAGACGCGGGTCTTTGGGCTCTTGGAGCCGGCAGAGAGAAACTCTTCGTATTTCGCCTGGTCGAACTCGACAACAAGCGATTCGACCATCTTTCCCTTACGAAGGACGTCATCTTGCACCACGATTTGCTCATCAGTGACAAATGTAGTCCCCAGCGGAGTCGCCATCTCTTGTACGCGCCGAAAAAAGAAACAAAGGAGTTCGTTGTAAAATTTCCTTGAATTAGATGAAAAATTACAACAAAACTGTTTTCCTTCCAGTTACAAGGGAGGGAGGATGTTGAATCTTGAATCCTCCCTTTGTTTAAGGCTGGGTTCTTCAAGTGGCGGTGGAGAGTGAATCTTGTTCTCCGTTGACCGGATGACCGTCGGGATCGTCAGGGATCTTCTCTTTGGCTGGTAGAAGGAGTAACACAGCTCTGTCTACCAAAACTCTCAAAGAGAAGGTAGGCAAAGGGCAACTCGTACGCAGCGAGCTTGTTGAAGAGTTGAGCTCTCTCTCTCTTCTCTCAGAAATCCTTCGACTGAAAAATTCGACCGTCAATCGCCTCTCCTCAATTCGTCTGAAAATTCGACCGTCAATCGCCTCTCTTCAATTCGTCCGAAAATTCGACCGTCAATCGCCTTTCTTTAATTCGTCCGAAAATTCGACCACTTCTTCATAGCGACGGGGCTATTTATAGGGGTTCCAGGGGTGAACGTGCCCCCTAAAAACGCTCCACAATGAGGGCTAACCTTCCCCGTTATGTGGGCCATGATTGGCCCTGAAACGGGACGGTTACAATTGAGGCGCGAGTGTCAACCCACGCGCCTTGGTGCTGTTGAGACGCGGGTTTCAACCCACGCGCCTTAAAGCTGAGACGCGGCTGTCGAGCCTCGCGCCTTGATGCTGAGACGCGGCTGTCGAGCCTCGCGCCTTGAGTTTGAGACGCGGGTTTTGGACCCTCGCGCCTTGGTGCTGAGACGCGGGTGTTGAGCCCTCGCGCCTTGAGTTTGAGACGCGGGTTTTGGACCCTCGCGCCTTGGTGCTGAGACACGGGTGTTGAGCCCTCGCGTCTAGAACTTGAAACTCTGCTTTTTAATAGCTTGTCCTTTAGTGATTTTTAGACAGACTACAATAATTTGTAGTTCAGTGCAAATACCAGTGAGGGAGAGGAATTGAGTGATTGTAATCTGAAGATTGAAGTGACATCAATAAAAGGATCAAACCTTCTCTTCTTCCACTCTAATTCACGGGTATGTCTTGCTTTATTTACATGTATTGTTTTTCATCTTTCATGAGTAGCTAATTTCATTTTTTGGGCTCACTATTGTTCCTCTCTCCGATCCCTCTTCTTTTAAATGGTTTTGATGAAAAGACCCAATGAATCATTTGCATGCCTAAACTAAGCCTTTCTTGTTGAAAGTGTTCTTAAAGGCACATGAGGATGAGTTTGGATTTTCAAACTTCTTCTTCTTTTAAAACGTCTCTTGAACTTGTTTTTTATCTCATACTTAAACTACTTAATGATTTAACATTCAATTTAAGACGATTTCTTAAAGAAAAGAGTTAACTTTTCTAAACTATCTTATATGCTTTACTTAAAACTTTCTAAACTCAATCTTATGTTTTTGCCAGTGATCAAGTTGAGGCACTAAGATTTCCAAGAGAAGAACACATCGTTGAGTAGTGAGATGTGAGCCCAGATCTTCTTCGTATATTAAAAAAAAACAACACATCACTCTTCAAACTTTATAAAAAAAATCACCTTTTCTAAGCCTTCTCTAAATTTGCAAATTTTCTTTTAATCATCCCCCTTCTCTCCATTCTCTTTTTCTACTTAAAAGAAAGACACCAACTTCATTCTTTCTTACTTAACAAAAACATCAAGAAGCTTCTATCGCATTCCTCCTCGTGGACACGACCCGTTAGCCCAAAGCTACACGGTAATTCCTTCACATTCAATTAGCAATCAATTTTTGGCGCCGTTGCCAGGGAGGAAACGGTGTATTTATTTTTTAACAAGTTTGGTGTCTTGTTCAGGGACGTCAAGATTCAGATTTAGCATTCAAACTTTGCAGGAGAAGCTTGCTATTCTGTGCCCCTACTCTCAAAAGTAGGAAACAGAATTTCAAGAAATTGCAAGTGCAAAAGTTAAAATTTTTGTTGGACTACTAAAACTCTTTCTTGCAGGACATATTACTTGCAAAAATAAGTTTTTATGTGTTATTATTCTTTCTATATCTGCTATTCACAATCCATGTTTTAATCCAACAGTAATCTGAGTGATTGTTAATTGCTTAAAAAAACATTTAGACTTGCATTTTAGGCATTTGTCTAATTACGTTTATTTTATAATTATTGTTGAAGATAGCTGGAGACAAGGTATGTATGCATAGCATATAGTTTAGGAAATATTCTTGGGTGATATTTGCTTTTGAATGTTACTTTTCTATATCTTGCACACTTTTGCGCAATCAATTCAAAGGACAAAACCAAATCAAGATAAGGTGGGGAAGTCATTACTCTTTCTTAGCCCACAAACCATCTCCAAGTACGTACAACTTAAGCCTAAGTAAAATCTAATAGACGTTGGCCTTAGGGACATCTCGAACTCACTAGGAGATTATCCTAAGGGGGAAGGTGTTAGAATTTGACTCCTGCCAAATCAGTGTCTAGGAAATAGATTGAGGGGCGAAACCCTGAAGGCTGGTGGTTTGGCTTAATTAGGCCCGTCGATTTTGTGCAGATACCTCCCACCAATCTTGCCCTGACCTGACGATTAGCTTGTGGTCAAAGTCTGCATTATACCTCCTGTGGACAATCAACCAGTTAGGAGTTGTCTAGGTCAAGGTTACCTTAGACTAAGTTTGGTTGATTACTCTTGTTGACTATTAGTAAACTTGTTTGTGATTGTGATCATGTTTGTGTATGCAAGTGTGGTCAAGAGACCCTAATTCATCTAGGTTGACTAGAAACACAACACCACCCAAGTTTGAACCAAGACCAGATCCGGTTATGGCTCAACTGACATCTTTGCAGAATAGGTTCTATCCCATTGAACCTCACTTCCATCTTGCATCCAACTTCCATCGGTGGTGAATACATTTTTGAGCTCAATCCTCTCAGTTCATCAACACACTCCCCAAGTTTCATGGCCTAGAGTCCGAAGATGCTTATTTCTTCATAAGAGAATTTGAGAAAGTATGTCTAATGATGAAAATCTTACACCTTGTACATGATGCTATTAGGTTGAGATTTGTCTCTTTCGCTCTTAAGGACTTAGCCAAGAAATGGTTTTACAGCTTAGCGGCTGGCTGTATCACATCTTGGGATGGTTTCTGTTGGCCCAAATGCCTATCACTCTAGTTTTGATGATGATCAACTCATGTAGTTATATTTGCTAATGATCTTGTTTAATTAGTGACAGATTCTTTATCAAGATCTTAGTAGGTGCAAAGCTCAACAAAGGATTAAATGTCAAGATTTGGAGCTAGCACGGGGTGATCCAAGGAGCTTTGGATCAAGCTTGGACCAAGTCAAGAAGATGAGAAGCCTTCAAGTGAAGACTTCAAGAAGATGAAGACTTGTGTCTAGGTATAAGATTTTATTTTTGTTTTAGAAAAAATGTAAAGGATAGATAGTTGGTGGATTGCTCAAGTCTATATCACACACACACTCTTGATAGAACTCTTGATAGAATTGCTTTCATAAAAGAATTTTTAGTTAGAAAAGACTCTTTCTTTTTGGTAAAAAGGTTTTTCATTGGACAAAATACATGTCTTGGTTTTTGATGTTACCTATATACATATCTTTCAAAACCAAGTTTTAGAGCCTTATGTCAAAAACTAGATATTCATCTTATTTGTGTAGTGGATCATATCCATACACACTATGCTTTAAAAGTATATCTTGTTTTTGTATTTGATGAGATTTTCCTTATGACAAAATATCCAATTGGTTTTTGGTATTCATGTATACATATCTTATATCCAAAACCATGTTTAGTGCTTTATGTCAAAAACTAGATATTTCATCTTGATTGTGTAGTGGATCATATCCATACACACTATGCCTTAAAGTATATCTTGTTTTTGTATTTGATGAAAATTTAGAAAAACATGTTGATTTAGAAAAACGTTTTTTATTATGAGCCAATATTTCCAAGTTACAAAAATAGTCAAATCTTTAATAAACATGCCTTGATTTTGTGCAAGCATGTTTCTATATCATAAAACTATTTTTGTAGAATTTCTAAGTATTTATGGGATTTTATTAAGCCAAAAAGACCTATCTTTAATCCCAAATTTTCAGGTTCTGGCAGTTCTGATTTTTCAGAACTGACAGTGGCCGGTCGACCGGGTCGGTCGACCGGACGTGCACAGACGTGCACGCCTGTGTGCACTGGAGAACGGTCGACCGGACCGGTCGACCGCTTCAGAGAGCTTGGCTCTCAGGAAATCTCGGTCGACCGGGCCGGTCGACCGACAGAGAGTTTACTCTCTTCTCCAGTTGCTCGGTCGACCGGGTCGGTCGACCGGAGGCTGCAACGGTCGGATTTTGACCGTTGCCGGTCGACCGGACCGGTCGACCGGAAGCTCTGATAGAGCCCCAACGGCTCTATTTTCTGTCAGCCTATAAAAGGGGGTTTTGTCATTGTTTTGAGCCAAGATTTTTGGAGACCTTAGAGCCTGTTTTCTCATATTCATTCCAGAGGTTTTTCTCCACAAAATATAGTGCCAATATTTCCTATCAAAAGGGATTTTATCAAGAGAGTGTTTATTGTGATTTCTTGAGTTTTCCATCAAAAGTTCTTTCCTTGATTTCTCACACTACACTTGAGCATCCATTGAGCTATTCATCCTATAGGTGTTGTAGTGAGAGTTTTTGTAGGTGATCAAGTGTTTAGATCACCAAGATTTCATCTTGTACTTTGAGGAGACGGGCAAGTGTGCTCGTGGTTGTTTAGGGTTCGGGTGCGAACTCTTGTAGCTTGAGGTGCGGCCTCGACGAGCCGGTGGGCTTGTGGTGTGTAAGGGACTTGGGAGTCCGAGGGCTTGTAGGTGTTGCGGCACCAAGGAGAGATCCGGTTGGATCGTGCATAGTGGAAACCCTTCGTGTGTCGAAGGCGGGGATGTAGAGCAAGTGTGCTCGAACCTCGAAACAAACCCTTTGTGTTTGCGATTGCTCACTCTTGCTCTCTCTCTTTCTCTTTGTCTCTTTTATATCTTGCATTCAATTATTGTCTATCTTTATATGCTTGATATACCCTTGTGCTTAATTGTTATATAATTGCTTGGGATTGATTGTCTAACACTTGTATTCAACCAAGAGAGCCAACGCGGCACCTCAACCCATTCAAGGGGAATCTAGAGGAGTTTGTCCAGAGCCTCGCAAGGGGAATTCGGCAACACTCTTGTGTTATACATAAGTGTTTAATTAAAAGAAGTTTAATTTGGTCAACTTAGTTTTAATTCCGCATTATTTGTTCATAAGTGACCATTAGATTAGCCATCACCTATTCACCCCCCTCTAGGTGATCTTACAAATCAAGGTCTTCTTGAAAAAAATTCTATCCAATTCATAAGACCGCTCTCATTAGGAAGAACATCATGCAATTCAAGTAAGAACCTAGTTAACCGTTTTGGAGGTACTTTGAATGTTTTAAAGACCTCCTTGTCCAGTGTCCTCATTATGGAATAGAGAAATGGCGATAATGCCAAATTTTTTATGACAGTTTAGACTAATCGACCAAGACCCTCTTAGAAAGCATGTGCCAATGGGGATTCTTGCAGAAGGATGAAAATGAAGGATGAGATTTATATGAGAATCTAGCGAAAAAGACCATCCAATGGGAACCTACTAGTGAAACCTCGAGGAACTCAAACTCTATCTCTTCAAAAGGAGGTCTCCATTCTATTGAATCATCCATAGCTAATGAGGCTAAGTTAGCTAACCTAGAGAGAAGATTGGAAGGTTTAGAAACTAAGGAACCAAGTCCAGTCAATCAAGTCAGCCCAAACTAATTTTTAACTCCGGGCTGTACTTACTGTCAAGCCATGAATCATGTGTTTGAGGAGTGTCCTGTGTTTCAGGCTCAACAACAATACCTTGAACCGATGAATGCGGCCTTTTCAAGGCCGAACAATAATCCTTACGCACCAACGTACAATCCTGGCTGGAGAAATCACCCAAGTTTCTCATGGAGCCAAAATAACAATGACCACTCATGGTTAAATCATGCAAGCCACTTCCATCATGCCAATAATTCTTTCAATCATCAACCCAACTTTTCCAATTTCCACAATAATTCTCCCAACCATCCACCTAACTTTTCAAATGATCAATAAAACTTTCCCAATCAAGCTCCACAATCTTCCTTCTAGAATCCTCAACTAGAAAGGAGAATGACTGACTTTGAGAGAAACATAAAAAGATACATGAATAACCAAGATTCTCTCATGAAAACTATACAAAGGCTAGAGGTTCAAATGAGCCAATTAGCTACTCCACAAAATGAGAGACAAAAGGGTAGCTTGCCTAGTCAGCCAATAATGAATCCTAGAAATTCTCAACAAGCTTATTGGCTGAGGATCAATCAATGAATAAATGTAATGTTGTTCATACATTGAGGTCGGGAAAGAAAGTTGATAATCAAGTGTCAATACCATCTAAACCCATTTAGCACAACCACAATCAAGCATCCATCGCATCTAGTCCCAATCCTTCCAAATCTGACGAATCTGAAAAAGATAAGTCAACCAATCAGGTGCACCAGCCATAGCACCATTTCCTAATAGGCTGAAAAGCAACAAGCAAAATCCACGGATAAGATAATTAAGATCTTCAATCAAGTGAAGATAAATGTGTCACTTCTTAATGTGTAACCCTCGGTTCCTGATATACGTATGTCAATATTGGTATCTGATGCTGATTTAATCATCCTGATAGCCGAATTGAGGTCATTTCAGCTCAAGATATTATTTTCCATTATTTTGAATTTTCCTAAATTTTTGGAAAATTTTTTGTAATTATTGGAGAAGAATCTCAATTCGGGGTCGATCGGTGTCACGGTCTGACTCTGAGATTTTTAATTTATAATAGAAGATGAATTTTGGAGATCCGACTTCACAACAATGTTCAGGATGACATCTTCCATTTTCGAGAATTTTTGAGGATTTTCTTAAATTAATGGAATTTAATCCAATAAAATAATATTTAAATATTATTCAAAAAGAAAAGAATGAAATTAAAATAAAATAAAATAAAAGAAATTAGAAAAACCAGCATGTGTTGATGTTTCAAACCCCATGTCCCCACCTAAGAATTGGATGCACGCACCACATGACCACTTTGGCTTTTGTTATAAAAAAGGGTAGCCATTTTATTTAACCTTTTTTCTTTACCCCCCTTTATTCTTAAACCAAACTACCTCAATTGTTTGTTCTCAGATTCAAACCCATGGCCACCAACTCCATATCATAACATCTAGACCACCATGCCACTTTGGCCTGTGACTAGAAGGGAGCTCATTATTTATTTAACCATTACTTAGTCTGCCACGTTCTTCCCCACTAACGCACGTCCTCCACTGCTTCTGCCATTCTCCTCCATGTTTCCCTCTCTCTTTCACCCACTCTCTCCTCCACTCTCTCATGATCCCACGCACCCTCTCAACGTCCATACACCCTCTTCTTCTCTCCCCTATCTCTATATAAACCCAAGTATCCAACTCACTTGCATGAGAACCCAATAACCTATGGCCGACTCCACCACCCCATGGCCACACCCAAGCATCACCGAGTTGCCCTCCTTGGCCTCTCCTCCGACAGCCCAGTGTCTCATGCACCCCCTCTCAGCCATCCCATTGACGGAGCTCCTCTGCCGTGGCATCAAGCAACCACCGAGCATTCTCCTCCTCCTCCATGTGCCGGCGCGCATATCTCGTGGTCGAGCACAGCGCCTCCTCCTTGCGCATCTCCAGCGCCCAGCACTCGGAACGCACCCACGCACAACTTGGCCGAGCTCATTTCCATCAGCGCCTCCCCCATGGCGCATAGCCCTTGGCCTCCTTCTCCACTTTCCAACCAGCAACAACGTCCCGGCAACCCTCTTGTCGCTGCCATCTTCCACCATCTGTGCCCCCTACACACCCTTTCGCCACTAAGTTACGGCAACATCTATCACCCTCACTATGATCCAGCACAGTCCGGAGCCCCTCAGTCCAGCCTCCGTGATCTCCGACAGCAGCTGATCCTCTCTGGCGAGCCTCCGTCGTCATCTGCGAGATCCGCCATCGACGGCCGCGCATGACCCATGGCGGATCACACACCTTGCGTGAGCATGCGTACCTTCTCTCCCAAGACTCTAAGGTGCTAGAAGAAGTTTCAGACTGAAGAGAAGCGTTCTGGGTAAGTTACTTTGCGTTGTCGTCAATTTTAATTATTGTTGGCATTTCGTCGAACAAGTAGTAAGAAGTACTTAAATCACTAATTTCATCACGAAAAACTTCTTTTAAAATCCTAACAAAAATATCTAGGAACATCTAAGACATGTCTCCTAATTATCAAGGTTTTTAATTTATTTTTAAAATTTTAAATAGGAACATTGCTGGTGCTCTCAGCCTCTAGCCGAGAGCAGCTGCTGGTGCTCTCGGCCAAGACCAGGCCGAGAGCTGCCAGGCCAAGGTCTGGTATGGCCAGCCCAGCCAGACCTGGCCTGGGCCAGGTCTGGTCAGGCCAGGCCCCCTGGCTGGTCAGGCCAGGCCAGCGGGTCTGGCCAACAGACCGGGTCTGTTTTACAGACCCTAACCCGACCAAATATAAAAAAAAAAAACAAAGAAAAAGGGAAAAAAAAAGAAAAGTAAAAGAAAAAGAAAAGGAATAAATAAAATAAAAATAAGTAGGAAAATAAGTGTAGCATTTATTATAGCAAACCGACCCAAACACATTACTGTAGTAACAGACTCGTTACTGTAGCAACAGACCCGTTAAGTTTTTTATTTATTTTTATTGATTTTTAGGTTTATTTTAATTCAGAAAATTCTAGAAAATTCACAGAAAATTCACAGAAAATCACAAACTAAATTTGAAACTCTGTAAAAAATTTTTGATGTAATATTACTTAGAATAACATGAAATTAAATATTTTGTAAATACTATTCAATGATAATTTATTTAAAAATGACCAATAAATTACTAAATAGCACAAAAAAATATAAAATTCATAATTCAGTAATATGTAAACATTATACACCAATTTATTATTTTATGCATATTTTATCATGAAAATATATTTTAAATAGTTGCTATAAATTCAGAAATTGAATTATTTAGAAATATTAACCAACCAAAATTATAATAAATAGTAAAAATTACTTTCTTATTTTACTTATCAATGAATAAAGAACATGTCAAGTCTCTAATTAATTCACGTAATATATAAGCCGCGAATTTTACCCAGAGCCGGTTGCAGTTACGAAAAATCAGGCTCCAACGTCATCAGACAAGTGTACATGATTCTCTCTTCGTTGACTTTCGTGTCGATTTTAACTTTGTCTCTTACCTATAATTTCTAGATATTGTGTCCTTGATCTTCTATATCATTATGTGATCGCGTTTACATTATTAGCCTGTCTTGAATCCAATTATATTATTAATCTTTGTATTTCTTGATATTATCACCCATTCCGTCTTGTGATCATTACCTTATGTATCGTGTTTGCATCTTATTCCATTACATGCATGCATTCAACTTAAACTGACATTATTGCTTGTATGTGGCAAATCCTGACATGTAAACCTATATGATTGATGGATAAAGACTATATATCGACTGATATTGTGATCCTGAAATTATAAGAAATTAATCGAGGAAATGACCATTATATTCTGAGTAATTATTCGAGGATATCTTATTGGATTATGTACACATGATCATGACTGTTTCACTTTGACATTTGAATTACATGATACTTACATTACTTGCACCACTTTGCATGTATTTAGTATCATTTGCACAACTTTATATTTATCACTTGTTATTGTCACGGGTTACATTATCTCGTGATCTTGATACACATTATATCCACTATCTGTCTCTGATATTTTTGGTACTGATTTTTAATCCTGTAACCCTGAGTAACACACTATTTGCATTTGCATTTAATTAATAAAATTAATCAAGCCGGAGTTACTGGAGGAGACTGTAGCAGGAAAAATCCAGGGAGATGTGCTGGGAAAGGCGACCCCTTGTGAGTTTGGATGCCACACGTGATCTTGTTATTTATGCGCGCTCCTGTTATTACATGTTACATGATACCTGAGTAAAGTGAACTGTTTTCTCCCTGCTATCAGGATCCACTAACGCATTACTTGTTTGATATGCAGTTGTCCTATGGGATGGGGCACAGGATGGTTGGATTAGTTAGAGTAATAAAATATACTAGACATATACACTTACATCATATCCTTCATTCTCTTCAGTGATCTAGTACCTGACACTTGAGACTCATGTGACATGCATTATCTTGACTACATGATATTCCTGGACATACCATGTTAGTTTATCTTGTGATCTCGAGTTCTTGAGATCTTGTGATTATGTTACACGACAGCTACTTGTCCAAGACATTTCATGTTCATTATATACATGTCACACTATACATGCACGGTCTTATTGTACATGATCTATCTTCTGATTATTCCTGTTACTGTTATTACATTCAATTCTTGATATTTCTAAACATATTGTTCTTATATCCTACTTACTGTTACTATATTTTCATATTCTCTCCTTCCTGTTTCATGTACTCTTGCTAGTCTGCTTCTAACGGACCTTTATATTATTTTTCAGTATTTAGATCTGGATGCCGGTATAGAGAGTTTTCGTAGATCATATTCTGGTTCCGCTGTTCTCTGGTGAGTTCAATTTTCTTTCTTGACTTGTTTTATTCAGATATAGTGGATGATATTATTTATGATTCAGTTTTTCATATATGTGATTTTATCCATGCGCTTGGTTGTATGTGCATATATGAAAAACTATCCTACTTGTTATTGACAGCCTAAGGTACTCATGGAAGAGATTTCACTCTTCGTGAGTATCCACTGGCCATCGTCACGTACTCGTATTCCTTATTTTGGGAAGCAGGGCGTGACATGGTTTTGTTGGTATCAGAGCCAGGTTAGTTATATGCCATATATGCAATCAGGCGACATATATGATAATCATCCACGAAATTATCTCAGTAAACAGTCATTGACTCCATACTTGTGTGATTGATCCCCAGAAATCCTTGAACCGTCACCCTGATGTGACTCTTCCATCCATGTAGTCTTCATGCCTAGTATGTCCCGCTTGATCATGTCTGGTTAGATTATTCTTGGTTTAGATTGAGAATAGATATATTGAGGATTTAACTTGATTATTTGGATGAAGAAAAATAATTGAGAGGATCTTTGTCGAATTATCTGCAGTTAATTCTATGAGAAATTTTTGATCTGAAACTTTGAGATACATGTCTACAAGAGAATCATAGTGAGAGCGTAGACTTAAGATAATAATCATGTCTGAATTAAATAATGATCAGATCACATCCATACATATTGGATTTAGGATATGGATCTTGGAGTGATAATCAGATCAATAAACGGAATCATATCCTTAGGCAAAATATGACTATACCTTGGATTAGATTGCTTGGATTAGTTCTGAGGTTAGGATCCTAAAGTTTTCAAATCTAAGTAATGCTTTAAGAATATCTATCATAGTTTGAGATTTTGAGTTAATCCTATGACTCTTAAGAACATTGTAATTGGAATACCTTGATAATTTGAGAATCCTGAGATCTTTTAATTGAGGAATCATAGATGAAAAGAGGAGATAGATATATTTGGATCTTTATGGAGATCAATGAATTTTAAACTCAACTTCTAGAATCTGAAGTAGGAATATAAAAGCAAGAATATAAAACCAATCTAAAAGATATATTGAGGGTTGAGACAATAACTAATTACTGATTATTGATATCTGATCTTGGGATTTCCATCAGTGACTGCTATCTTGACTGATGATCTTTCAATAGTAACAGTCTGATCTAATAATTGGGTTATTGTGATACTGTGAATATAAAACATGTACTCGAGGATTTGAGATTATTTGGGATCTTAATGATTTTTAAGAAATAAAAATCAGAGGAGATTATTATTTAAGCAATATGTGGCGATCTCAGAGATCATCTAAAATTTAGAGTGATGTTACAAGAAACCTAACGTAATTGAAATATCTAAATTCTTGTTCGATGTGATCATGGTGAAAAATTAGTGGAGTTGATTACTGATAGACCTTAAGGATTTGATCTATAATGGTTGGAGTAATCTTATCAGGGGAACATGACTATAGTGGATCGGGAGACCAAAGTTATATGATCGATTATGAACTCTAGAAAGTCAATTCGATCCCCGGACTTATGGTGATGAATATGTTGGATCATGACTTATGGTTGACTTGGTATTGGGTTATATCATATTGATATGACTATAGATCTGAAACAATCCTAATTCATGCAGAAACAGCTTCGATTCATATGTCGATGTCTGGCTGAATTTCGAGGACGAAATTCTTTTCATAAGGTGGGTAGGATTGTAACCCTCGGTTCCCGATATACGTATGTCAATATTGATATCTAATGCTGATTTAATCATCCTGGTAGCTGGATTGAGGCCATTTCAGCTCAAGATATTATTTCCCATTATTTTGAATTTTCCTGAATTTTTGGAATATTTTTGGTAATTATTGGAGAAGAATCTCAATTCGGGATCGATCGGTGTCACGGTCTGACTCTGAGATTTTTAATTTATAATAGGAGATGAATTTTGGAGATCCGACTTCACAATAATGTTCAGGATGACATCTTTTTTTTTTAAGAATTTTTAGGATTTTCTTGAATTAATAGAGTTTAATCCAATAAAATAATATTTAAATATTATTCAAAAAGAAAAAATAAATTAAAATTAAAATAAAATAAAAGAAATTAGAAAAACTAGCATGTGTTGATTTATAACAGGTTTCGAACCCCATATCCCCGCCTAAGAATTGGATGCACGCACCACATGACCACTTTGGCTTTTGTTATAAAAAGGGGTAGCCATTTTATTTAACCTTTTTTCTTTACCCCCCTTTATTCTTAAACCAAACTACCTCAATTGTTTGTTCTCAGATTCAAACCATGGCCACCAACCCCATATCTTAACGCCTAGACCACCATGCCACTTTGGCATGTAACTGGAAGGGAGCTCATTATTTATTTAACCATCACTTAAGTCTGCCACCTTCTTCCCCACTAACGCACGTCCTCCACTGCTTCCACCATTCTCCTCCACGTTTCCCTCTCTCTTTCACCCACTCTCTCTTCCACTCTCTCATGATCCCACGTACCCTCTCGACACTCGTACACCCTCTTCTTTCTCTCCCCTATGTCTATATAAACCCAAGTATCCAACTCCCTTGCATGAGAACCCAACAACCTATGGCCGACTCCACCACCTCACGGCCACACCCAAGCATCATCGAGCTGCCCTCCTTGGCCTCTCCTTTGGCAGCCCAGTGTCTCATGCACCCCCTCTCGGCCATCCGATTGGCGGAGCTCCTCCGCCGTGGCGTTAAGCAACCACCGAGCATTCTCCTCCTCCTCCACGTGCCGGCGCGCATATCTCGTGGTCGAGCACAGCGCCTCCTCCTTGCGCATCTCCAGCGCCCAGCACTCGGAACGCACCCACGCACAACTTGGCCGAGCTTATTTCCAACAGCACCTCCCCCATGGCACATAGCCCTTGGCCTCCTTCTCCACTTTCCAACCAGCAACAACGTCCCGGCAACCCTCCTGCCGCTGCCATCTTCCACCACCTGCGCCCCCTACACACCCCTGCGCCCCAAGCTACGGCAACAGCTGTCACCTTCACTATGATCCAGCACAGTCCGGAGCCCTCAGTCTAGCCTCCCTGATCTCCGACAACAGCCGATCCTCTCCGGTGAGCATCCGTAGTCGTCCGCGAGATACGCCGTCGACGGTCGGGCATGACCCCATGGCGGATCACACACCTTGCGTGAGCATGCGTACCTCCTCACCCAAGACTCTAAGGTGCTGGAAGAAGTTTCAGACTGAAGAGAAGCATTCCGGGTAAGTTACTTTGTGTTGTCGTCGATTTTAATTATTGTTGGCATTTCGTCGAACACGTAGTAAGCATTACTTAAATCACTAATTTCATCATGAAATACTTCTTTTAAAATCCTAACAAAAATATCTAGGAACATCTAAGACATGTCTCCTAATTAACATGATTTTTAATTTATTTTTAAAATTTTATTTAATCAAAAAAATGGGAACATTGTTGGTGCTCTCGGCTAGGACCAGGCCGAGAGCACCCAAGCCAAGGTCTGGTCTGGCCAGCCCAGCAGACCTGGCCTGGGCCAGGTATAGTCAGGCCAGGCCCCCTGGCTGGTCAGGCCAGGCCAGCGGGTCTGGCCAACAGACCCAGTTCGGGTCTGTTTTACGTACCCTAACCCGACCAAATATATAAAAAAAACAAAGGAAAAAGGAAAAAGAAAGAAAAGAAAAAGAAAAAGAAAAAGAAAAAGAAAAAGAAAAGGAATAAATAAAATAAAAATAAGTAGAAAAATAATTGTAGCATTTACTGTAGCAAACCAGACCTAAACTCATTACTGTAGCAACAACCCGTTACTATAGCAACAGACCCGTTAAGCTTTTTATTTATTTTTATTGATTTTTAGGTTTATTTTAATTCAAAAAATTCTAGAAAATTCACAGAAAATCACAAACTAATTTTGAAACTCTGTAAAAAAATTTTAATGTAATATTACTTAGAATAACATGAAATTAAATATTTTTTTAATCACTATTCAATGATAATTTATTTAAAATGACCAATAAATTACTAAATAGCACAAAAAATATATAATTCATAATTCAGTAATATATAAACATTATACATCAATTTATTATTTTATGCATATTTTATCATGAAATATATTTTTAAATAATTGCTATAAATTCAGAAATTGAATTATTTGAAATATTAACCAACCAAATTTATAATAAATAGTAAAAATTACTTTCTTATTTAACTTATCACTTAATAAAGAACATGTCAAGTCTCTAATTAATTCACGTAATATATAGGCCGCGAATTTTACCCAGAGCCGGTTGCAGTTACGGGAAATCAGGCTCCAACGTCATCAGACAAGTGTACATGATTCTCTCTTCGTTGACTTTCGTGTCGATTTTAACTTTGTCTCTTACCTATAATTTCTAGATATTGTGTCCTTGATCTTCTATATCATTTTGTGATCACGTTTACATTATTAGCATGTTCTTGAATCCAATTATATTATTAATCTTTGTATTTCTTGATATTATCACCCATTCCGTCTTGTGATCATTACTCATGTATCGTGTTTGCATCTCATTCCTTTACATGCATGCATTAAACTTAAACTGACATTATTGCTTGTATGTGGCAAATCCTGACATGTAAACCTATATGATTGATGGATAAAGACTATATATCGACTGATATTGTGATCCTGATATTACAAGAAATTAATCGAGGAAATTGACCATAATATTCTGAGTAATTATTCGAGGATATCTTATTGGATTATGTACACATGATCATGACCGTTTCACTTTGACATTTAAATTACATGATACTTACATTACTTGCACCACTTTGTATGTATTTAGTATCACTTGCACAACTTTATATTTATCACTTGTTATTATCACGGGTTATATTGTCTCACGATCTTGATACACATTATATCCACTATCTGTCACTGATATTTTGGTACTGATTTCTGATCCTGTAACCCTAAGTAACACACTATTTGCATTTGCATTTAATTAATAAAATTAATCAAGCCGATGTTACTGGGGAGACTGTAGCTGGGAAAATCCAGGGAGGTGTGCTTGGAAGGGCGACCCCTTGTGGGTTTGGATACCACACATGATCTTATTATTTATGCGCGCTCCTGTTATTATATGTTACATGATACCTGAGTACAGTGAACTATTTCTCTCTACTATCAGGATCCACTAACATATCACTTGTTTGATATGCAGTTGTCCTGTGGGATGGGGCACATGATGGTTGCATTAGTTAGAGTAATAAAATATACTAGACATATTCACTTACATCATATCCTTCATTCTTTTTAGTGATCTACTACCTGACACTTAAGACTCATGTGATATGCATTATCTTGACTACATGACATTCCTGGACATACCATGTTATTTTATCCTGTGATCTCGAGTTCTTGGGATCTTGTGATTATGTTACATGACAGCTACTTGTCCAGGACATTTCATGTTCGTTATATACATGTCACACTATGCATGCACGGTCTTATTGTACATGATCTATCTTCTGATTATTCTTGTTACTGTTATTACATTCAGTTCTTGATATTTCTAAACATATTGTTCTTTTATCCTACTTACTGTTACTACATTTTCATATTCTCTCCTTCCTGTTTCGTGTACTCTTGACGGTCCGCTTCTGACGGACCTTTATATTATTTTTCAGTATTTAGATCTGGATGCCGGTATAGAGAGTTTACATAGATCATATTCTAGTTTCGCTGTTCTCCGGTGAGTTCAGTTTTCTTTCTTGACTTGTTTTATTCAGATATAGTGGATGATATTATTTATGATTCAGCTTTTCATATATGAGATTTTATTTATGCGCTTGGTTGTATGTCCATATATGTGTGCTATCCTGCTTGTTGTTAACAGCCTAAGGTACTCATGGAAGATATTTCACTCTTCGTGAGTATCTGCTGGCTATCGTCACGTACTCGTATTCGTATTTCGGGAAGCGGGGCATGACATGATGCCATCCAACAAGTCCCATCCTATGCTAAATTTCTTAAGGACATGTGCACCAAGAAGAGAAAGACTAATGTACCCAAATAGGTCTTCTTAGCCACTAACATTAGTGAGCTACTGTCAGGTCTGATCCCTATCAAGTACAAGGATCCAGGTTATCCCACCATTGCCTGTATCATAGGACAAGTCGAGATTAGTCATGCACTTCTTGATTTGGGGGCAAGTATTAACTTGCTTCCATTCTTAGTTTATCAACAACTCGGGTTGGGTGATCTTAGTCCAACTCGAATCACTATCCAACTAGCTGACCGTTCTGTGAAAGTTCCAAAAGGGAAGATTAATGATGTCCTTATCTGGGTCGGGGAGTTTATTTACCCTGTTGATTTCATAGTCCTAGAAATACAACGTGTGTCCAATCCTTGGGCTCAAACTCCCGTTATCCTAGGGCGACCATTCCTTACTACTACCAATGCCATCATCAATTGTATGAATGGGTCTATGAGGTTAACCTTTGGGGACATGACTAGAGAAGTCAATGTCTTCAACCTAGGAAAACAACCCCGTGATGTTGAGGACCAAACAATTGAAGTCAACCTCATTGAGAACTTAACAAGTGAGCATAGGGAAGAATTGGAACTAGAAACTGAGTGTGACTTTGGTTAGAGTCTAATGACTTTAATCTCGATCAGGTTATTGAGTCAGCTGTGAATTAGGCCTCAAACCCTATTTCACCAAATATGGAGCTAACAAATTTGACTAATCCCTCCAGTGAGCCTTCCTCTTCCTTAGAATTGAAAGCCTTATCTGCGCATCTCAAGTACATCTATCTAGATGAATAAGAGACCTTTCCTGTCATCATTCCTCCCATTTAAATGATAGGAGAGAAGAAGATCTTAAAGCAATTCTAAGAAAACATAGGGAAGCCATTGGTTTGACTATGACTGATATAAAGGGATTGAGTCCAACCATAGTTCAACATCGCATTCATCTCAATGAAGATGCAACACCTAAAAGAGACCCACAGCGTAGGTTAAACCCTATAATGCAGGAGGCTGTCCATGCTGAAATTGTGAAACTCTTAGACAATGAGATAATCTATCCCATTTTGATACCCTATGAGTCAGTCCTGTCCATGCGGTTCCAAAGAAATTTGGTTTCACCGTAGCAGAAAACGAGAACAAAGAGTTGGTCCAAACTCGACTTCCCACGAAGATCCGAGTTTGCATTGACTATAGGAAGCTTAATGCTGCAACTCGTAAGGACTATTTTTCACTTCCCTTCATTGATCAAATGCTTAAACGTTTGGCGGGCCACGAGGATTACTATTTCTTGGAAGGTTACTCGGGTATAATCAGATTCATATTGCTCCTGAGGACCAAAAAAAGACTGCATTCACATGTCCATTTGGAACATTTGCTTATCGTCGAATGCCTTTTGGCTTATGTAATGCCCCAGCAACATTTCAACGTTGCATGTTGAGTCATTTTTCTGATATGGTAGAACAATTCTTAGAAACCTTCATGGATGATTTCTCCATCTATGGAGATTCGTTCACTCAATGTCTCCACCATTTAGAACTTGTCCTCCAACGTTGTGCTGAGAAAAATCTGACACTGAACTAGGAGAAATGCCACCTCATGGTGAAATATGGAATTGTCTTGGGTCATGAAATCTTCAAGAAAGGAATTGAAGTGGATAGAGCCAAAATTGAGGTTATTGCAAAGCTTTTCATGCCAAAATGCGTGAAGGATATTAGATCCTTCTTAGGACACGCCAGCTTTTACCGAATATTTATCAAGGATTTTAGCAAGATTGCTAGGCCCTTGACAATCTGTTAGCTAAGGACGTGTCCTTCACTTTTGATGCTGAATGTATGAATTCTTAAGAGAAGCTTAAGAGAGAGCTTATTTCTGCACTAATCATATCTGCACCGGATTGGTCTAAGCCATTCGAAATCATGTGTGATGCTTCTGATTTTGCCATGCTCAATTGAACTACACTACTACTGAGAAAGAATTCTTGGCAGTAGTATTTGCCTTATAGAAATTTCGTCCCTACCTACTAGGATCCAAAACCGTTATTTTCACCGATTATTCTGCGCTTAGGTACCTCATGATGAAGAAAGATGCCAAAGCCTGACTCATTCGTTGGATTCTCCTTCTTCAAGGATTCGATCTCGAGATTCGAGACAAGAAAGGCGTAGAAAATATCGTTGATGACCATCTCTCACGAATCCCTAATTCTCCATGCAATGAATTACCCATAAATGAGGATTTTCCTGATGAAAATCTCTTAGCTATCTTTAGGGAATTTTGTTTGCTGATATAGTGAATTACTTATTCACAAACAAAACTCTGTCTCATTGGTTCAAAAACGATATTACCAGTTTTTATCCCAAGTCCGGTATTTCTTTTAAGTACTGTTCTGACCAAATTAGTAGAAGATGTATTCCCGATGAGGAGGTTAAGAACTTGCATGCGGTGGACACTTTAGTCCCTGCAAGATTACTGAAAAAGTGCTACAAAGTGGGTTATTGGCCCACTTTGTTCAAAGATGCTTATGAATTTTGCAAGACATGCCCTAGATGCTAGATGTTAGGAAAGATCTCAAAACGAGATATGATGCCCCTTAACCCAATTCTATAAATAGAACTCTTTGATATTTGGGGCATCGACTTTATGGGTCCATTTCCTAATTCATTTGGAAACCAATACATATTGGCTGTTATGGACTATGTGTCCAAGTTGGTAGAAGCCATTCTTAGTAGAACTAATGATAACAAAGTTGTCATAAAGTTTTTAAAAGAGAAATTTTCTCACGCTTCGGAACCCCTTGTGCTATCATCAGTGATAATGGCACTCACTTTTACAATAGATCCTTCGAAGCTCTTATGCGAAAGTATGTCATAACTCACAAGTTGTCTACACCTTATCATCCTCAAACCAGTGGGCAGGTTGAGGTTTCTAATAGACAAGTCAAGCTTATCTTGGAGAAGACTGTGAACCAAAACTGGAAAGATTGGTCGACCAAACTTGTAGATGCCCTATGGGCCTACAGGACCGCTTTCAAGACGATTTTAGGGATGTCCCCTTATAAGTTAGTCTATGGTAAAGCTTGTCACCTACCCATTGAGTTAGAGCACCTGGCCTTATGGGCAATCAAGCAGTTGAATTTCGACTTGAGTAAGGCAGGTGACCTTCGGAAATTACAAATTTCGAATTAGAGGAGTTAAGAAATGAGGCCTATAAAAATATTAAGATCACTAAAGACAGAGTTAAGATTTTTCATGATAAACACATCATAAGAAAAACCTTTATCCCTCGATAAAAAGTCTTACTCTATAATTCTAGGCTTCATCTTTTTTCAGGAAAATTAAAATCAAGATGGACTGGGACATTCGTTGTAAAAACTGTGTTTCCACACGGTACTGTAGAGATCAGTGACACCAAGAATGGTAATGACTTTACGGTAAATGGTCAACGCCTTAAACCTTTCTTGGAATCGGTGCCGGTAAATGACATGGCTATGGGTCTTTTTGACCCAGTGTATTGGTAACTTTCCTCTTTTCCATTTTATTTCATGCATCTATACATTTCTTTCATACATTGGGGAAAATGCATGAGATAAGTATGGGGGAGGGCTCTAACATGACTAATATAACTAAAAAAAGAAAACAAAGAAAATATATATATATATATATATATATATTTATATATATAATTTGAAAGGTAAGAACAATATTTTGATATATTATTTTGAAAGGAATTAAGTCAATCTTAAGGAATAGAAAAATCATAATTAAGATTTCTTATACTTAGTCAAAATAAGATAACTTGTTTGATTTTTCAGGGTTAGGAAGAAAATTGATGAAAGTAATTAGTCTTGATCTTTACCTTAAATAAATATGCACACTTTATACACTTGCACGCTGAGGGTTCAAAGACAAAAATTCTTATGCCTTATTTTATATATATATATATATATATATATATATATATATATATATATATATATATATCTAATTATTGATTAATTAGGTGCTTTGGCCTAAGCAAGCCTTGGTATTTATGCAAAAGATAATTAAATAAATTTAAAATATATATATATAAATCCTCTGATTAAGTTGGGTATTTGTGCCTCATGAAGCATAAGTATTTATACCTAAAAGGGGTACATTTTATAAATAAAAAAACTTGATTTCGTGGCCTTATCTGCTCGAGTGTTTAAGTTCTTAGGGGTGTTTTCTCACCTGGTGCCCTAAAAGTGTCCGGTTTGGGTGTCACCGACTAAAGGCTCGTTACATGGGCAGATTAGAAAGCCTAATGGAATTGAGGAATAAATACCACCAAAAATAAATATAAATAAGGCATAGGAGTTAATGTTAAAGAACTCTTAGTCAAACTTCACAGTCACGAATGTGCATATGACTCAGCGTAAAGTAATAGACTAGATGAGAAATACAATTTGACTCCTTACTTTAATTAATGACATGTTTTTGAATAGAGATTAAGTTTAGGAATGAAAAATTTGATATTCCTACAACTTATAAATTACTTAAACTTTCACAAATATACTTCAAATATTTTCTCTTTTCAAAATATTTTTCAAAAATACTAACATTTTTTTCTCTTTCTTTATGGATTTTGTGGGTGCAATCCACTGAAAATCCTCACGAGACAAAATTCGTCCTCTAGGGGTAACCTAGAGGTTTAACGGCTTGTTGCACATGCTCACTGTAATCGAGTGACCTGCAAAAATGGTCTAATAATTGATTAGAATTAGTTTGATGTATTGCTCGAGGGCGAGAAAAAGATAAGTGTGAGGGTATGATCGGTCACATATATTGCATAAATATTATCACATTACCATGCTTATTATCTAAATAAATCATATAATAAGTCTTATTTTTTTTATAAAATGCAGGCCTATTGCTAAAGGATAGGAAGAAAAACGAGCCCAAAAGCCCATCAAATTCTGATTTAATTCAGAATAAATTCGAAATCAGGAAATCAGGGCAGATCTTGGCAAATCAGAGAGGTTGAAAACCGGTTGAAATGGATCTTCCCAAATCAAGTGGTTAAAGCAACCAATCAAAGATCATTTCGTCAAATTCAGGAGTTGAAACAGTGAATCCAGCAAGACTAAAGCGAGCATAAGCCCACGCCAACCGCATCTCCACCAGGATGTGGCCACTTGGCCACATCCTGGCAGCGGATCCGCGGCCCAAGCCGCAGATCCGCGGCCCAAGCCGCAGATCCGAGGATTGTTGGTGGAGATAAGGGGAGCGTTTGCTCCCCTTATCTCCTCACTCCTCTCCCTCTGAGGTTTTGCCTATAAAAGGAAGGGTTTTATACAGAAAAAGGGACCGGAACTTAGTTTTAGTTTTTTTCTTTGTTTTTAAGGTTTAGGCTCTTTGTTAGATAGTATAGAAGTTGTATCTTTATTTTATAATTGTAGTTCAGTGCAAATACCAGTGAGAGAGAGGAATTGAGTGATTGTAATCTGAAGATTGAAATGATATCAATAAAAGGATCAAGCTTTCTCTTCTTCCACTCTAATTCACGGGTATATCTTACTTTATTTACCTGTATTGTTTTTCATCTTCCATGAGTAGATAATTTTATTTTCTAGGCTCACTATTGTTCCTCTCTCCGATCCCTCTTCTTTTTGAATGGTTTTGATGAAAAGACCCAATGAATCATTTGCATGCCTAAACCAAGCCTTTCTTGTTGAACGTGTTCTTGAAGGCACATGAGGATGGGTTTGGATTTTTAAACTTCTACTTCTTTTAAAAATGTCTCTTGAATTTGTTTTTATCTCATACTTGAACTACTTAATGATTTAACATTCAATTCAAGACGATTTCTTAAAGAAAAGAGTTAACTTTTCCAAACTATCTTATGTGCTTTGCTTAAAACTTTCTAAACTCAATCTTATGTTTTTGCCTGTGATCAAGTTGAGGCACTAAGATTTTCAAGAGAAGAACGCATCGTTGAGTAGTAAGATATGAGCCCAGATCTTCTTCGTATATTAAAAAAATAACAAATCACTCTTCAAGCTTTATAAAAAAATCACCTTTTCTAAAGCCTTCTCTAAATTTGCAATTTTTCTTTTAATCATCTCCCTTCTCTCCCTTCTCTTTTTCTACTTAAAAGAAAGACATCAACTTCATTCTTTGTTACTTAACAAAAACACCGAAAAACTTCTATCGCATTCCTCCTCGTAGACACGACTCGTTAGCCTAAAGCTACATGGTAATTCCTTTCACTTTCAATTAGCAATCATTGCGGTTGAAGCTATTAGAGTTTGTAGGTTTAGATTAGATTCTAGTTTTATTTAGATTTGGATGAGACTTTATTTGTATCATTTTTTAGGTGAAATTTTATTTCTATTTCATTGTTAGACAGATCTAGTTTTACTGTTACTCTTGGTCATAAAATGGTCAATCTATTTTCTAAAACTAAAGTTGTTGGTACTGAAATCTTGATTGATGGCTTATGTAAATTGAATTTTCATTTTTCATATCCTGAATCTTTGTGTATGAATAATCTAGGTACTAAGCGGATATTAATTAAAAAAACTCTTACAGTCGATGGCATAGGTGTTTAGGACATATCTCAAAAGAGAAAATCTAAAAACTTGCATCTAGTGGAGTTATAGGTCCTTTAAATTACTCCGACTTTGGAATATGTACGAATTGTATAAAGGCAAACAAACAAACATTGGAAAGTTTAGTGCTAGACAGGGTTCAGGCATCTTGAATTTGGTGCGTAAAGACATATGTGACCCATTCCCTACAGCTTCTTGGAATGATCATAGGTATTTCATCACTTTCACGGACAATTACTCTCGTTATAGGTACCTATACATAATACATGAGAAATCACAATTATTGAACATGTTTAAAATCTATAATGTTGAAGTTAAAAATTAACTGAACAGAAAGATTAGTCGCTAGATCTGACCACAGTGGTGAGAACTATGGCAGATACTACGGATCAGGTAAATGTCTAAGACCTTTTGTCAGTTTTCTGAAAGAGTGTGATATTGTCCCTCAATACATCATGCTAGGAACACCTTGTCAAAATGGTGTTGCTGAGGGACAAAATCTTACACTAAAAAACATGGTTAGGAGTATGACAGCTTACACTACCCTACCAGAGTAATTATGAAGTGAAGCCTTAAAGACGATTATCTACCCCCTTAATAGGGTACCTAGTAAAATAATAGCTAAAATCTCATGTGAGTTATGGACTGAGAAATCTTTCAGCATTAGGCACCTCCATTTTTAGGGTTGTCCAGCTGAAGCTTGGCCATATATTGAAAGTACACCTAGAGGGGGGTGAATAGGTGTAGTGCTAATACACTACGTGTAACCAAGAGTGAGCCCGAATTTCCCATGAAGGGCTCTGGAACTACTCCTCTAGATTTCTCTAGATTAAGAGTTGAGGTGCTTTAAAAGCTCTCTTGGTTAAACACAAGTGTGGGCACACAAATAATATCTAGCATATGAATATGAACAATAAGAGCAATACAAGATATAAAGAGAGATAGGGTTGAGAGATAATTGATCAAACACAAACTAAAAGATATGTTTCGAGGTTCGAGTCATTACTCTATGTCCCCGCCTTCACACAGAAGGATTTCCACTGTGTCCACACATGACCTTCCACAAAGGGACCTCCATCTAAAAATTACAACTCAATACTTGGAGTACACCACTCCACTCTCAAACACAAACCTCTACACAGGAGGTGGGCACTAAGCAAAGAAGGAATACACTTGGTGATCACAAAGATCACAAGCACTCTCCTTCTGATCTCAAAGGAAAAAAATTAATTTTTCTCATAAAAACAAGATCCTAAAGATTGGTTTAGAATTGATAGCTCAAGTGTGAGAAAATAAAGTGTTTTGAAAAAGAAACAACAAAGAAAACACTTGAAAAAAAACTTCTAGATAGATATGAAAATGAAGATCAAAACTAAATTCCCAAAGACTTATTTCTTTTGATTTTCCAAAAACATTGAAACAAATAAAGATAAGATTTTGAAGCTCTAAAACTTCTTTAAAATGTTGCTTAAAAACACTTGAGAAGATGGGAAAATTGCTCTTGAAAATCTTAGTGTAAATTGGCCTCAAAGGACCATATTTATAGGGCCTGAAAAATATAGCTATTGGATTTCAGAACAGGTCAAAAATGACCTGTCGGTCGCCCACCTTGTCAACCGCCAACAGTCAGATTTTCGACCGTTGGGGTTGTCGGTCGACCGCCCCAAAGCACAGTGAGAACTTTCTCACTGTCGGTCGACCGCCCGGTCGACTGAGGCCAGAACTAGAAAGTTGTCTCTCTGGTAAGTCGACCGACCGGTCGACCGTGCAGTCGATCGGCCCAATAGCCAGAGCCCTGTGCACATTTTGTGCACATCTCGACCACTCAATCGACCAACCTCTGGTTCGGTCGACCACCAGCAGGCTCAGGACAGGGTTAAAGGATATGAAATCTAACTTGATAAATTCATATAAAATCCCATAAAAATCTATAAATTCTATAAAAATAAGTTCTTGTGAATATTTGAAGTACAAATATGTGTGACCAAAAATCAACACATATTACAAACTACTTGAACTATTTTTGATGTATGGAAATTTAGCTTTAAACCAAAACGGTATTTTCCAAAACTTAGATTTTGAAATGAAAATTTATTTTCTCTAAAACTTGTATAAATACAAAAATATGATATTGAAACACATTTGAAGCGTATTGTGCATGGATAGAATCTAATACACATATAAAAGATACATCTTTGTTTTTGACATTAAATCCAAAACTAAGTTTTGTTAAAAAAACAAAACTTGAAACCATGAACTAGATATACATCAAATTAAGTTTTTACACATTATGAATCATCAATGTATATGGAAGAAATTCAATATATATATAAACTATGTAAACTTGTTTTGATTCTATCTATTCATGAAAACGAAAGATATGATCTTAAAAATCAAAATGATTAAACTAAAACCAATAAACTTTTGAACTTGTGTGTGTGTATGTGAACTTGAGCATATCAAGACTAATCAATCTTATACAAGATCTAAAACAAAACTAAACAAACTTAGATACAAGTCTTCTTGTCGATCTTCATCTTCAAGATGACTCGATCCAAACTTGATCCAAAGAGCTTGATTCCATCCGAGTGCTAGATACGATCTTGACGCGCGAGCTCTTGAATCTACGCGTGTTAGCTCCAAAGCTGGATTTGAATTCTTTATTGAAGCTAATCACCTACTAAGATCTTGATCAATATCTGAAACTTAATAAACATAAGATCATTAGCAAACTAACCTTATAAGTTAGTCATTATCAAAACTAAGGTGAAGGGCCTCTGGTCAAACATATATGTCATATGAGAAGAAGCTGGACACAAGGACAATTAGCTATTTTTTCTTTGGGTATTCTGAGAGGTCTAGAGACTTTAAGTTTTATGTCCCTCCTCTAAGAACATAATAGAGACAGATAATGCTAAATTTATTAAGGATATTCAGAACAGTGAGAGTCAATTACAAAAGAATTTCATATTTGAGGAAGAACGAATTGTTATACTCATGACAACTACTTCAAATGATGAAGTGATTATTTTACTTCAGCTTGAAAATACAGTTATGCCTATACATGATACAAATACAATTCATCATGCGGTAGATCCAACTGATGAGGTGGAGCTTGAAAATTCGCAATCACAAGTGCTTAGGAGATCAAATAGAGAGAGAAGATTAGCCATTGCAAATGACTATAATTTATCCAAGAGCATGAGTTTGACATAGGGCTAGAGGATGCCCCACATCCTTGAATAAGGCCAAACTTGAAATCACCTAGAGGGGTGAATACGTGATAGGCTAATCTAATGAACTAAATGCAGAATTTGAAAACTAATTGTAACAACACATAATGCAACCAACGAGTGTTGCCGAATTCCCGATGAAAGGCTCTGAACTAACTCCTCTTCATTCCTCTAAATAAGAGTTGAGGCGCTATATAAAGCTCTCGTGGTTAAGCACAAGTGAGGCACACACAAACAAGCCAAGCATATAAATATGATATGACAATATGAAAGATGCAAGGCACAAAGTAAAGAGAGAGTAAGAGTCAATGGATCAAACGCAAACAACAAGATTTGTTTCGAGGTTCGAGAACCCAGCTCTACGTCCCCGCCTTCACCCAGAAGGATTTCGAATCCACTAACTTGTCCACACAGGACTCCCACACAGGGAACCTCCACCGAGGATTTGGGGCAACTACAACCGAGAGTATACAACTCCTCTCTCAACCAACACAACCTCTCACTAGAGGCAATGCACAACCAACAACAAACACCTCTACACTTAGAGGGTTAGGCACTTAACCAATACAAACCAATCACCTCACACTTGAGGGATTCCAACACAAAGTCTCCACCTCACACAAGAGGGAGCTAACCACAGTCTCCACCTCTCACTAGAGGGGTACACAACCAATCTCCACCTCTCACTAAAGGGAGCCAATCACAACCTCAATCTCTCACTAGAGGGAGCTAACCACCACTCCAAATCAACCTCTACCCAAGAGGGATACAACAAATAAAGAGGGTTACAACATGGTAGTCTATTTCAACCACAAACAATTTTCCCACAAATAAAGATCCTAATAGATAGGATAGGAGATATATCTCAAGTGTGGAAAACAAAGAGTTTGGAAATTAAAAACTCAAGGAAAAAAACTCTAGGGAAAACTCTAGATAGAATAGATAATGAAGATCAAATCAATTCCCAAAGAATTTCCTTTTCAAAATGATTTTCCAACCCTTTTAAAACAAGATAAAGAAGAAATCTTTAAGCAATAAAAACTCTTTAAAAACTTGCTGGAAGATGTAAAATTTTCTTCTAAAATTCTTTTACCAAAACTTTAAAGAGATGTGGTATTAAAGGCCTCCAACAAAAACTAGCCGTTGGGGCTATTTTTCAGCCCTGGCGGCTAGCGGTCGACTGGCCCGGTCGACCGCCAACGGTCAAAAATTTGACCGTTGGAGCTCACCGGTCGACCGTGCCAATCCAGAGAGCAAATGCTCTCTGGTTGGTCGACCGTCCAAGCCTTACGGTCGACCGGTGGGTCGATCGCCCCCACCCGAGAGTGGGGTACTTGCAGTCGGTCGACCGCTCGGTCGACCGGCCCAAGTGACCGGTCGACCGCCCCCACCCGAGAGTGGGGTACTTGCAGTCGGTCGACCGCTCAGTCGACCGGCCCAAGTGGCTGGCCAGCGTGTACGTTTTGTGCACGTCGGTCGACCGGTCCGTTCGACCGACTCTGGGTCTGGTCGACCGGTTCGGTCGACCGCCAGAGCCTGGCAAAAAATATTAAGGGATTGAAAAACTTGGTTTTTAATTTCTAAAAAATCCCATAAATTCTCTAAAAATTCACAAAAATAGTTTTAGCATAATACATTGAAATACAAACTTGTGTGAAAAATTTCAACACAAATTTCAAACTTTTTGAACCATTTTTGTGTTATGGAAATATTGCTGAAAACCAAAATCCGTATTTTTCCAAATTTGGATTTTTGAATTGAAAATATGTTTTGTCCAAAACTCATCCAAATACAAAAACATGATATAGAAATAACTTTTAGGCATGTTGTATATGGATATATATATAATATATATATAAAATATATATATATATATATATATATATATATATATATATATATATATATATATATATCCATGTTTTTGATATTAAATCCGAAAATATGTTTTTTTAAAATACAAAACACCAAACACATGAATAGGCATATCAAAATAAGTTTGTCTAAGATATGAAGCATGCATGTATATAGAACATATCTAATATACATTAAAACATGTAAACTTATTTTGAATCTATCTATTCATGAAAACCAAGATCGGTTAAACCAAAAACCAATAAACATGAAAACTAGAAACACGTGTGTGTGTTGTGAACTTGAGCATACCACACTATCTAGTCTTTACAAATGGATCTAAACACTAAACTAAACTATGTACCGAAGTCTTCTTGATGAACTCCGTCTTCAAGTCGACTCGATCCAAACCGTGATCCACCGAGCTTGACTTCAACGAGTGCTATATATGATCTTTGACGCTCGGGCTCTTGCACCATGTGAAAGCTTCTAAACCATCTTTGTTGAAGCTAATCACCTACTAATATCTTGATTAGATATCTGAAACTAAACATCACAAGATTATTAGTAAACATAACTACATGAGTTAATCATCATTAAAACTAGAATGGAAGGCCTCTGGGCCAACAATCTCCCTTTTTTGATGATGACAAAACTCATCCAAATACAAAAACATGTATAGAAACAACTTTTAGGCATGTTGTATATGGATATAATCCAATATACATGAAAACATATATATATATATATATATATATATATATATATATATATATATATATATATATATATATATATATATATATATATATATATATCCATGTTTTTGATATTAAATCCGAAAATATGTTTGTTAAAACACAAAACACCAAACACATGAATATGCATATCAAAATAAGTTTGTCTAAGATATGAAGCATGCATGTATATAGAACATATCTAATATACATTAAACCATGTAAACTTGTTTTGAATCTATCTATTCATGAAAACCAAGATCGGTTAAACCTAAACCGAAAAACCAAAACTTGAAAACTTAAACACGTGTGTGTGTGTGTTGTGAACTTGAGCATACCACACTATCTAGTCTTTACAAATGGATCTAAGCACTAAACTAAGCTATGTACTGAAGTCTTCTTGATGAACTCCGTCTTCAAGTCGACTCGATCCAAACCGTGATCCACCGAGCTTGACTCCAACGAGTGCTATATATGATCTTTGACGCTCGGGCTCTTGAATCACCATGTGAAAGCTTCCAAACCATCTTTCTTGAAGCTAATCACCTACTAATATCTTGATTAGAGATCTGAAACTAAACATCACAAGATTATTAGTAAACATAACTACATGAGTTAATCATCATCAAAACTAGAGTGGAAGGCCTCTGGGCCAACAATCTCCCCCTTTTTAATGATGACAAAACTCATCCAAATACAAAAACATGATATAAAAACAACTTTTAGGCATGTTGTATATGGATATAATCCAATATACATGAAACATATATATATATATATATATATATATATATATATATATATATATATATATATATATATATATATATATATATATATATATATATATATATCCATGTTTTTGATATTAAATCCGAAAATATGTTTTGTTAAAACACAAAACACCAAACACATGAATAGGCATATCAAAATAAGTTTGTCTAAGATATGAAGCATGCATGTATATAGAACATATCTAATATACATTAAACCATGTAAACTTGTTTTGAATCTATCTATTCATGAAAACCAAGATCGGTTAAACCAAAACAGAAAAACCAAAACTTGAAAACTTAAACACGTGTGTATGTTGTGAACTTGAGCATACCACACTATCTAGTCTTTACAAATGGATCTAAGCACTAAACTAAACTATGTACCGAAGTCTTCTTGATGAACTCCGTCTTCAAGTCGACTCGATCCAAACCGTGATCCACCGAGCTTGACTCCAACGAGTGCTATATATGATCTTTGACGCTCGGGCTCTTGAATCACCATGTGAAAGCTTCCAAACCATCTTTGTTGAAGCTAATCACCTACTAATATCTTGATTAGAGATCTGAAACTAAACATCACAAGATTATTAGTAAACATAACTACATGAGTTAATCATCATCAAAAGTAGAGTGGAAGGCCTCTGGGCCAACAAAACTCAGTGTTTACTCCTCTAAGTGGTTAAATGTCATGAAGGATGAGTTAAGATCCACGAAGGATAATGATATTTGGGATCTAGTAGAGTTGCCAGAAGAAAAAAAACTGATTGGCTGTAAATGTGTGTTTAAAATCAACTGAAATTAGAAAGGCAATGTCGAAAGATATAAGATATGTCTTGTCACAAAGGGATTTACTCAGAAAGAAGGCATTGACAATAAAGAGACTTTCTCTCCAGTTTTCATGAGGAATTCTTTTAGAATTATCATGACATTAGTGACTCACTTTAACCTGGTGTTACACCAAATGGATGTTAAGACTGCCTTCCTTAATGGTAACATTGAGGAAGAAATTTATATAGTGCAACCAGAAAGTTTTGAAGCTTACTCATCTACATACGCTTATTAGTGGCTCACTTGTGTTGTTCTTAGTTTCAGGTTTCATCAAGATCATGATTTTTTGTTTAACTTCAACAGAAGATTCAAAATCAAGTTTTGAAGCTAATTAGTATTTATTTAAGAGTTCAAGCATAAAGATCATATCAAGTACTCAAGAAAGAGTCTAGCTCAAAAGAATCTAGTTTGATCGAGTCAAGATGAAAAAGAAGATCATATTAAGAAGAAGAAAACTCTAGTTCATAAGGATATTTAGATTTTTTTTAAAGTGTAGATTAGATTTGATTGCTCAAGCTTATAGACACACAAGAGTTTGATATTAGTTTTAAAAATAAAAAATTTGTGTTTCAGTTTAACCAGTTTACTTTTTAAGTTTATCATTTTAGAAAATCAAGTTTTATTTCAAAATGGCTTTGATATCTCAAAAATAAGTTCACATGTTTATAATATATGTTGATTTTTAATCCCACATACTCGTGCTTAAATGTATTTATAAGAACTTATTTTTTGTGTAATTTATAGAAATTTATATGAATCTTAACTGAATTTTAAAATGCAAAACAATATGTGATTTTGGCCCTGAGCTGGTCAATCGGATGTGTCACAAGCCATTTGGTTTGTGCACATGGTCAACCAAGCGGTCGACTGGGGTACACACAAGCCAAATGTTGGTGCACACGATCGATCGGGTAGTCGATCGTTGGCCTTAGAGCTAAATAGCTCTCTTGACGGTCGACCAGGTGGTTGACTGTCAGTTGTGCAGAGCAGAAAACTCTGCACTAGACGGTCGACCAGGCGGTTTACTGTGGGTTCCAACAGTTATAAAAGTACCTATTGGTGGTCGATCGCTCGGCTGTCAAAGACAGCAGATAGCCTCAAACAGCTAGTTTTTGGATTTTTTTCTGTTTTGTTTTATTTTCAAAAGGATAATATTTAATTTATTTGGGTTTAATCATTGTTTTAATTATTGGGATTAGTCTCTAATGGTTCATCCTATTCCTTATAAGTAAGACCCATTATAGAGAGTTTTTAACTAGAATTTTCAAGTTTATATTCAAAGTTTAAGTTTTGAAAAAGTTTTGAAAATCAAGAAAACAAGTTTTTGGGAGAAATTAGTTTTGTGCTACAAATTCCTATATCTTCAGAGAAATTTTCCCAATTGTTTTCTCTCAAATTCTTAGTTTTCTCACGCAAGTTTGAGCCATCTTCTCTATAACTATCCTATATGATCGTTGTTTGTGAGAATTCTTTATTTGTGATCTTGGTGGTCACCAAGAGATTGTAATCTTCAGTTTCTTTGTGCTTTCCTCTTCGAGAGAGGATTGGAGGTTGGAGTTGAGACTCCAAATTTTGTGTAAATTCATTTTGTGATCGCCTCTTGGTAGAGGATTGGAGGTTGGAGTTGACGCTCCGTGTCTCGTGTAAATTTATTGTTGTTTCTTATGAAGATAGTGAAAATCCTTCGTTGTGGCGAAGGCGATGACATAGAGCAAGTGGCTCGAACCCCGAAATAGTTCTCCCATATTTGCGATTACATATCTCTCTCAACTCAACTTTGCTCACTCTTATTTATATCTTACTTGTTCATACTTTCTCATCATTACATGCTTGATATAACTTCGTATGCTTACACTTATTTAAATCAAGAAAGTAATTAAGCACCTCAATTCTATTAAAGAGGAAAATTGAGGAGAAGTTTTAGAACCCTTCATCGGAAATTCTGCTTCAGTTCTTGATTATCATTTGTGTATTGAGATTTTATTAGTTAAAGTTTTTAGTTTCCGTATTTGATTAGCGCATATTCACTTTCCCTTTAGGTGATTTTCAATTACTATTCTTAACATTGTAGATCCACTCACTAAAGGGCTGCCATCTAAAGTGTTCTTGGAGCATGCTGCTCATATGGGGATGGCTAGTCCTGATGATATCTTGATTTAGTATGAGTGGATAATTTTATTTTATGTAACAGACACTATTTCTCAGTGCACTGTGTGTGTGTATTGTAATTCTGATAATTGAATAATAACTACATCTTTAAGTTTCTTTTGAGATTTTTGAGTTTATTAGCAGTTGCACTCGTTGAAGTCATAAAGTTATACTCATTGGAGTCATAAAGTGAGAACCCGTCGGAAGTATGCCTTATTTGATCAGAGGACATTTTCATGCCACACGCTCATATTTAGTCTATGTAGTTAAGTGTTCTAAAACTTGTAACGTAGAAGGTCATACCTTAAATATGATGAGGTAACGACCGCCATGTTTGATGATCAGGTATTTAATGGACCAGATTGATATGAAAATTTGATTTGTTGGCGGTTAAATTTTTTAATGTCACAAAGTTATGCATAATATTTATTCAATATGCTTGCTTGGCTAAGTGAAAGGTTGTTAGACTTATTTTGTTTTCAAGTCTAATTTGATTTGAGCCTAATCAAGTCAATTGGTTATTTGCATCATCCTACTCTAACCTATGTTGTTTAACCAATAAAAAATTAATCAAGCCTAATAGTTTGAGCCTATACACGTTTCAATTACACTTAACCATGAGTGTATTTAAGTTAAGACGTGAGACCCATCTACACATGTGGAACTCGTATTATTAATCAAGGGCCTAGACCTATGATAAGTTGAATTAGGATTTCTTGATACTATATATACAATAGGTAGGATTCCCTCTCCACTACTATGGGCTCCCTCTTCAATACTATGACATAATCTATCTCTCAGAGGCTTCTCATCTCTTTTAAGGAACAAAAGGGAACTTACTATTGGAGAGAAGAATCTCCTCCATCAACTCGTGTCCTTAAGATCGTGCAACCTTGGCATCCCTTTCGTGATATAATCAGGTATGCCTAAACCCTCTATAATACCCGTGATTTAATAATACATGTATGCATATTTAATAATAATACCAGTCCTAATTGGATTCTGATAATTTCTTTTCCTGCAATTTTGATAAATTATAATTCTAATTTCTCTATTCTAAGTTGTTTGAAACTCTGACTAGTCTTTTATATTTTTCAAGTTTTATGGATTCTATTTGTCAAATTATTTTAATTTTAATAAGCTTCGTTTTCTTTAAATTATAATTTGATATTTTTCTAGAAACCTATGCAAATAAAATTCTAACTCTTATTTTTAAATTAAATTACAAATCTAGTTTGATAAATTATTTTATATTTTCAAATTTGTTTTTTCTTCTCAATTTTGAGCCATATTGTTTTAGTGTCAATTTTGTTTATCCCAAAGCCCAGCCTACATTTATTCTCCTCATTTTCATCTTTTAAATCCAAGCCCAATAACCGACTGTTGGATTTTACCTTGTTTTTCAAGAAGAGATGATGGTCCAAGAAAATTCAATTGAGTTGGAGAGGATGATGGCTTGAAGCAGAAGAAGTAAATCAAGGTGAAATAGTTTCCTTTTTAGGCAATTGCGAGTTTCCTTTTTAGGAGGAGTATGAATAGGATTCAATTCCTACTCAATGAAGATTTGTTTCTAAAGATTAAAGGGTCTAAAATCTTTCTAGATCAAGAAGATCAACTCCTAATATGATTGATCAAGATTCTTCAAGCTTCCAATGGTCAAGATCATCTCATAGTCCAAATAGGAGTTGTATTGTAAAATTCTATAAATAAAGAGTTGTAACTTAGGATTTTAGCGGAGCAGAAGAAAGTTGTGGTGAATAACAATGTAAGGCCCTAAAAAGCCAAGAAGACCCTAAAAAGCCATGAAAGAGAGGAGTAAGGTAAAAGTGCATAGAGAGAAGGTATACTCTTATAATATAGGCGTAGATTCAAGGGGAAGGTGAATATTCTTGTGTCATCAAGAGGAAAGTTTGTCTCTTTGTATCAAGTTTATTAATAAAGCTTTCTCAAGTTCTCTTCCCATGGACGTAGGTTAAGTTTGGGCCGAACCACCTAAATTGCGTGTTCTTCTTCTTATAGCTTTTAATATTCATCTTGTGTACTCGAGGTAGTCGATCTCATCGCGTGCTTGAGGTCATCGGTAGGGATCTCCATATCTCCCAACTATTGGTATCATAGTAAGTATAGTATCCCAGGTTATGCGTGCAATAATTAGTATCAGAGTATATTAATTTCATCACAATAAATGGTATCAAAGCTGATGGGGTTCGTTCAAGACTCGCGTGCTCTAGATAAAGAAGAAGATGTCCAGTCGATGGAGTTCATGTAAGTTCACCTAGAGGGGGGTGAATAGGTGATGGCTAATCTAATGGTCACTAAATGCCAAATAATGCGGAAGCAAAAACTATGATGACCAAACTAAAAACTATTACACTAAACACTATGTATAACACAAGAGTGTAGCCGAATTCCCCGTGAAGGGCTCTGGACTAACTCCTCTAGATTCACCTTGAATGGGTTGAGGTGCCCCGTTGGCTCTCTTGGTTGAATACAAGTGTTAGCAAACAATCCCACGCAAGTATATCAATTAAGCACGCAAGTATATCAATTAAGCACACAAGTATATCAAGCATGTAAAGGTAAACACAACAAGAGCATGCAAGATATAAAGGAGAGACAAAGAGAAAGAGAGTGAGCAATCGCAAACACAATGGATTTGTTTTGAGGTTCGAGCACACTTGCTCTACATCCCCGCCTTCGACACACGAAGGATTTCCACTATGCACGATTCCAATGGATCTCTCCTTGGTGTCGCAACACCTACAATCCCTCGGACTCTCTAGTCCCGTACACATGCAAGCCCACCGGCTCGCCGAGGCCGCACCTCAAACAAGGAGTTCGCACCCGAACCCGAAACACCGAGTCCTCACTAGGACCCGAAACAATGCGAACACAACCGTCCGCCTTCTCAAAGGAACAAAGAACAAGTCTTTGGTGATCACAACACTTTGATCACTTAAAAACTATCTCACTACAACACTCCTATAGAATGAATAATTAATGGATGGCTCAAGTGTTTGTGTGAGAAAAATTAGGATGGAAATAGTGGAGGAAAACTCAAAGAAATCTCTTTTAACACTCTTGGTAAAAACTCCCCTTTTGATTGAAAGTATTGGCTCTCAATTTAGTGGGGAAAACTCTTTTAATGAAGTAGGAAAACTGGCTTAAAACCCACTAGAAATCTTGGAGAAAAACAATGCCCAAACCCCCAAATTTATAGAGTCTAGAAAACTAACCGTTGGGGTTCTGTCAGGCCTAACGGTCGACCGTCCGGTCGGTCGGCCAACGGTCATATTTCAGACCGTTTGAGCCATCGGTCGACCGGGCGGTCGACCGAGCCAGGATACAGAGAGCAATCTCTCTGTCCGATTGACCGCACGGTCGGCCGGGGCCTTTCCAGAGAGCAGAGCTCTCTGGACGGTCGACCGAGTCGGTCGGCCGGCCATCCTGCAGAACTGGCGTGCACGTCTGTGCACGTTGGTCGACCGACTTCAGCCCTAGTCGACTTGGTTAGTCGACTAGTCGACTGGCTGAAGCCTGAAACAGAAAAACTGGGATTTAAAACTTGGTCTTTTTGATTGAAATAAAATCCCATAAAATACTGAAAAATCTACAAAAATAGTTTTACCAATATACTTTGATAAACAAATATGCTTGCACAAAATCAAGGCATGTTATAAAAGATTGGACTATTTTTGTAAGTAGGAAAATATTGGCTCAAATGAAAACTTGTATTTTTCAAAATCTTGTTTTTTCAAAACTCCTTTAAATACACAAACTAGATATTTTGAATCCATTAAAGCATGGTGTGTATGGATATGATCCACTACACAAATAAAATGAAATATCTAAGTTTTTGACATTAAGCTCTAAACATGGTTTTGGTTAAAAGATATGTATATAAGGAATTCCAAAAACCAAAGTAAAGTAAAAATTCTTTTCTAAAAACTAAAAATCTTTTATGAAAACATATCTATCAAGAGTGTGTGTGTAAATGTACTTGAGCAATCCACCGACTACTCTATCCTTTACATTTTATCTAAAAACAAAAATCTTATAAAAACTAAATCTTATACCTAGACACAAGTCTTCATTTTCTTGAAGTCTTCACTTGAAGCCTTCTCATCTTCTTGACTTGGTCCAAACACGATCCATAGAGCTAGACTCCTCTTGAGTACTTGATGTGGTCTTTACGCACAAGCTCTTGAATCAAACCGGTGTAAGCTCCAAAACTTGACTTTAAATCTTTTGTTGAAGCTCTACACCTACTAAGATCTTTATAACAAATCTGTCACTAATTAAACACAAGATCATTAGTATAATAACTACATGAGTTGATCATCATCAAAACTAGAGTGATGGGCCTTTGGGCCAACAATCTCCCCCTTTTTGATGATGACAAAACTCATGAAGTTATATATGCATGGATTAAAGTAAAGCTCCAAAGAAGCTCCCCTTAACTCAGCATAACAAATAAATAATAAATATGACAATGAGGCACATAAACATGTATGCAAATGTAGGAGTAAACATGCTAATCAAGCATAAAACAAAATCACAAAATCTTTTTCTCCTATTTGCAAAACAAAACATATATGCATAAACACAAATCTTAATCCCCCTTAAGCAAGAAAAAATAAATACTTCTCCCCCTTAAGTAAGGAAAACATGCATATATCTCAAATACTTCTCCCCCTTTTTGTCAATCATCAACAAAGGGGTTAAAGTAAAAAACAAAATCATCAAATCTTTCTCCCCCTTTTTATCATAAACAAAGAGACCAATAAGGGGCCAAACAAACATATCAATAAAAGGTTATATGCGATATACATTCATGAAGAGGAAGATGGTTAAGTAACTTCCCTACACATATACATTACATGAAAGAGGGATGACAAGCCCTAATTCACATAACGTATAATATGTAATGCATAAGAGGAGATGTGAAGCTCCCCCTACACACGTGTACCACATAAAGAAGAGTTGTCAAGCTCCTCAATATACAATACACTCAACATGAATCTATATGTAGAAGAGATGTTAAGCTCTCCTTGCATATAGGCAATATAAATCAAAATTTTTTTTTTAATTTTTCTTTATTAAAACAAATTTTGAGATATCAAATAAACATAATTTTTCTTAAAAATTTTTATTTTCTTAACATAAACAACTTTGTGCTTTAAACATGTAAAAATTTTAACTCAAGCACAAATAACTCATATATATGTATGAAAAATGAGTATACCAAATGAAATTGATACATACATATATAAGAAACAAAATATGAGTATATACAAAAGAAGTTCATATTGATACCAATTGAAACGATTCAATGATACCAATTGAAAATAATAATGTAAATCATGTATATGACTCATAACCTATACCTCCCAATTATGTTCAAGATTAAAATGATTTTCACTATAAAGCATACTTGAGCATAATCGCCCAGCCATCCGCCCATAAAGGGTAGCGTTTTCAAAAATAGATTTGAAAATATTTTAGCATTGAAAATCACTGCCAATGAAGAACAATAACTAGTTAAAATAATTTTGAAAAACTAGTTAAAGATCCTTTAAATACATCAAATCATATGTTTTTCATAAAACATAACTAAGTACATAAAGGTTTATCACTCATTGTCTATAAAGCTCAAAATGATCATGAAATTAAGTCGTAAATGAAGATGTGAGTGTTAAAAGATCATGTAAATAGCATTTTTATGAAAATAGTCATTTAAGCTCAAAAAGATCATAAGTCACATTTTTAGCAAAACAATATGAAAAATCATTTTTCATTAAAACACTAATCTTCATGGTATATGTATGATTTATCTAAAACTAACAATACACATACATATCCCAAACATAAAGGAGTCCATAATATGTATTGCATGAAGGCAAATGACTCACGGGTATACATGTATATTTATTAGATTTGAATTAAAAATACATATACATGAAGTAAAATCATAAAATTTGGTTAAAAAAATGTATAAATGAGAGAATCATCAAAACTAGGCTATACATGTGCATATAGTGGGTACAAATGAGCATGAAGTGCAAACATATATAAGTCAATTTGTTGCTCACTATTTGTACATGTATAAATTCAAGTCTTAATAAAAACTACATTTAAACAAGTATTTACCACATGAAGCACAAAAACATGAACATGCTATATGATATTACAAAAGAATAAGCATGTAAATGAAAAGTAGGAGTTTAGAGATCGTTACCAACTCCAAAGCTCCAAACATGGTGGTCTTTCCCACCAAAATTTCCTTGATAGCTGTGCTCCAAATATGTGTCCTTTTAGTTCAAGTGCACCCACCATCAAGGCACCAAATCTCTCACGTTTTGTGAGAGCCCTCACCTACATCAAAAACCAAAGGTGGGGATTTTGGTACCCATTTTCTTTTGGGCCCTTGGGGGTTAGCTTTGTAAGGCACCCAAACATTTTTATTATTAGCAAAATTAAAATGATGCAATTTGTCAGAACAAAATTTTGCTAAATGGCCTTTGCGGCCACAATGTGTACATTGTACACCTTAGGATGCTTATGTGTGTGGGTGTGATCATGACGTGCAACATAAGCATATGCATGAGGATGATGTGCATGAATGTGTGGAGTTTGTTTCTTTGAAAACATTGACTCCAACCTAGTATGGTGAAATGCACAAGAGTTCAAAGTTGAACTCAAACAATCCATTTTATTTTTCAAATCTTTAATCTCATTAGTGGTGGCATGTAAAGCATGATGAGATAAAGAATCATTTTTCTTTTTCTTTTGAAAAACATTTTCTTTTTCTTTTTCAACAAATTTTCTTTTCAAAGATTTATTTTCTTGAAAAATAACTTCTCTTTGTTTTTCCACCAAATCAATTTTATCCTTTAAAATAATGTTCCCTTCACACAAATCATTTAATTTAGACATAAGGGAAACATTTTCATTTTTCAAAACATTATTTTCTTTTTCTAAGCATGCAATCTTAGTTCTAAATGAATCATTTTCTATATGCATGCAATCAAACTTCTTTTCAAATTTTTATTTTCTTTCTTAATCATGTCATATTTCACAAGTAGGAGTTGACAAAAAGTGGTAAGCTCATCATATGACATGTCCTCATCCTCGGATTCGGTAGTTACCTCAAGGGGGTTATCCCCTTGGACCATATAGCACTTGTTGGAGGTGTCGCTTCCACATCCGAATCGCTTTCCGCATAGTATTGATCTTTTTCGCCAAGGGAGATGAGGGTATTCCATACTACAAAAGCCAAATCAAGATTAGCAACCCTAGATAAATAATCATCATTTAGGGTAGATCTTAAATCATGTAGGGATTTTGCATTAGCCTCAATATTCTTACCATTTAAACAATATGCATTATTAGTTGTGGCAAGATAAACATGAATACCTAAGGCTTTGAGGTACAAGGACATCTTCACCTTCCATATATGGATGTTAAGAATGTCAAACATGGGTGGTGACATGAAGTCCATAGTGTGTGTACAAAATATTGTGATTAGCCTAAAAATGAGGATCTTTAACTCTAGGTTTTTAGACCAAATTTCAGAGCACTTGGCTCTGATACCAATTGTAAGTTCACCTAGGGGGTGAATAGGTGATGGCTAATCTAATGGTCACTAAATGCCAAATAATGCGGAAGCAAAAACTATGATGACCAAACTAAAAACTATTACACTAAACACTATGTATAACACAAGAGTGTAGCCGAATTCCCCGTGAAGGGCTCTGGACTAACTCCTCTAGATTCCCCTTGAATGGGTTGAGGTACCGCGTTGGCTCTCTTGGTTGAATACAAGTGTTAGCAAACAATCCCACGCAAGTATATCAATTAAGCACACAAGTATATCAAGCATGTAAAGGTAAACACAATAAGAGCATGCAAGATATAAAAGAGAGACAAAGAGAAAGAGAGTGAGCAATCGCAAACACAAGGGATTTGTTTCGAGGTTCGAGCACACTTGCTCTACATCCCCGCCTTCGACACACGAAGGATTTCCACTATGCACGATCCCAATGGATCTCTCCTTGGTACCGCAACACCTACAATTTCTCGGACTCTCTAGTCCCGTACACACGCAAGCCCACCGGCTCGCCGAGGCCGCACCTCAAACAAGGAGTTCGCACCCGAACCCGAAACACCGAGTCCTCACTAGGACCCGAAACAATGCGAACACAACCATCCGCCTTCTCAAAGGAACAAAGAACAAGTCTTTGGTGATCACAACACTTTGATCACCTAAAAACTATCTCACTACAACACTCCTATAGAATGAATAATCAATGGATGGCTCAAGTGTTTGTGTGAGAAAAACTAGGATGGAAATGGTGGAGGAAAACTCAAAGAAATCACTTTTAACACTCTTGGTAAAAACTCCCCTTTTGATTGGAAGTATTGGCTCTCAATTTAGTGGGAAAAACTCTTTTAATGAAGTAGGAAAAACTGGCTTAAAACCCACTAGAAATCTTGGAGAAAAATAATGCCCAAACCCCCAAATTTATAGAGTCTGGAAAACTAGCCGTTGGGGTTCTGTCAGGCCTAACGGTCGACCGTCCGGTCGGCCAGCCAACGGTCATATTTCAAACCGTTTGAGCCATCAGTCGACCGGGCGGTCGACCGAGCCAGGATACAGAGAGCAATCTTTCTGTCCGGTCGACCGCACGGTCGGCCGGGGCCTTTCCAGAGAGTAGAGCTCTCTGGACGGTCGACCGAGTCGGTCGGCCAGCCATCCTGCAGAACTGGCGTGCACGTCTGTGCACGTCGGTCGACCGGGTTAGTCGACCGACTTCAGCCCTAGTCGACTTGCTTAGTCGACTAGTCGACTGGCTGAAGCCTGAAACAGAAAAACTGGGATTTAAAACTTGGTCTTTTTGATTAAAATAAAATCCCATAAAATACTGAAAAATCTACAAAAATAGTTTTACCAATATACTTTGATAAACAAACATGCTTGCACAAAATCAAGGCATGTTATAAAAGATTGGACTATTTTTGTAAGTAGGAAAATATTGGCTCAAATGAAAACTTGTATTTTCCAAAATCTTGTTTTTCCAAAACTCCTTTAAATACACAAACTAGATATTTTGAATTCATTAAAGCATGGTGTGTATGGATATGATCCACTACACAAATAAGATGAAATATCTAAGTTTTGACATTAAGCTCTAAACATGGTTTTGGTTAAAAGATATGTATATAAGGAATTCCAAAAACCAAAGTATTTTTCCAAAGTAAAAATTCTTTTCTAAAAACTAAAAATCTTTTATGAAACATATCTATCAAGAGTGTGTGTGTAAATGTACTTGAGCAATCCACCAACTACTCTATCCTTTACATTTTATCTAAAAATAAAAATCTTATAAAAACTAAATCTTATACCTAGACACAAGTCTTCATCTCCTTGAAGTCTTTACTTGAAGCCTTCTCATCTTCTTGACTTGGTCCAAACACGACCCATAGAGCTAGACTTCTCTTGAGTACTTGATGTAGTCTTTATGCACAAGCTCTTGAATCAAACCGGTGTAAGCTCCAAAACTTGACTTTAAATCCTTTGTTGAAGCTCCACACCTACTAAGATCTTGATAACAAATCTGTCACTAATTAAACACAAGATCATTAGTATAATAACTACATGAGTTGATCATCATCAAAACTAGAGTGATGGGCCTTTGCGCCAATAGTTCGGCGGAGGCATCAAGATAAAGAAGACAATAAGAAAGTTCAGATTTGTTCTAAGGTAAAGATCGATGACCTTTGGAGTATATTGATCAAGGTGGAGTCGTCTGCTCAATGATGCTCAAATCTGAATGCAATAAACGCAGCGACGATGAGCGAATCATCGCCGCTGGTGGGTGACAAGACGAGCTCGACGAGCTCACAGAGGCATCACACAAGGAATCCTATAGAGACTCGCTATGGCAGCAAGTCAAAGGAAGAACAACGGAGGGTGCTGAAGATGACCAACGGACGAGATTGATCGGAAGGTAGATCGTGCAATCGTAGTCAGATTCAGACGATCAAGGTGTTGAACCCTCTGTTTTTCAACATTTTGGATGCAATGGTGGGAGAAAATCAAGGAGATTCTAATGTCTGATGCAGATTCTGAATAGATCGGTTAAAAAATTAACAGAGATCACGGTCAAAGTTACGATGAACTAGTCGTGACATGGTGATATTGTTGCAGGCATTAATGGATCTATCAGATTTGAAGATCATCAATAGCAGAGCAATAGATCTGACAAACATCAATAAAGTGGTAGATGGCAACCCTGATTGATGAAAGGAAGACCATGGCAATGTGTGACGGGAAGGCCCGGTAAGACCATGGCAGTTATGTAAAGACGGTAAGTCTCAAGGTTAAAACATCAATGGAAGGTGGACCATCACCAAGTGACCAGTGGAAGACCATGGCACGACAAGTTCTTGACAATGTTCATGTAAAGTTGGTAAGACATGGCAGAATTAGAGGCGGATTGCCTCAAGACTGGCAGGGCCCCATGGCCGGGAAGGCGTCACAAAGCGGAATTGGCTGGTGGCAGTGGCGATGCAATGCAAGCTAAGGGAAAGAACTACGTCAGGAAGTTTCAATGAAAAGCTTGAAGGGAGCTCACTTCGAGGTGGAGCTTCAAAGAAAACTGCAACGAGTCTAAGAGTTACAGGAAGATTACAGAAAGGGTGCATTTAGGTAAGGTTCGAGATGACTCAAGACATGGCGGTGAATCCGCCAAAGGCTCCGGGGAGAGGGGACAAGGTTACACGCTTCATGACATGGTTACAATCAAGGAAAGAATTAAGATAGTAATCCAAAATCTCAAATTATTTTGCTAAAGGCTTGAAAAGCAAGTCAAGGTGGAGATTTTTAGGATTTTGCCTTATTTTTCAAGAGGAGTGATAGTCCAAGAAAATTCAATTGAGTTGGAGAAGACGATGGCTTGAAGCAGAAGAAGCAAATTAAGGTGAAGCAGTTTTCTTTTCAGGTGATTGCAAGTTTCCTTTTCAGGAGGAGTATGAATAGCATTAAATTCCTATTAATGAAAATTTGTTTCTAAAAATTAAAGGGTTTGAAATCCTTCTAGATCAAGGATATCAACTCTTAATAGGATTGATCAAGATTTTCAAGCATCCGATGGCCAAGATCATCACATAGTCCAAATAGGAGTTGTATTGTAAAAACCTATAAATAAAAAGTTGTAACCTAGGATTTAGGCGGAGCAGAAGAGCAGAAGAAAATTGTGGTGAATAACAATGTAAGGCCCTAAAAAGCCAAAAAGGTCCTAAAAAGTCAAGAAAGAGAGGAGCAAGGTGAGGGTATATAGAGAGAATATATACTCTTATAATTTAGGCATGGATTCAAGGGGAAGGTGAATACTCTTGTGTCATTAAGAGGAATGTTAGATCTCTTTGTATCAAGTTTATTAATAAAGCTCTCTCAAGTTCTCTCCACGTGGACGTAGGCCAAATTTGGGCCAAATCACGTTAAATTGTTTGTTCTTCTTCTTATATCTTTTAATATTCATCTTGTGTGCTCGAGGTAATCGATCTTATAGCGTGCTTGAGGTCATCGTTGGGGATCTTCGTATCTCCCAACTATTGGTATCATAGTAAGTATGGTATCCTAGGTTATACACGTAATAATTGTTATTGGAGTATATCAATTTCGTCACAACACCGACTACCCCGAGCTTTACTTCCATTTTATTTTCTGTTTTATTTTTCTCTTCATTTAGGTCCAAGTCCAGCCCATTCTTTCTCCCCTTTATATTTTCTCATATCCTTTCTTCTCTCTCCCTCACACGCAAAACCCTAACCCTCCTGCATAATCGCCCTCAGCCTGCAGCCTGCACCACCTTCTTTTTCTTCTCCCTTCGATTGTAGCCATCAACCTGTGCCCGCCTCCTGCACACCCGCAGCCACCACGAGCCCTCCTTCTTCCCCACCTCTTTCCAGGACGCACCCAACTCCTCCCTCTTTCTTTCCTTCTACCTCTAGCCATGTACCTACGCACTGCCACCATCATCTTCCTCTTCTCCAACTCTGTCGTTGCGCCCTCAACCCTCACTATCAACCTCGCCACGAGCCTGCACCAATTACCAATGGCACCACAATCGTGCCACCCTGCTGCAACGATCCCAATCGCCATGTTGACTTTGCCACCTCTCCAACTTCCCCGCTTGCAACCCGTAACTGTCGCTGCCCAACTTGTCATGCGCAGCCACCTACAATCGTCACCTCCCCTCATGTCTCCTGCCCGGCATGCGTACCTGATGCTGCCCACATGCACAAGCGCCGCCATGGCAACCACCACCTTCACCCAGTGTCGCCCTCCCCTCTCCTACAGCTCCACCAGAGCCACCGACCAGCCACTGCTGCATCACCTGCACCTTTTCCTGTCGCTACTCCATCCTTCCGCTCTCACTGCAACCATCTTGCTGGAGTTGTTGCTGCCGTCATTGAAGGAGCCTACGTCCTCGTCATCGGGAATGCAACAAACCGCAAGCAAATGGAGCAGCAGATCGGGTTTGATTTTGACTCCACTACCCGAACCTGATCCGCATCAAGTTGAATTGACTAGGATCCAATTCCAGTTCAGGCCCAACTCGATGAGATGTGAGTGTTTTACTCTTTAAATAAATTTTGATTCATTGAACAATTGGATTTTATTTTTGATAATTTATGTATGGGTAGTTAGCTATTTAAATCACTAAATTAATTTTCTTGTATTATAAATTTTCATAATTTAATTTTGAGCAAATATTATGTCCTAAGTTATCAGTTTGTGCTTGCATCAGACAGTGTGAATATATTTTTAAGTAAATAGTTATTAATTTCAGGAAATTGAATTGTTCGCATTATTAATTAATTGTTCTTTAGAAAAATATTTAAAGATAACTATAAATAGTGAGTGTAGTTTATTTGAGTATGTAACTTTGGGTGTTCGAATTATTTAGCAAGTTGTGAGTGTCTTCATTTTTTAAAATAAATTAAGATTTATTTTTGATAATCTATTTATTTGGTAAATTATTTGATTTAGTGTTAATTACTAAATTATTTAATTAATTTCCTACTATTTAGAGAATTGTAAGCAGTCTTTGATTTAAAAACTCTGTGAGTGTTTTTAATTTTATGTAAATAAACAATGATTTTATTTTGGACAATTTATATATTTGCTTAATATGGTTGTTATATCCCTTCAAATAAATTATATAAATTGGAAACACATAAATAAAGATATCAATGACCATTTTTATTCAATGTTTAATTATTTAAATTGTTTATTTACTAAAGTAATTTTTCAAGGTTTAATTATTTAAATGGTTTACTCACTTTCTAGCATCTAGCAAATATTAAATTTCAATGATTAAATTTCTTTGATCGAAATAGATTAGTTTGATCATGAGAATATTCAGTGGACTTCACTTGATTTGTTCTTAGTTATTCTAGTTATTTAGTTATAAACATTGAAATATAGTGATTAGTGATACCATTGATATTAATAACTCTATATCTCTAGTATTTTTCAACAGTTATTAACTGTTCATAGTGATTAGCGACACCAACAACAGTTAGAAAGATATAGTCACTACTATGTTTTAATAATGATTCACATAATTAACATTTTAATAAAAGACACTACAACACAGAAAAAATGGGTAATTGCCTAATAATATAATCATGTATTTTTGTAACGTCACGATCCCGCAGGTACAAAGACGTTACTGCGACATAGACACGTAGGTCAAAAAAATCCTCACATATATGTAAAATCACCTAGGGGGGTGAATAGGTGATGGCTAATCTAATGGTCACTAAATGCGGAATTAAAACTTATTACACTAAATATCAAGTTTAACACAAGAGTGTAGCCGAATTCCCCGTGAAAGGCCTGGACTAACTCCTCAAGATTCCTCTAAATAAGAGTCGAGGTGCTGCGTTGACTCTCTTGGTTGAAAACTAGTGTTAGCAAACACACCCCAAGCATATAACAATTAAGAACAGTATGAATATCAAGCATATAAAGATAAAGACAATAATAGCATGCAAGATGTAAACAAGTAGGAGATAGAGAGAGCAATCGCAAACACGGGAGAATTATTTCGAGATTCGAGCACCCTTACTCTACGTCCCTGCCTTCACACTTGAAGGATTTTCACTAGAATCGATCCCACTGGATCACTCGGTGCTGCAACACCTACAAGCCGAGTTCACACTTGAACTCCTTGGACTCTCTAGCCCGTACACACCGCAAGCCCACAAGCTCGCCGAGGCCGCACCTCAAACACCAAGTTCGCACCCGAACTCGAAACAACGCGGACACACACGTCCGCCTCCTCAAAGTACAAGAATGATCTCTTGGTGTTCTAAACACTTTGATCACCAAAAAAAACTCTCACAATAACACTCCTATAGGTAGATATAGCAATGGATAGTTCAAGTGTTGTGTGAGAAAACTAGGATGGAAATGATGGAGGAAAAACTCAAAAAAATCTCTTTTAACACTGTTGATAAAACTCCCCTTTTGATTGGAAGTATTAGCTCTCAATTTAGTGGAGAAAACTCTTTTAATGGAGTAGGAAAAACTAGCTCAAAAACCACTAAAAAATCTTATAGAAAACAGCCCCCAAATGCCCCAGTTTATAAAGCTAGAAAAAACTAGCCGTTGGGAGCTAGATGGCCTGACGGTCGACCGCCAATGGTCAGATTTCTGACCGTTGGGGCAGCGGTCGACCGAACCTCTGGACAGAGAGCAGATCTCTCTGCTGGTCAACCGTCCCGGTCGACCGAGGATTTCCAGAGAGCAAAGCTCTCTGGACGATCGATCGTCTCGGTCGACCGGCCCTCCAGCCAGAAACTGGCGTGCACGCTGTGCACGTCACGCGGTCGACCATCCCGGTCGACCGGCTGAAGCCAGGTCAGGGATTTCTGGGAAAGAAAACTTGATCATTTTGGCTCAAATAAAATCCCATAAAATCACTAAAAATCTACAAAAATATTTTTACCAATATACTTTGATAAACAAACATGCTTGCACAAAATCAAGGCATGTTACAAATAATTTGGACTATTTTTGTAACTTGGAAATTTTAGCTTAAAACAAAATTGGTATTTTTCCAAAATTGATTTTTCCAAACTTCTCCAAAATACAAAAACAAGATATTCAAACTCATTTAAAGCATAGAGTGTATGGATATTGAAGGTACACCTAGAGGGGGGTGAATAGGTGTAATTGCTAATCTAGAACTAAATGCAAAACTAAGTGCGCTAAATGCGGAAGCTAATGCAATTTTTGCAAACACACTTAGTACAATCAACAAGTGTAGCCGAATTCCCCGTGAAGGGCTCTGGACTAACTCCTCTTGATTCCCGTTGAATGGGTTGAGGTGCTATGTGAAGCTCTTGTTGATTAGGTACAAGTGAGGCACACACACAAGCAAGCCAAGCATATAATGGATATACAACAATATGAAAGATGCAAGGCAATCAACACAAGCAAATAGATATGATATGACAATATGAATTATTCTCAACACAAGCAAATATAATATGAATGAACAATGATGCTTTGCACAAATAAATGAGAGAGAGTTAGAGAGACAATGGATCAAAACACAAACACCAAGATATGTTTCGAGCACCTTGCTCTACATCCCCGCCTACACCACCGTGTAGGATTTCCAATCCACTATCTCCCACCGAGGGAACCTCTACCGAAGAGGATTTGTTACAACTCTAGGAGTACCAAACTCCTCTCTCAAACAACCACCTCACAACCGAGGGGTAGGCCTGTAGCCGATACAACAACAACCACCACCTCTACCGAAGAGGGTTTACAACCAACTCCACCTCTCACTAGAGGGAGCAAACTAATCACCGATCACCTCTACCGAAGAGGGATACACAAAGAAATAAGGGTGTACAACAAGTGGTTCCAAGACCACAAACAATCTCTCTTTCTTTTCTCTTTTCTTTTCTCTTTTCTTTTCCACAAAAATAAGATCCTAAATAGATTAGGATAGAAGATAGCTCAAGTGTGGAAAACTAGGTGTTTTTGGAAACAAGCAACAAAGAAAAATCTTTGGGAAAATACTTGCAATATGATAGAAATGAAGAGCTAAAGCAATATCCCAAAAACCTATTTTTCTTTGATTTTCGAAAAACCCAAAACAATAAAGATTAAATCTTTTTTTAGCACAAAAACTATTTTGAAAACTTGTTTAAACACTAGAGAAACACTGAATTTTTCTTCTTGAAAACCTTAGCCAAAAACCTAAGAGAATGGGCTTTATAAAGGCCAAAATAGAAACTAGCCGTTAGAGCTGAGCTGGCAGCTCTGACAGGCTGCGGTCGACCGGTCCGGTCGACCGCCAACGGTCAGAATATGACTGTTGGGCAACAGCGGTCGACCGGCCCGGTCGACCCAAACAAACAGAGAGCTCTGCTCTCGACGCGGTCGACCGGCCCGGTCGACCGTCTCAGTGACTCCAAACGTGCACAGTTTTGTGCACGTCGGTCGACCGGCCCGGTCGACCGGACTTCAGCCAAGTCGACTAATAACCTGGCTTAGTCGACTGGTTGAGTCCTGGACCTGAAAACTGGGTATAAAAATATTTTCAAAAATCTATTAATACTCTTAAAAATCACCAAAAATAGTTTTATCATTTTGCATTGATATATAAACATGTGGTAAAAAGTTTAGGTCAAATATCAATCAATAAGAACTATTTTTGTGTCTTATCATTTTTACCAAAAATCAAAACTGTATTTTCTAAAACTTAGATTTTGAATAGAAAATACGTTTTGTCTAAAACTCTTCCAAATACAAAAACATGATATTTAAACAACTTTGAAGCATGATGCATATGGATAGAAATCCAATATACATGAAACATATTCATATCATAGTTCTTGTCTTTAATTCAAAAATAAGTTTTGACAAAAATACCAAAACATGAATAAGTAAGTCAAAACTAAGTTTGTCTAGGAAATTGAAGCATGCATGTATATAAAACAAATCATATATACATAAAACCATGTAAACTTGTTTTGATCTATCTATTCATGAAAACCGAAATCCAAATCATGAACGTGTGTGTTTTGTGCACTTGAGCATATCAACTATACTAAGCTTTACAATGGATCTAAACACACTAAACTAAATTAGGATACCTAAGTCTTCTTAATGATCTTCATCTTCAAGTAGACTTGCTCCAAAACTCCATCCAAGGGCTAGGCAATGTGTGATCTTGAAGCTTTGGCCCTGGAATCACATGAATAGCTTCTAAACTCCTTGTTGAAGCTAATCATCAACTAATATCTTGGTTAATGATCTGAAACTTAAACAACACAAGATTATTAGTAGACATAACTACATGAGTTAATCATCATCAAAACTAGAGTGGAAGGCCTTTGGGCCAACAGATATGATCTACTACACAAACATGGTGAAATATCTATATTTTTGTCATTAAGCTCTAAATACGGTTTTGGTTAAAACATAATATTTGAATACCAAAAATCAAAACGGTATTTTCCAAAATGAAAACTCTTTTGTAAAAGCACATATAAATATTAAGAGTGTGTGTGTATAGATATACTTGAGCAATTCACCAACTATTCTATCCTTTACATTTTATCTAAAAATAAATCTTATAAAAACAAACCTAGACACAAGTCTTTATCTTCTTGAAGTCTTCACTTGAAGTCTTCTCATCTTCTTGACTTGGTCCAAATACGATCCATAGAGCTAGACTCCTCTTGAGTACTTGATGTGGTCTTGATGCACAAGCTCTTGAATCAAACCGTGTTAGCTCCAAAACTTGACTTTAAATCCTTTGTTGAAGCTACACACTACTAAGATCTTGATCATAAATCTGTCACTAATTAAACACAAGATCATTAGTACTATAACTACATGAGTTGATCATCATCAAAACTAGAGTGATGGGTCTTTGGGCCAACAATCTCCCCCTTTTTGATGATGACAAAACTCATGAAGTTATATATGCATGGATTAAGTAAAGCTTCAAAGAAGCTCCCCTTAACTCATGCATAACAATAAACAATAAGATATGGCAATGAAGCACATAAACTACCTAAACATGTATGCAAATATATGGAGATAAATATGCCAATCAAGCATAAAACACATCAAATTCTTTTTCTCATATTTGCAAAATAAAACATATATGCATAAACATAAATACTTCTCCCCCTTTATGAATAAAGCAAGGAAAACATGCATATATACCAAAATACTTCTCCCCCTTTTTGTTAATCATCAACAAAGGGGCTAAAGTAAAAACAAAACCAACAAATTTTCTCCCCTTCTTGTCCGAAACATAGAATCAATAAAGGGGTAATCTTAAACAAATCAATAAAAGGTTATATGCGATATACATTCATGAAGAGAAAGACGCTAAGTTAGATTCCCTACATATATGCATTACATGAAGAAGGATGACAAGCCCTAATTCACATAACACATAGTCTGTAATGCATAAGAGGAGATGTGAAGCTCCCCCTACAGACGTGTATCACATAAAGAAGAGTTATCAAGCTCCTCAATATAAGATACACTCAACATGAATCTATATGTAGAAGAGATGTTAAGCTTCCCTTGCATATAAGCAATACACATCAAAAATGTTTTGATTTTTAATTGTTCAAACAAAATTTTGATTTTTTCTCAATAAAAAATTTTGAGAATCAAATTTTAAGATATCTTATAAAAAAATTTTAAGATACCAATTGAAAAAAAATCATGTTGATACCAATTGTAAAATAAACATTACAAATTTTGAATTTTTCAAATAGGCAATACATATTGATATCAATTGTAAATTTATAACAAATTTGAAATGGAAGCATATTGATACCAATTGAAAAATAATGCATAAGCTTTATTAAAATGTCGATTGAGATACCAATTGAAAATAAAGTTTTAACTTAAGCTTAGCATAAACTTTGTGCTTTAAATATGTAAACCAATTGTAAAGCAAGCACATAAAATCATATATATGTATGAAAAGAGAATACCAATAGCAATTGATATTATGGAAATAATGAAGCATACATATATAGAAAACAAAATATGAGTATATACAAAATTATCAATTTAGATACCAATTGAAAAGATCCAATGATACCAATTGAAAATAACAATATAAATCAAGTATATAACTCATAACCTACCACCCTTTATATGCAAAAGGTAAAGGATTTTCCAATAAAGCTTACAAGGCATACTCGCCCAGCCATCCGCCCATCGATGGTGTAGGAAGGGTTTTCGAAAATAGGGTTTAAAAACATTTTATAGTGAAAATCACTACCCAATTGAAGAATAATAACTAGTTAAAAGTAATTTTTAAACTAGTTAAAGATCTTTCAAAAAATATGAAATCAAAACATATGTTTTTCATGAATCATACCAAATACACAAGAGTTGACACTCAAAATCGATAAAACTCAAAAAGAATCATGAAACAAAGTCATAAATAAACAAATAAAATGTGAGTGTTCAAAAATCATGTAATTAGCATTTTTCATGAAAATAGTCAATAAAGCTCAAAACAAAAGTCATTTTATCAAAAAAATGAAAAATCATTTTTCATTTAAACATAACTGCTAGGTATATATATGAATTATTCAAAACTAACAATATGCATACATATCCCAAACATAAAAAGAGTCTATGATATAATTTGCATGAAGGCAAGAGACTCAAAAAGGGTATACATGTATATTTATTAGATTTGAATAAAAATGCATATACATAAAGCAAAAACATGAAAATAGACAAAACAAGTGTAAATGAAAGAATCATCAAAACTAGGCTATACATGTGCATTTAGTGAGTACAAATGAACAATGAAGTGCAAACATATATGAATCAATTTGTTGCTCACTACTTGTACATGTATAAATCCAAGTTTTAATAAAAACTACATTAAACTAGTATTTACCACATGAAGCATAAAAACAATTAAAACATGAACATGCTAAAAATATTATAAATGAACAAAGCATGTACATGATTGAGACAAAACCTGCACATAAAAATAAAGAATTTCAGATTTAGAATAAAGATGTGCAAGTGCTCAATTCTTACCGCTATAGCAAGTGGCTATGAGGGTCGTGATCCACAAGGAGGATTTTGCGATAGAAGCGTTTACGGTTCTTTATTGAAATCTTTATTAAGACAAAATGAAAGTTCTTCTTTGTTTTTAAAGTAATAAAAAGAAAAAAGAATTATGTTAAAGTTAGAAGAAAACAGTAGAATGAGAAGTTGGAGAAAATTAGAAAGCGACTATGTAAAAATGATTATTTACAAAGAAGTGAAAAGGAGTGATGAAGGAAGTGAGTGTTGGTGATTTAATTTACAAAAATAAATGAAAAGAAAGAAAAACAATCACTCACCTTCTTTTCACTAAAAGCTTACCTTGAGTCTTTAGCTACGATGTTACCTTGAAGTGGAGGCAATCAGCGCATAGCCCATAAGATTTGAGTATTGGTCTCTTCCACATTACATCATAAAGTCAACTTCAAGAATGAAATGATACAGAGAGAGACTCCATTCCATCGTCATGAGCTATCGGTGGCACTCGCAAAGGCAAGGCTCTTTCGATGCTTTTAGACTCACTTGGAAGACAATTGTACCAAAAAGAAAAGTGAAGTAGAAAAGAAGAAGAAGAAGAACTAAAAGAAAGTACTTACAAAGAAAGAACATCGATTCAATTTCATAACAATCAAAGAAAAGAAATAAATCTTACACCGGTGTCACTCAAGCTCAAGCTTCATTCTTGTTCTTCGATGAAAGTCTGATCTCCTCTGATTTACATAAATGAAAACTAAAATTACATGAAAAGAAAAAACAAAACCTAAACTGAGAAATGAAAAAATAGTCTAAAATCCTATCTCTGCATGGTCGTCCATTTTCAGCACAAAGAATGGCCTTTTATAGGTAAAAAACCCAGTGTGCAGGATCCCGGGGAGATCGGGGGAGCAAACGCTCCCCTAACTCCCCAACCTTGCCGCGGAAACGCGGCGTGGGCCACGTTTCCGCGGCCAGGGTGTGGCAGGTGGCCACACCCTGTTGGTGGGTTGCCCTGGTTTCGCCCTCTGACTTTATCTGGAGTTGATTTTTCAGTTTGAGTCCCGTATTCTGACGAAATGGCCTTGGATTCTTGGCTTTAATCGATCGATTCTGAGAGGATTCTTCTCAACCGGTTTTCAACCTCTTGATTTTGCCCTGATTTACTCAGTGCGAATTAATTCTGATTTAATTCAGAATTTTGGTGGGCTTTGGGCTCATTTCTCTTCATCTCCTTAAAGATTGGGCCTGCAAATAAATTAAACAATTAATTAGGACAATGCAGGCTTTTATTCTATAATAAGTATGGAAATATGATACTAAATATGCAACATTAGTGACCAATCACACCCCCATACCTATCTTTTGCTCGTCTTCGAGCAAAACAACTAAACTATACTAAGGATTATTAGACCACTTTCGCAGGTCGCGCGATTGCACTGAGCATGTGCAACAAGCCGTTAAACCTCTAGGTTTCCCCTAGAGGACGAGTTTTGTCTCGTAAGGGTTTTCAGCGGATTGCACCCACAAAATCCATAAAGAAAGGGAAATAAAGAGTTAGTATTTTCGAAAAGCATTTTGAAAGAAAAAATATTTGAAATATAATTGTAAGATCTAAGCAATCTATAAGTTATAGGAAAACTGAATTTTTCGTTCCTAAACTTAGTCTCTATTCAAAAATTTGTTATCAATTAAAGTAAGGAGTCAAATTGTACTTCTCATCTAGTCTATTACTTTACCCTAAGTCATATGCACCTTGTGACTGTGAAAATTTTGACTAAGGGTTCATTAACTCTAACTTTTATGCCTTATTTATTTATATATATATACTTTTTTTTTGTGGTATTATTCCTTAGTTCTATTAGGCTTTCTAATCTGCCCATATAATGAGCCTTTAATCGATGACTCCCAAACCAAATGGTCTTAGGGCACCGGCTGAGAAAGCACCCCAAGGACTTAAGGACTCGAGCAAACAAGGCCACAAAACTAAGGATTTTATTATATGAACCTCTTTTAGGGGTGAATACTTATGCTTTATTAGGCACAAATACCCAGCTTAATCAGAGGATTTTTATATATATTTTTCGTTTCAAACTTATCTAATCATCTTTCGCATAAATACTAAGGCTTGCTTAGGCCAAAGCACCTAGCTAATCAATAATTAGATTTGTTTATCTTTTTTTTATAAGGCATAAGAATCTTTGTTTTTGAACCCTAAGTGTGTAAGTGTATGAAGTGTGCATATTTCATCAAGGTAAAGATCAAACTAAATTACTTTGACAAATTATCTTCCTAACCCTAAAAATCAACAAATAATCTTATTTTGACCAAGTATAAGAAATCCTAATTTGGATTTTCCTATTCCTTAAAATTAACTTAATTTCTTACAAAAAATATGTCAAAATATTGTTTCCATTTTCAAAAAGTTTTTAAAAGTAAAGAAAAATGTTAATATTTTTTTAAACAAAAAGAAAAGTTATGTTAGACCCTCCCCCACACCTATCTCATGCATTGTCATCAATGTATGAATTAATGCATAGATGCATGAAAAAGAAGAAAGGGAAGGAAAATGTTACCTTAAGGTGGTGGTTCCGGTGGTGGTCTGATTGGTCCACGAAATGCGGCCCAATCACCTTTTCTTGGGGTTCGAAGGAACCCACCAACAATTTCACTAATATAACCCATTAAAATGATGAATCCATAAAGGATTTTTATGAAAAATTTAACCCCATCTAATTTTCAAATTCCATAACTAATTTCGGAGTCAAATTTGTCAACCACCTCGTCCCAAAAAGGAGTATGAAATGATAGAATGATTGACTTGGACTCAGGAAGGATAGGAACTAATACTGACTCAGGAAGGTGACTTAAGTCAAGTAAAGGTTCAAGAGTCGAAATAGGTTCAGGAATTGGGTCCAAGTCAAGAAGTTGAAACTCAAGTCCACATTGATTTTCCAACAATGGAATGTGACTTAATATAGGTGATTCAAGTTCAAGAATGATTGGTGGGGGAATCAAAACTGACTCTAAAATATTACTCAAGTCCGGTAACAAAACAGGAGTCAGTATTGATTCAGAAAGTTAAACTGGATCACAGATTTGAGAATCTAGGTCACATATCTCATTGAGTTCAATATCATAAAAAGAGAACTTGCCAATTTATCAATGGGATTTTCAAAAGTGTAAAATTGGTCAAGTTCAATATGATCATCAAAAATGGGTGATTCAATTTCATAATGAATAGGCACAAGATCCAATGTTGACTCAGGGAAAAGGTTGAAATCAGGTGAAGATACCGGAGTCATTATTGAATCAGGAAGTAAAATTGAATCACTAAGTTGAGGTTCATGATCATACTCATTTTCAAGTTCGATTTCAGGAAAAGGATAACTTGCCAAACTGTCAATATTTTTTTCAAAATTTGGAGTTTGGGCAAGTTCAAATGGTTGTTCTGAAATGGAATCTTGATTTTCAAAACAACCTGACTCTTCGGCTCTAACAGAATGGTTAGTGACATCAGAATTGGTCCAACGGTGAGAACGTAGAGATTCGACCATCATATCTACGTCACGATTTCGAGCATTTTGAGCATGAGTCATGGCTTCAAGCATCTTTTCATAGTTGATGGATTCATTGTTTTGATGAAAAGATGAAGTGTTATCTTGGAAGTGGTAGTGAAATTGTGAGTCCATCAGATTTTGTGATTGTTGTTTGGACTCACGCATACTCCTTTCCAAAATTGATGGTTTTCTATTTTGGACTGGTGCAACTGAGTATGACTCTTAGGGATATTGTGGACTAGGTGGATAAGGGGGACAAGTTGGTTGAAATTATGCTCGGGGAGGTGAATCCCCACTGACTCGGTGAAGAGTTGAAATTATTATGGAAATTATAGTTATTAGATTGGGGGCATGGGTTATATTGATTTGGATAAGACTAATCCGGCACACTAGGTTGGTTAAAGTTATGATATGCCGGGTTGGTAATATCCGAAAATGAAGTCGGTGTGTAATATTGATTATTATTAAAATTGGAAAAATTGTTATTATAAGCCATATTACACAATAGAATACAAACAAAAAGAAAGAAAAACAAACAAATAAACAAACAAAAAGAAAAAAATTCTAACCTAAGTTAGGGTAGACCTATGACCTAGACGACTCCTAACTGGTTAGACTGTCCACGGGAGGTATTATGCAGACTTTGACCACAAGCTAATCAGCCAGTTCAGGGCAAGGTTGGTGGGAGGTTTTCCATCAAAGACGTTCCTTAATTAAATAACCACCAACCTTCGGGCTTTCGGCCCTTAATCCCTTTTCTAGACACTGATTTGACAGGGTCAAATTCCAACACCTTTCCCCCTTAGGATAATCTCCTAATTGAGTCCGAGATTTCCCTAGGGCCAACGTCTACTCATTTTTAGTTAGGCTTGGGTTAGTGAGTGCTTGGAATCTGATTTTTGGGCTAAGGAAGGGTGATTAAATCCCCACCTTATCTTGTTATGGGTTACTGCCCCTAAGATAAGTTTGTGCAAGTGTACAAGATAAGTAAATAAGATTCACTTAAAGCAATGAAAATCAACCAAGAGGTGAGTCCTATTCTACATGCAATGCGAACGTACCTTGCTCCAGCACTCTTCAACAGTAAAATAAAAGAATTGAAAAGACACGTGCCTAAAATGCAAACGTCTAATCAATTTTTTATCTTTTTCAACAAGTATTTTACTGTTGGTTTATTAGCAGGCTTATGGTGATGGCATATAAGAAAAAACAAATTGCAGAAAACTAGAATTTTGCAAGTCAAGCAGCCCTGCAAAAAACAACGTTAGTAGTCAACTCCTTTTTTGCCGCGTATCCGCGGCTTTGGCCGCGAAAACGCGGCAAAGCAGAGGGCACTTGGTCTCTGCTTTCTAGAGCAGAGGCCCAAGACCACTTATATGTTACTGCAATCTTCTTTTCCTGCTTTGCTTGCCCTATAACCTGCAACAGAGAAGAAAATTCGTTTTAGTTCTAAAAAAATTTCAATAAAAATAAGATTTCAATAAAAACGTTACCCTCCCCGGCAATGGCGCCAAAATTTGATTGAGACAAAACCTGCACATAAAAATAAAGAATTTCACATTTAGAATGAAGATGTGCAAGTGCTCAATTCTTACCGCTATAGCAAGTGGCTATGCGGGTCGTGATCCACAAGGAGGGTTTTGCGATAGAAGCGTTTACGGTTCTTTATTGAAATCTTTATTAAGACAAAACGAAAGTTCTTCTTTGTTTTTAAAGTAATAAAAAGGAAAAAGAATTATGTTAAAGTTAGAAGAAAACAGTAGAATGAGAAGTTGGAGAAAATTAGAAAGCGACTATGTACAAATGATTATTTACAAAGAAGTGAAAAGGAGTGATGAAGGAAGTGGGTGTTGGTGATTTAATTTACAGAAATAAATGTAAAGAAAGAAAAATAATCACTCACCTTCTTTTCACCAAAAGCTTACCTTGAGTCTTTAGCTACGATGTTACCTTGAAGTGGAGGCAATCAGCGCATAGCCCATAAGATTTGAGTATTGGTCTCTTCCACATTACATCATAAAGACAACTTCAAGAATGAAATGATACAGAGAGAGACTTCATTCCATCGTCATGAGCTATCGGTGGCACTCGCAAAGGCAAGGCTCTTTCGATGCTTTTAGACTCACTTGGAAGACAATTGTACCAAAAAGAAAAGTGAAGTAGAAAAGAAGAAGAAGAGAAGAAGAAGACTAAAAGAAAGTACTTACAAAGAAAGAACATCAATTCGATTTCATAACAATCAAAGAAAAGAAATAAATCTTGCACCGGTGTCACTCCAGCTCAAGCTTCATTCTTGTTCTTCGATGAAAGTCTGATCTCCTCTGATTTACATAAATGAAAACTAAAATTACATGAAAAAGAAAAAACAAAAACCTAACCTAAGAAATGGAAAAATAGTCTAAAATTCTATCTCTGCATGGTCGTCCATTTTCAGCACAAAGAATGGCCTTTTATAGGCAAAAAACCTAGTGTGCAGGATCCCGGGGAGATCGGGGGAGCAAACGCTCCCCCTAACTCCCCAACCTTGCCACGGAAACGCGGCTTGGTTCGCGTTCCGCGGCCAGAGTGTGGCCAGGTGGCCACACCCTGTTGGTGGGTTGCCCTGGTTTCGCCCTCTGACTTTATCTGGAGTTGGTTTTTCAGTTTGAGTCCCGGATTCTGACGAAATGGCCTTGGATTCTTGGCTTTAACCGATCGATTCTGAGAGGATTCTTCTCAACCGGTTTTCAACCTCTTGATTTTGCCCTGATTTACTGAGTGTGAATTAATTCTGATTTAATTCAGAATTTTGGTGGGCTTTGGGCTCATTTCTCTTCGTCTCCTTAAAGATTGGGCCTGCAAATAAATTAAACAATTAATTAGGACAATGCAGGCTTTTATTCTATAATAAGTATGGAAATATGATACTAAATATACAACATTAGTGGCCAATCAGTACATAAAGTAGGAGTTTTTAGAGATAGTTACCAAACCAAAGAACTATGCTTCAAACCTCCAAAACATGGTGGTTGTCCCACCAAAACTCCTTGATAGCGGTGCATCAATTATATGTCCTTCAAGTCCATGTGCATCCACCATCAAGGCACCTTCCCTCTCACGTTTTGTGAGAGCCCTCACCTACATCAAATACAAAAGGTGGGGATTTTGGTACCCATTTTTTCTTGGGTCCTCTTGAGGGTTAGCTTTGTAAGGGACCCAAACATTTTTATTATTAGCAAAATTTAAATGATGTATCTTATCAAAATAAAACTTTACTAAATAGCGTTTGCGGCCACAATGTGTACATTTGTACACCTTAGAATGCATATGAGTATGGGTGTGGTCATGACGTGCAGTATGTGCATATGCATGATGATGTATATGAACATGTGGAGCTTGTTTTTTTGAAAACAAAGACTCCAATCTCTTATGGTTAAATGCACATGAGCTCAAGGTTGAGCTCAAACAATTAATTCTATTTTTCAAAACATTTATCTCATTTTTATTTATGGTAGCATGTAAAACATGATGAGAATGAGAAACATTTTTCTTATTCTTTTGAAAAACATTTTCTTTTTCTTTTTCAATCATTTTTCTTTTCAAAGAAGTGTTTTCTTGCAAAGCAACTTCCTTTTATTTTTTCACCAAAATAATTTTATTTTTCAAATTAGTGTTTCCTTCACAAAGATCACTTAATTTAGAAAGCAAGGAAACATTCTCATTTTTCAAAATTTCATTTCTTTTTCCATGCATGCAACCTTATTTCTAAATGAATCATTTTTATTAATCATGCAATCAAAATTCTTTTTCAAATTTTTATTATCCTTTTTAATTATGTCATATTTTTCAAGTAATTGTTGACAAAAAGATGCAAGCTCATCATATGACATATCATTATCTTCATCTAACTCGGATTCGATGTTTACCTCAAGGGGGTTATCCCCTTGGACCATGTAGCACAAGTTGGAAGTGTCACTTCTAACATCCGAGTCGCTCCCCGCATAGTATTGTTCATTTTCGCCAAGGGAGATCAATGAGTTCCAAAATACAAAAGCCGAATCAATATTAGAAACCCTAGATAAATAATCATCATTTAGGGTTGACTTTAAAGTATGCAGGGCTTTTGCATTAGCCTCAATATTCTTGCTATTATTAACATATGAATCTTTAATTGTAGCAAGATAAACATGAATACCTAGGCTTTCGAGGAATAAAGACATCTTAACCTTCCAAGTTTGGATGTTAAGAATGTTAAAGGTGGGAGGTGTCATGAAGTCCATGGTGTGTGTACAAAAATAGTGATTAGCCTAAAAAAGAGGATCTTTAACTCTAGGTTGTAAGACTCAAATCAAGAGCACTTGGATCTGATACTAATTGTAAAATCATCTAAAGGGAGATGAATAGGTGATGGCTAATCTAATGGTCACTAAATGCGGAATTAAAAACTTATTACACTAAACACCAAGTTTAACACAAGAGTGTAGCCAAATTTTCCCGTGAAGGGCTCTAGACTAACTCCTCAAGATTCCTCTAAATAAGAGTTGACGTGCCACGCTGACTCTCTTGGTTGAAAACTAGTGTTAGCAAACAGACCCCAAGCATATAACAATTAAGCATAATATGAATATCAAGCATATAAAGATAAAGACAATAATAGCATGCAAGATATAAACAAGTAGGAGATAGAGAGAGCAATCGCAAACACGGGAGATTTGTTTCGAGGTTCGAGCACCCTTGCTCTACGTCCCTGCCTTCACACTTGAAGGATTTCCACTAGAATCGATCCCACCGGATCACTCAGTGCCGCAACACCTACAAGCCGAGTTCACACTTAAACTTCTTGGACTCTCTAGCCCGTACACACCGCAAGCCCACAAGCTCGCCGAGGCCGCACCTCAAACACCAAGTTCGCACCCGAACTCAAAACAATGCGGACACACACGTCTGCCTCCTCAAAGTACAAGAATGATCTCTTGGTGATCTAAACACTTTGATCACCAAAAAAAACTCTCACAATAACACTCCTATAGGTAGATATAGAAATGGATAGCTCAAGTGTTGTGTGAGAAAACTAGGATGGAAATGGTGGAGGAAAAACTCAAGAAAATCTCTTTTAACACTCTTGATAAAACTCCCCTTTTGATTGGAAGTATTAGCTCTCAATTTAATAGAGAAAACTCTTTTAATGGAGTAGGAAAAACTAGCTCAAAAACCACTAAAAAAATCTTATAGAAAACAACCCCCAAATACCCCAATTTATAGAGTTAGAAAAACTAGCCGTTGGGAGCCAGATGGCCTGATGGTCGACCGCCCGGTCGACCGCCAACGGTCAGATTTCTGACCGTTGGGGCAGCGGTCGACCGACCCGGTCGACCGAACCTCTGGAACAGAGAGCAGATCTCTCTGCCGGTCGACCGTCCCAGTCGACCGAGGATTTCTAGGGAGCAAAGCTCTCTGGACGGTCGACCGTCTCGATCGACCGACCCTCCAGCCAGAAACTGGTATGCACGCTGTGCACGTCGCGCGGTCGACCGTCCCAATCGACCGGCTGAAGCCAGGTCAGGGATTTCTGGGAAAGAAAACTTGGTCATTTTAGCTCAAATAAAATCCCATAAAATCACTAAAAATCTACAAAATAGTTTTACCAATATACTTTGATAAACAAACATGTTTGCATAAAATCAAGGCATGTTACAAATAATTTGGACTATTTTTGTAACTTGAAAATTTTGGCTTAAAACAAAAACGGTATTTTTCCAAAATTGATTTTTCCAAACTTCTCCAAATACAAAAATAAGATATTCAAACTCATTTAAAGCATAGAGTGTATGGATATGATCCACTACACAAACATGGTGAAATATCTATATTTTGACATTAAGCTCTAAATACAGTTTTTGTTAAAAAATAATACTTGAATACAAAAAATCAAAATGGTATTTTTTCAAAATGAAAACTCTTTTGTAAAAACACATATAAATATCAAGAGTGTGTGTGTATAGATATACTTGAGCTATCCACCAACTATTTTATCCTTTATATTTTATCTAAAAACAAATCTTATAAAAACAAACCTAGACACAAGTCTTCATCTTCTTGAAGTCTTCACTTGAAGTCTTCTCATCTTCTTGACTTGGTCCAAACACGATCCATAGAGCTAGACTCCTCTTGAGTACTTGATGTGGTCTTGATGCACAAGCTCTTGAATCAAACTGTGTTAGCTCCAAAACTTGACTTTAAATCCTTTGTTGAAGCTACACACCTACTAAGTCTTGATCATAAATCTGTCACTAATTAAACACAAGATCATTAGTACTATAACTACATGAGTTGATCATCATCAAAACTAGAGTGATGGGCCTTTGGGCCAATAATATATACGCTTAGCATTAGTATAGGCAAGAATCAGAGTACGGAAGTACGTGGTGCATTATACATTTCAACATATGAGTACAATTACAGAGTTATCATAGGATGTGACATAATATTACATGAATGTTATATCACCGATATGGCGCAAATGCGAAAATATAAAGAGATATATAATAATGAACTGTACAAAAGGAGGTCAGAGTTATAACAGAAAAACTCTAGAGCCGAGTAGGGGGCCTGAAAGAAAAGGTTCCAGATGGTCCACTAATGATCCATCAGCAACGGGGATCTCCTAACATGATCCAAGATCTGGAATCTAAACATGAAGGTCCAGGGGAGTCAGAAATCTACCCAACGAGTATGTAAGATGAAGCCAAATGTCGTGCACAGGGAAACACACGTGGACATGATCAAGTGATGTGATTCAGGCATTCGGGTACATGCATTGACCAGTAAGTTTAAACGGGAAATCAGAAGTCGGTACAAAATAAGAAAATCCAGTAAATACATGTATATCAATAAATCTGAATAAAAAAAGCATGTACTGAAACCGAATCGAAAGCATGAGTACACATAAGTATACATTGAGACCTCAGGTATTGTAGTAAATACGAGTATGAATAAACTAATTATACAAGCTCTGACTTTGGGTTCATGAGATTGATACATCAAGGGGATAATCTAAACAAGAAAACCCTCATTTATATACCATATACCCTATGTCACCATCATCTGAGTTCATACAACCTGAGTTTCCCTCAGAGTAACAGAACAAGAGTGTGTCTGGAGTAATCATTATGTCACAGAATAATATATATACAAGTGACAAGTAGGACAACTTAATCGTATAACAACGATCAGTGTCGCCTGTCATTATAATCACTTCCTCCAGTGTCTCATACCACTGGCCGTTCACACTGAACTCCGCATGCAGCAGAACACATACGGACTTTGATACGCAAATACTATTATCTGTATGAGGGAGTGACTTAATAACACCCGCACCTGACATTATTATTATTAACAATTAAGTTATGGCTAGTACACAACAGTGTCTGGTGTCACACACCAAGAGTCGATGATCGGTAGGCAGTACAAGTATTAGCATCATAACAACCAGTTATTAAATTATTATTAGGACTCGTCAATCCATATGTTTTGGTATGTGTTACCGGTTCACATACTTCCTTATATGAATAAGACAAGTTAAATTATCAGAAACTGATGAGAGATCAATTGTATCATGTTCATAATGGCCCCGTGCATACCGGGACAACGATCACACGTGATTGGATCTGGACCCCAATCCCAGGCTCTAGACTATAAAGGTCTTATTTGTACGCCTTGGAATAGGATGGAATCAGGTCAGAGTGTCAGTACACCTCACCAGAACACCTGTAGCCTCAAGTCATTCTGAATAATGTTGCAACATCGAGCCATTATGAAAACATACTTATTGATGTCATCAGTTTTCCCCCATCCCGGTGTAAGTTGTCCCTTTTATAGTTTATTAGATAATTATCAGATTACGGGAATGAGCAGGAACAAGTCAAGAGTATCAAGAATACAGGTGTATCAGGAGTACGGTTTGCACTGAAATATATCAAGATGTAATCAAGATGTCAGGTCATCATTCATGTTATCATGATAATTATAAGAGTCAGGTGATAGCATGACAGGCGGGTGATATCCGTCAGGTGACAAGAGACAGCATGATAAGTAGTAGCACATCAAGTGAAAGCACGTCAAACGATGCAGGAAATATTACCGATATAAGAGATCAGTACGAATACCGAAAAATTATGCAGTTTTTGAAAAAATAGTAAAAGTAAGATTTCAAGCTCTTCCCAACCATTAATATAAGAATAGATAAATTGGCAAGCAGGCAATTGTAGGCAAGCGAACATCCAAGCAGAACTAAGCAAGCTGGAGGCACAGCAGCAAACAGTGTTTAATCACTAGAGCGCTTGACAGAGCTACTAGAATGACTCAGCTTAGAAGATGAGTTTAAAATCCGACAGAGTTCCGCCTAAACGAATCTAGTGATAAAGCGCTGAACGCTAAGCATGTCTACCAGGCGGAGCATAAGAGACCTAATGGTTTAAGTGTCTCTTCTTTCGAGGAAGTGGGCGAGAGCCCGGAGGCTAAAGTACATTCAGGGTCTAAGCGCACTCTTGGTAGTTACCACGAAACCCATAAGGGTGCAGGCCTAAACCCAATTGGGTAGCTAGCCTGGGAGTGAGTAGAAACCCAAAGTCAGTACAAAGGTACCTGCAAGAGATGTTAGTACCATACGAGCATGCATATAAACGTGATAATATCTAGGCTACCATGGAGTGGTGAAGCCCGGAGGCTGAGTATAGAGCGCCCGGAGGCTAAACGACCACGAAGGGTCGGCCACACATGGTATAAAAGCAGAATAAAACACATCATAGGCATGGTATATGTACAGAAAATAAACTATCCTAGTATAAACATTCGTCACAGGCATATATATGTAAAATACTGGGCACTCGGCCACATCCAAATACAAGGGCACTGCCCAATACAGAATATGGATACAAATACAAATACATGACAAAATACAAGTCGACCCGACGAAGCAGAAAAATTCAAAACGAGGCGAGGACACTCGCCTCAATCTTCGAAAAAGTCGTAAAATCCGGAATCCAAGAAACCCGCGTACGCACCATAATATTTAAAATATAGATAAATATTTTTAGAGAGAGAAAGAAAACAAGCAGGGAGAGAGAGAGGCAAGAGAAAGAGGGAGAGCTAGAGAGAAAATCCAGAGAGAAACAAAATTTAGAAAGAGAGAGAATGAGAGAGAGGATTAAGAGAGAGAGGATGAAAATGAAGAGAGAGTGGGACGGTAGAGAGAAACAGAAGAGAGTAAGAGAGAATAGGGGGCTGCTGCCCCTTTCTCATAGGTTGGCACTACCAGGCCGTGGCCAACCCTACCCTGGCCGCACGGCCAGGGGCGCCAGGGGGGCACCGACCGCCGTGGCCAGCGCCGACTGGGGGTAGCCGCGGGCCCCCCAAGGATGAGGGAGGAGGAGGTTAAGGGGGTGTTTGTGATTAAAAGAAGGAGAAGAAGATGAAGATGGTGGTGAAGTTATTGGTGTTAGAGATGGAGGAGAGGGAAGGAGTTGGGAAAGGAGATGATGGAAGTGATGGGGGTGTTGGTGGTGGTGGTATTGGCCGGAGGTTGGTGGGCCGCCGCTGGTGAGGAGGAGGCGGCCGAGATGGTTGGCTAGGTGGTGGCGTCAGTGATGGTAGAGGAGAGTGTAGGAAATAGAGAGGGAGAGAGATGGAATTAAGGGTTGGAGAGGAGAGAGAAAGAGAAGGAGAGAAAATTTGAAAGGAAAAGGGAAGAGATTAGAGAAGAGAGGGGAAAAATTTTGGAAGGAAGAAGGAGGGAGAGGAGGCTCTCATTGGCACCAGAGAGGAGAAGAAAGAAAAATGAAAGAGAAAAAAAAAAGGAAAGGAAAAGATAAGGAGAAAGAGAAGGAAAAAGGAAAAGCAAAAAAGAAAAGGAAAGGAAAAAGAAAGAGGGAGATTGAAAAGAAGTGATGGATGGAAGGCGTGTTAAATGAAGGGGTGTGGGTCAGTTACTGGAGTTGGGGAAAAGAAAAAAAAAAGAAAGAAAGAAAGATAGAAATGAGAAGATTCCGAAAATAATAATATTATAATAATGTCGGGAAATATCGTCTGTTCTAAAAAAATTTCTAAAAATACCCAGAGATAGAAAACATCATCCTGAGAAAAAATATGAAATCGGTTTTTAGAAATAAAATTTTATTTTTAAAATAAAAATCTTGGAATCTACCAGTGATACTGGCTGACACCAAATATCAGACCGAGTTCTGATAAATTCAGAAAATTCACTAAAAATATATTAAGATAGAAAATATGATTTTAAAAGATAATGTGAAAGAGGATTTAGAAATTTGACTCTATTTGTAAATTAAAAATGCTGAAATCGACCAGCGATACCAGTCGACACCAAAATCAGTCAATTTGATAAATTTATAAAAAAATCTCAAAAAATACATTAAATAGAAAATGTGATTCTAAAAAATAGTATGAAAGAAGAATTCAAAAATACAACTCTGATTGTAAATTAAAAATCCTGGAATCGACCAGTGATACGGTCGACACCGATTTTGAAGACTTTATGAATTAATTCGAAAAAACTCAAAGAATCATGAAAAATCTAGAATATTGAAAAACGATGTTTGAAATTGAAATCAGTCAAATCTGACTACCAAAAAGATCAAATCGAGCAATACACTAGGATCAGGTCCCCAGTCACACTAGCGCTGACTTCGAGTTCACGAATCCGGATCCAATGCAAAACGATCGCACAAATATTCATAAAACAAAAATAAATACAGAAAGTAAATCAAGAAATATGATCAAAAAAATCTGAATACGTATCAAGTACGTATTCCGAGAATGGGGTGTTACAATTTTGGAAGGACTTAGGAAAGTTAACCAAAAGTTGGGTTCCACCACGGGAAACCAAGGTAGTGCTGGCTACCTAGTTATCAATTATTCAATTATTAGGCTTTGCATGTTTACAGCTCCACACCAGTTATTTCTTAGTGGGCTATAATCTCAATTATTAGTTATGAAGGCCGTGCAATCTATCCTAGTTCAGCTCTAGGAGAGTTAGACCATGGTTCCGTGCATGCACGGGATCCTTCTAAAATACATGCACTTCATTACCAGACAGTTACAACAAATGATAACATTATTTGATATGTAGTAAAGTAGTTATGATATGTGACACAACAAAGTAGCACATTAGTTAGGTTAATAATAATCAACAAGATTAGAGACATATGCTAGACTACAAATATTTGAGTATCAATTGCCTCTTTTACAGTGATGAGATATCTTTTAAATTTGCAGTTTTATTTATGGTATTTGAAAGTACACCTAGAGGGGGTGAATAGGTGTATGGCTAATCTAATGACAAATAATACGGAATTAAAAATAAATTGCAACACACTTAGTGTAACCAAAGAGTGTAGTCGAATTCTCGGTGAAGGGCTCTAGACTATCTCCTCTAAATTCCTCTAAATAAGAGTTGAGGTGCTATTTGAAGCTCTCTTGGTTGAACAAGAGTATGGGCACACACAACCAATACCAAACATATAAATATGAATGAACAATATGAATCAATGCAAAGCACAATATAAGAGAGAGAGAGAGAGAGAGAAAGAGAGTTAGAGAAAGTGGATCAAACGCAAACACAAAGATATGTTTCGAAGTTCGAGCACACAGCTCTATGTCCCCGCCTTCACACAGAAGGATTTTCACTATAGCGTCCACACAGGGAACCTCCACTGAGGATTTGGGTAAATACAACATGGGAGTACACAACTCCTCTCTCAACAAATACAACCTCTACACAAGAGGCAAGACACAACAGAAATCACCTCTACACTTAGAGGGATAGGCACTTAGCCAAACAAGATCAACCTCACACAAGAGGGATAAAGGGTCAAAGCCACAACTCCACAATAACCTCTTCACTAAGAGTAATCACCTCTCACTAGAGGGATATCAACACAATCACCTCTCACTATAGGGATATCACAAAGTATTGAAGGTTTACAACTCTTAGTGGTATCAACAACCACAAACCAATCTTTTCTCACAAAAACAAGATCCTAATAGATAGGACAGATATGATGGCTCAAGTGTGAGAAAATAAAATATTTGGAATAAAGAAAAACACTTAGGAAAATCTCCAAATAGATATAGAAATTTAGATCAAAAACTAATTCCCAAAAGACCCTATTTTCTTTAAAATTCTTCACACTTTAAAACAAATAAAGAATGATCTTTTAAACCCAAAAACTCTTTTAAAAACTTGTTGTTAAACACTTGTAAAGGTAGAAAAAATTGCTCTCTAAAAACTTATCAAATCAGCCCAAAGGAATGGGTATTTATAACCCAAAACAAAAACTAGCGTTGGGCAAGACAGCAGAAAAAATCTGCCGCCCGGTCGACCGGCCAACGGTCAGATTTCTGGCCGTTGTGCCATCGGTCGACCGCCTGGTCAATCGGGACTGGATACAGAGAGCAGCAGCTCTCTGTCGGTCGACCGGCTGGTCGACCGGGGCCATTTCCAGAGAGCAGAGCTCTCTGGAAGGTCGACCGCCCGGTCGACCGGCCCACCAGCCCAGGGTTGCATGCACGTTTGTGCACGTCGGTCGACCGGTTTGGTCGACCGGCAGACAGCCAGGTCAAACAGTTTTAGGGATTGAAAACTTGTCTTTTTACCTTTGATTAAATCCCATAAATTTCACAAAAAAAAGTTCTTATAAGATCTTTGAAATACAAATATGTGTGACAAAAATTTAACACATATTATAAACAATTTGAATCATTTTTGTGTTCTTGAAATTTTACTTTAAACAAAAATCCGTATTTTTCAAAACTAGGATTTTTGAAATGAAAAACTATTTTCTCCAAAACTCATGTAAATACAAAAACATGATATTGAAACAACTTTTAAGCATGTTGTATATGGATAGAATCCAATATATATGAAAGATATTATATATATGTTTTTGACATGAAAACCAAGATCGGTTAAACCGAAAAATCAAAACCAAATAGACTTGTGTGTGTATTGTGAACTTGAGCATATCGAAACTATCTAATCTTTACAAAGATATAAACAATCTTAAACTAAACAAACTGAGGTTTTCTTGTAGAACTCCTTCTCCAAGTCAACTCGATCCAAACATGATCCACCGAGCTTGACTCTAACCGAGTACTGGATGCGATCTTGAAGCTCAAGCTCTTGAATCAACATGTGAAAGCTCCAAAACTCCTTTGTTGAAGCTAATTACCGACTAATAACTTGATCAAATATCTAAAACTAAATATCACAAGATTATTAGTAAACTATAACTACATGAGTTAATCATCATCAAAACTAGGGTGAAGGGCCTCTGGGCCAACAATCTGCCCCTTTTTGATGATGACAAAACTCGTGGAGTTATATAGGCATGGATTAAAGTTAAGCTTCATAGAAGCTCCCCCGTAACTCATGCATAGTAATAAACATAAAGATATGTAATGAATATCAACATAAACATGCATAAACAAACATGCATGATATCAATTGCTCTTATACCAATTGTAAAATCAAACCAATTTTAAAAGTAAACAAAAGTAAACATGCATAAACTAAATATGCATAACATGCATATATAAAACTCCAAATTTCTCTCCCCCTTTTTGTCAATTCATCAACAAAGGGGTATAAAAATAAACTCAAAAGAAATTTTGTTCATTTTGTCAAAACAAACAATAAAGTTATATAAAGAGAAGATGTTAAGCTTCCCTTGCTTAAAACTTTGATACCAAATTATGATACCAATAGAAACTACACAAAATTAAAATTTTAAAGTACCAAAAGATACCAATTGAAAAAATCTTGTAAAGTTTTTGATATCAATTGAAACATATATATATTGTAAATCTTGATACCAATTGTAAATATTAGTACCAATTGAAAATATTTTATAATTTTGATACCAAATGTAAGAATATATATATTGTAAGTATTGATACCAAATGAAAGAAAAATTAAATTTTTAGGTAAACATAGCTCATTTCAATATAGATACCAATATAAAATGAAGTATGATACTAATTGAAAAACATAAACCAATCTTTTTGGTTAAACACTAAAATCATTGTGTAATAGAGATACCAAATAGAGAATAATATCAATTTAAGATTCTTGATACCAATATTGAAAATGAAACATATACCAATTGAAAATAATTTTCATTAGGAGTGTAAGAAATCAAATGAAAACTAAGATACCAATTAATAAATATCATTTTTCAACATAAAGAGTGGGAGTAAGATACCAATTGTAAACAAAATCGATTGAAAGGTAAAACATGAATTTTCTCCCTCTTTATGAAATACTAATGAAAACGATGCATAAGCTTGTATGAGATACTAATTTAAAAATAATTGTCATTAAGAAATAAATCAAGTTTAGCATAATAGAATTTGTGCTTTAAGATATAAAGATATAGTAAGCACAATCAAAACACATATATATGTATGAAAAATTAAATACCAATCGAAATTGATACAATTTGAAGTTGAACTATACATATATAGGAAACATATGAGTATACAAAATAGATATTAATTGTGATACTAATTGAAAACATAATGATGAACAAGTGTATAACTCATAAATACCTCCCTATCATGCACATGTTAAAAAGATTTTCAATTAGGCATACAAAGTATGGTCGCCCATCCAACCACCCATGGATGGAAGGGGTATTCAAAAATAAGTTTGAAAATAATTTTAGCATAATTGAAAACACTTCCAAAATGGGAAATACGCAACTAGTTTTATGAAAAACTTAAAAACTAGTACGAAATCCTTCAAGTAAGAATAAAACAAGAATATTTTTCATGAAAAATATGAAAATCACATAATCAATACTCAAAGTCTATATAGCACATATAATACTCATGAAAACAAAGTCATGAGAAAACATCAAGTAATGTGAGTGAAAAAAGTTATGTAATCAACAAAAGTCATGGAATAAGGCATTAAGGCTCAATATGAAATTCCTTAAAATAAATGAAAATCATTAAAAATTTAATTTTCATAAAAACAATACTAACTCCAAGGCATATGTATGTTTTGTTAAAGCTAAAGTATACATACATATCCAAACACAATTGAGTCCATAATAGAATATTGCATAAAAAGCAAATGACTCAAGGTTACACATGTATATCTTATAGTTTTAACAAAATTACCATATACATGAAGTTAAATTATGTTATTATAAAAACATGTCCAAAAATAGGGAATACAAGTTTGAAATGCGTGAATCATCAAAACTAGGCTATACTAGTACATCTAATGAGTACAAATGAGTAATCAAGAACAAACATATAATAATCTATTTGTGGCTCACTAGTGGTATAAGTATATACACAAGTTTTAATGAAAGCTACATCTAAACATGTAATCAAAACATGAAGCATAAAACAAAACATAAACCAATATGATCATTAAGTAAATACACATGTCTTAGATTTATGATACACACAATAGTTAAACTAAAGTGAGAACACAAAAATATAAGTCCATATAAACATGGGTGTATCTCAATTATTATACATGTATATCACTAATCTAAATTTTATGGTATTTAGCATAATAATCAAAAAACATCAAAACATGCTAAAAATCAATAATATGAAAGCATATAAACTAAATGGGAGTCAGAGATCGTTATCAAAACCATGAGGACAAATCTCTAGGCTCTAAACTAAGGCAGTCCTGCCACCAAACTCCCCTTGAAAGTGACGCATCCAAAATAGTCACCGTTTAGCTCGGAACGCATTCACCTCAAGGCACCAACATCTCTCAGGTCAAGTGAGAGCCCACACCTACATCAAATAAAATAAGAGTGGCTTTCGGTACCCATACTCTTTTAGGTCCATGGGGTTAGTGCCTTTCCTAACCCAAAAAAATCTATTTGCAAAATTTAAATCATTAATTCTATCAAAGCAAAATTTTGCAAGGTGACCCTTACGTTCATAATGTGTACAAGTGTACACATGAGTATACATAGTGTTATGAGTGAGAACGTGAGGAGCACGTATATGTCGTGTATGGTGTGCATGCATATGTGGAACTTGTTTCTTACGAAATATGGATTCCAAATGTGTGTGGTTCATGGCACATTGGCTAAAAGTGGAGCCCAAACGATCAACACTTTTCTTCAATACACAAATATCATTTTAATGCTTGAAGATAAAGTGGAGCATACAATAGATATGCTAGATGATGAAGCTATACTAGCATGACAAACATGAGATGATAAATCATTTTTCAAAGTCTTATTTTCATTAGAAAACAAATCCAATTCTTTAGAAATTGAAGCAATTTTATTTTTCAAAGAATCATTTTCTTTTAAAACAAAAACAATTTTGAAAATAGAACTTCATTTTTCTTCAAAACAATTTCACAATCATTTCTATTTTTCAAAATTTCATTTTCTTTTAGGGCAAGATCAAGTTGGGATTTTAATGAGTCACGTTCATTTAAAATCTCAACCTTCTCTTGCAAAGTCAAATCAAGTTTTGAAACTAAATACTTATTTTCTTGATTAAGTCTAAAACTTTTCTTTTTCAAAGCTTTATATTTTTCTAATAATTTTTCACAAATAATGGTAAGTTCTTCATTTAAAGCATCGGCATCAACAAATCATCGCCGGAAGAACTAGCACTATAATCTAGTTGAGTTTTCGAATTTACCTCAAGGGAGTAGTTCCCTTGGACCATATAGTAATGTTGTTCGGATTCTCCTCCACTAGATTTCTCCTCCATAATGTTTGGCCTTTGATGCTCGGGAGAGGTCAAAGTGTTCCACACTGTAAAAGCGGAATCACAATGAGAAACCATACATAGATATTCTTTATTAAGCGTGCTTCTAAGTGCCGTTAGGGCTTGTGCATTGGCCTCTACATGCTTGCTATTACCAAGATAGGATTTCTTGGTAGCGGCAAAGAAAACCTGCAAACCTAAGGTTTTGAGGTACATGAACATCCTAGCTTTCCAAACAACAATGTAGGAAGTATCATACATAGGAGGGGTCATGAAGTCTATGAGTGTGTGTAAACAATATAAGTGTGCAAATGCAACTATAGATTAGCAACCAAGATCTCACTCCTAGGTGGTTAAACCTAATATCAGGAGCGTAGGCTCTGATACTAATTGAAAGTACACCTAGAGGGGGGTGAATAGGTGTATGGCTAATCCAATGACAAATAATACGGAATTAAAAATAAATTGCAACATACTTAGTGTAACCAAAGAGTGTAGCTGAATTCCCGGTAAAGGGCTCTGGGCTATCTCCTCTAAATTTCTCTAAATAAGAGTTGAGGTGCTATTTGAAGCTCTCTTGGTTGAACGCAAGTATGGGCACACACAATCAATACCAAGCATATAAATATGAATGAACAATATGAATCAATACAAGGTATAGTATAAGAGAGAGAGAGTTAGAGAAAGTGGATCAAACGCAAACACAAAGATATATTTCGAGGTTCGAGCACACAGCTCTACGTCCCCGCCTTCACACAGAAGGATTTCCACTATAGCGTCCACACAGGACTTCCCACACAAGGAACCTCCACTGATGATTTGGGCAAATACAACTTGGGAGTACACAACTCCTTTCTTAACAAATACCACCTCTACACAAGAGGTAAGGCACAACACAAATCACCTCTACACTTAGAGGGATAGACACTTAGCCAAACAAGATCAATCTCACACAAGAGGAATAAAGGCTCAAAGTCACAACTCTACAATCACCTCTTCACTAAGAGGGATACCAACACAACTTCCACAATCACCTCTCACTAGAGGGGATATCAACACAATCACCTCTCACTATAGAGATATCACAAAGTATGGAAGGTTTACAACTCTTAATGGTATCAACAACCACAAAACCAATCTTTTCTCACAAAAACAGGATCCTAATAGATAGGATAGATATGATGGCTCAAGTGTGAGAAAATAAAGTGTTTGGAACAAAGAAAAACACTTGGGAAAATCTACAAATAGATATAGAAATTTAGATCAAAAACCAATTCCCAAAAGACTCTATTTTCTTTGAAATTCCAACACTTTAAAACAAATAAAGAATGATCTTTTAATCCCAAAAACTCTTTTAAAAACTTGTTGTTAAATACTTGTAAAGATGAGAAAAATTGCTCTCTAAAAACTTATCAAATCAGCCCAAAGGAATGCGTATTTATAACCCAAAACAAAAACTAGCCGTTGGGCCAAGACAGCAGAAAAAATCTGCTGTCGGTCTACCGCCCGGTCGACCGGCCAACGGTCAGATTTCTGACCTTTGTGCAACCGGTCGACCGCCCGATCGACCGGGACTGGATACAAAGAGCAGCAGCTCTCTGTCGGTCGATCGGCCGGTCGACAGGGGCCATTTCCAAAGAGCAGAGCTCTCTGGACGGTCGACTGCCCGGTCGACCAGCCCACCAGCCCAGGGCTGCGTGCACATTTGTGTACGTCGGTCGACCGGACCGGTCGACTGACTTCTGCCACGGTCGACCGACAGACAGCCAGGTCAAACAATTTTAGGGATTGAAAACTTGTCTTTTTACCTTTGGTTAAATCCCATAAAATCACATAAATTTTACAAAAAAACAGTTCTTATAAGATCTTTGAAATACAAATATGTGTGACAAAAATTTAACACATATTATAAACAAGTTGAACCATTTTTGTGTTCTTAAAAATTTGCTTTAAACCAAAATCCGTATTTTTCAAAACTAGGATTTTTGAAATGAAAAACCTTTTTCTTCAAAGCTCATGCAAATACAAAAATATGATATTGAAACAACTTTTAAGCATCTTGTATATGGATAGAATCTAATATACATGAAAGATATTATATCTATGTTTTTGACATGAAAACCAAGATCAGTTAAACCAAAAAATCAAAACCAAATAGACTTGTGTGTGTATTGTGAACTTGAGCATATCAACACTATCTAATTTTTACAAAGATCTAAACAATCTTAAACTATACGAACCGAGATCTTCTTGTAGAACTCCTTCTCCAAGTTGACCGATCCAAACATGATCCATCGAGCTTGACTCCAACCGAGTACTAGATCGATCTTGACGCTAGAGCTCTTGAATCAACATGTGAAAGCTCCAAAACTCCTTTATTGAAGCCAATCACCTACTAATAACTTGATCAAATATCTGAAACTAAATATCACAAGATTATTAGTAAACTATAACTATATGAGTTAATCATCATCAAACTAAAGTGAAGGGCCTCTGGGCCAATAGTACTTTTGTCCAGTATTTTTATAGTATTATCGTAGTATGTGAAATCACTTAGAGGGGGTGAATCGGTGACTAGCTAATCTAAAGGTGAATTAATACGGAATTAAAATTATTTATGAAAACTAAAAATTCTTATGCACAACCCATCAAGTATAACACAAGAGTGTAGCCGAATTCCCTGTGAATGGCTCTGGACTAACTCCTCAAGATTCCTCTACATAAGAGTTGAGGTACCGCTATGACTCTCTTGGTTGAATACAAGTGTGAGCAAACAAATCTAAGCATATATCAATTTGAGCATAAGTATATATCAAGTATATAAAAGATATAAGCAATGTAAGCAAGTAAGATATAAACACAAGTGAGAGATAGAGAGCAATCGCAAACACGGGAGATTTATTTCGAGGTTCGAGCACACTTGCTCTTCGTCCCCGCCTTTGACACTATGAAAGATTTCCACTATAAAACCGATCCCACTAGATCACTTAGTGCCGCAACACCTACAAGCGAGTTCACACTAGAACTTCTTTGGACTCTCTAGTCCCCCTCTTGTTCCCTCAAGAACAAACACATGCAAGCACGCAAGGTCGCCGAGGCTGCACCTCTACACCGAGCTCTCACTAGAACTCGAAACAACGCGAACCCGCAAGTCCGCCTCCTCAATTACAATGAAGAACACTTTGGTGATCATGACACTTTGATCACCTAAAAACAATCTCACAATAACTCTCCTATAAGATGGATATAGCAATGGAAAACTCAAGTATGTGTAAGAAAAATAAGGATTGAATTGGTGGTGAAAAACTCAAAGAAATCACTTTTGAAAACTCTTGATAAACTCTCTTTTGATTTGAAAATATTGGCTCTAAAACATGTGGTTAAAACCACTGATATGGGTAGGAAAAACTAGCCCAAAAACTCTCTTCAAATCTTGTAGAAAACAGTCCATGGGAACCCCAATTTATAGGCATCCAAAAAACTAGCCGTTGGGGTCCAAATCAGGAGCTGACGCTGTTGTCGGTCGACCGCCAGGTAGACCGCCAACGGTCGATTTTTCGACCGTTGGGAAGGTCGGTCGACCGCCTTTAGGGCAATGGCCTAGCGGTCGACCGCCCGGTCGATCGGGCCATTTTCAGAGAGCAGACACTCTCTGGCGGTCGACCGGCCCTGACCGTGCACGTTTTGTGCACGTCGATCGATCGCCCGGTCGACTGACCTCTGGCTCAGTCGACCGTGCGGTCGACCGGCAGAACGCGAAAAACAATTTTTCAGGGATTTAAAAGTTGTCTTTTTATCTTTAATAAAATCCCATAAATCCACAAAAAATCTACAAAAATAAGTTCAGTATTATACTTTGATATACAAACATGTTACAAACATTTTGAACTATTTTTGTGACTTAGAAATTTTGACTTAAAACAAAATCTGTATTTTTTCAAATTGATTTTTTTCAAAACTTCTCCAAATAGAAAAATAAGATATATTAAACACTTTAAAAGCATGGTGTGTATGGATATGATCCATTACACATATATGATGAAATATCTATGTTTTTGACATTAAGCTCTAAATAAAATTTTGATAAAAACTTATGTTATATTTTGAGACATAAAAACCAAATCGGTATTTTTTCAAAATGAAAACTCTTTTATGAAACACATCTAAATCTTGTGTGTGAGTGTATATGATACTTGAGCAATCCAACAACTAATCTATCCTTTACATTTTATCTAAAAATAAAATCTTAACCGAACAAACCTAGACACAAGTCTCCTCTTGAAGGTCTTCACTTGAAAATCTTTTTTTCCTTCTTAACTTGGTCCAAACCTTAATCCAAAGAGCTAAACTCCTCTTGAGTACTTGATGTGGTCTTGATGTATAAGCTTTTGAATCAACACGTGCTAGCTCCAAAACTTGACTTTAAATATTTTGTTGAAGCTAAACACCTACTAAGATGTTGATCATATATTTGAGACTAATTAAACACAAGATCATTAGTACTATAACTACATGAGTTAATCATTATCAAAACTAGAATGATAGGCCTTTGGGCTAACAATCTTCCCCTTTTTCTTGATGACAAAACTCATGGAGTTATATATGCATGGATTAAAGTTAAGCTTCATAGAAGTTCCCCCTTAACTTATGCATAACAATAAACAAATAGATATACAATGAAAGTTCATAAAGTAAACAAACATATATGCAATCATAAGGAGATAAACATGCCAAACAAGCATAAAGCTCATCAAATTCTACTTATCAAATTTTACTCCTTTTTACAAAACAAAACATATATGCATAAACAAATCCTTCTCCCCCTTTATGTATAAAGTAAGAAAAACATGCATATATACTAAAATACTTCTCCCCCTTTTTATCAATCATTAACAAAGGGGTTAAAGTAAACAGAAAACAATGTTCTCCCCCTTTTTGTCACAAAAAAAAATTCAAGAAAGGGGTGAAATCAATTCAACCAATAAAGAGATATATGCAATATACATTCATGAAGAGAGAGACGTAAAGTTAGCTCCCCTGCATGCCTGCATTACATGAAGAAGGGATGACAAAACCCTAACTCACATAAAGCAAAATATGCAATGCATAAGTGGAGATGTGGAACTCCCCCTACACACGTGTATCACATAAAGAAGAGATGTCAAGCTCCTCAATACTAGATACACTCAACATGAATATATATGTAGAAGAGATGTTAAGCTTCCCTTGCATATAGACAATACATATCAAGAAATTTTGAATTTCTCATTAAAACAAAATTTTGAATTTTCTTAACAAACAAATTTTGATACCAAATGAAATTAACAAATTTTAAGATATCAATTGAAATAAACAATTGAAATTTTCAAAAGAAACAAGATTTTTATAACAATTGAAATAAACAACATTTTTACCAATTGAAATGTCTTAAAACAATACCAATTGAAATTGAATCATTGTACATTTTGATACCATTAAAAAGGTAAAATATGAAGTATAGTTTGATATCAATTGAAATTATTAGTAATACCTCTTGAAAATAATGCATAAGCTTATAAGGATGCCAATTAACATTTAAAAAATTAGTCAAGTTTAGCATAAACCAAATTTGTGCTTTAAACATGTAAGGATTGTAAAGCAAGCACAATCAAAACATATATATGTATGAAAATGAAAATACCAATAGAAATTGATATTATTTGAAATTATGAAGCACACATATATAGAAACAAGTATGAGTATATAAAAATTAAAATTCCTGAAGAACACGTGTATAGCTCATAACAATCCACCCTATACATGCACAAGTCAAAAAGATTTTTAATTTAGGCATACAAGGTATGGACGCCCATCCATCTGCCCTTGTAGGGTAGAAGTTTTCAAAAATAGATTTGAAAATAGTTGTGCATAGTTTGAAAACACTACCAAATGAAGAATAAATAACTAGTTAAAGTAATTTTTGAAAAACTAGTTTAAGATCCTTCAAAATATGAAATCAAATCATATCTATTTCATGAAACATTACAAATACACAAGAGTTGACACTCGATATCTATAAACTCAAAAAATTTCATGAAAACAATGTCATGAGTAAACAAATGAAGTGTGAGTGTACAAGAATCATATAAATAGCATATTCATGAAATAGTCAATAAAGCTCAAACAATAAGCATGTGAAAATCATGAACAAATATGAAAATCATAAAATTTTATTTTTCATTTAAAAAATAAACTTCATGGTATATGTATGATTTATCCAAAGCTAACAATATACATACATTCCTAAACACAAAAGAGTCCATAATGGTATTTGCATGAAGGCAAGTGACTCAAGGGTATACATGTATATTTATTAGTTTTAGATAAATATAACATGAACATGAAACAAAACATGCATAGGAATAGGGAAAACAAGTTAAAATGTACGAATCATCAAAACTAGGCTACACATGTACATGTAATAAGTACAAATAAGCAATGAAGTACAAACATATATGAATCAAATATTGCTCACTACTTGTACAAATATAGACACAAGTTTTGACAAAAACTACATCTAAACAAGTATTCACCTCATGAAATACAAAACATGATTATTTTAACAAAAACTCAAAAACATGCTAACAATCATCAAATATACAAGCATGTAAACTAAATGGAGTTTAGAGATGGTTACCATATCACATGAACTACACTCTAAGTCTCCAAAACATGGTAGTCTTCCCACCAAAACTTCCTTGATAGTGGAGCTTCAATATGTGTATCCATCTAGTCCATGTGCATCCACCATCAAGGTACCAAAACTCTCACGTCATGTGAGAGCCCACACCTACATCAAACACAAGAGGTGGGGATTTTGGTACCCATTTTCTTTTGGGTCCACGAGGGTTAGCACTATTTGGATCCCAAACATTTTTATTCACAAAATTAATAGAATTTATCTTATCATAACAAAACTTTACTAAATGGCCTTTATGGTCGCAATGTATACACTTGTACACTCTAGAATGCACATGAAAATGAGTATGATCATGACATGTAAAGTGTGCATATGTGTGTCGTGGGTAATGTGCATGAACATGTGGAGCTTATTTCATTTGAAACAAGGTTTCCAATCTTTTATGGTTAAATGCACAATTGCTCAAAGTTGAGCTCAAATAATTTATTCTATTTTTCAAAAATTTAATCTCATTTTGACCAACAGTGGCATGAAAAGCATGGTGAGAATGAGAATCAACATTCTTGTTCTTTTTAGAAATATTTTCTTTTTCTTTTAAAATAATTTTTCTTTTCAAAGAGTTGTTTTCATTCAAAGCAATTTCCTTTTCCTTTTCCACCAAAATAATCTTATTTTTCAAAGAGGTATTTCCTTCACAAAGATCATTTAATTTAGAAGACAAGGAAATATTCTCATTTTTCAAAAATTCATTTTCTTTTGAAATGCATTCTAATTTATTTTGAAAAGAATCTTTTTCTTTTAATAAGTAATCATATTTATTTTTTAATTTCTTGTTATCCTTTTTAAGCATGTCATATTTTTCTAGAAGTTGTTGACAAAATGAAGCAAGCTCCTCATAAGGCATGTCAACATCCTCTTCTAACTCAGATTCAGAGTTTACCTCAAGGGGGTTATCCCCTTGGACCATATAGCATACATTGGAAGCCTCACTTCCAACATCCGAGTCGCTCTCGCATAGTATTGTACATGTTCGCCAAGGGAGACTAAAGTGTTCCAAACTACAAAAGTTGAATCAATGTTAGAACTCTAGATAAATGTTCATCATTTAGGGTTAACTTTAAAGCATGAATTGGTTTTGAGTTAGCCTCAATATACTTGCTATTACTAAAATATGAATCCTTAATGGTAGCAAGATAAACATGAATACCTAGGCCTTTGAGGAATAATGACATCTTAACTTTCCACGTTTGAATGTTAAAAATGTCAAAAGTGGGAGGTGACATGAAATCCATGTGTGTGTACAAATATTATGATTAGCTATAAAAGAGGATCTTTAACTCAAGATTGTTAGACCCAAATCAAGAGCACGAGGCTCTGATACCAATTGCAATCACCTAGAGGGGGGTGAATAGGTGACTAGCTAATCTAAAGGTGAATTAATGCGGAATTAAAACTATTTATGCAAACTAAAAATTCTTATGCACAACCCACCAAGTATAACACAAGAGTATAGTCGAATTTCCCGTGAAGGGCTCTGGACTAACTCCTCAAGATTCCTCTAGATAAGAGTTGAGGTGTCACTTTGGCTCTCTTGGTTGAATACAAGTGTGAGCAAACAAACCCAAGCATATATCAATTTGAGCACAAGTATATATCAAGCATATAAAGATAAAAGCAATGTAAGCAAGCAAGATATAAACAAAAGTGAGAGATAGAGAGAGCAATCGCAAACACGGGAGATTTATTTCGAGGTTCGAGCACACTTGCTCTACGTCCCCGCCTTCAACACTATGAAGAATTTTCACTATAAAACTGATCACATCGGATCACTCGGTGCCGCAACACCTACAAGCGAGTTCACACTAGAACTTCTTTGGACTCTTCAGTCCCTTTCTTGTTCCCGCAAGAACAAACACACGCAAGCACGCAAGCTTGCCGAGGCCGCACCTCTACACCGAGCTCTCACTAGAACTCGAAATAACACGAACCTGCAAGTTCGCCTCCTCAATTACAATGTAGAGCACTTTGGTGATCACAGCACTTTGATCACCTAAAAATAATCTCACAACAACTCCTATAAGATGGATATAGCAATGGAAAGCTTAAGTATGTGTGAGAAAAATAAGGAATGAATTGGTGGTGAAAAACTCAAAGAATCACTTTTAAAAACTCTTAATAAACTCTCTTTTGATTTGAAAATATTGGCTCTAAAACATGTGGATAAAATCATTACTATGGGTAGGAAAAATTAGCCCAAAAACTCTCTTCAAATCTTGTAGAAAACAGTCCATGGGAACCCCAATTTATAGGCATCCAAAACTAGCTGTTGGGGTCCAAATCAGCAGCTGACGCTACTGTCGGTCGACCACCCGATCGACCGGCAACGGTCGATTTTTCGATCGTTGGGAAGGTCGGTCGACCGGCTTCAGGGCAATGGCCTAGCGGTCGACCGCCCGGTCAACCGGGCCATTTCCAGAGAGCAGACACTCTCGGCGATCGACCGTGCGGTCGACCGGCCCTGACCGTGCACGTTTTCTGCACGTTGGTCGACCGCACGATCGACCGAGCCAGGTCGACCGCCGGTCGACCGACCTCTGGCTCGGTCGATCGTGCGGTCGACCGGCAGAAGGCCAAAAATAGTTTTTCAGGGATTTAAAAGTTGTCTTTTTATCTTTAATAAAATCCCATAAATCAACAAAAAATCTACAAAGATAAGTTCAGTATTATACTTTGATATACAAACATGTTTGAGTAAAATCAAAATATGTTACAAATATTTTGAACTATTTTTGTGACTTAGAAATTTTGGCTTAAAATAAAATCTGTATTTTTTCAAATTGATTTTTTCAAAACTTCTCCAAATACAAAAACAAGATATATTAAACACTTTTAAAGCATCATGTGTATGGATATGATCCATTACACATATGTGATGAAATATCTATGTTTTTGACATTAAGCTCTAAATAAAATTTTGATAAAAACTTATGTTATATTTTGAGACATAAAAACCAAATCGGTATTTTTTTCAAAATGAAAACTCTTTTATGAAAACACATCTAAATCTTGTGTGTGAGTGTATATGATACTTGAGCAATCCAACAACTAATCTATTCTTTACATTTTATCTAAAAATAAAATCTTAACCGAACAAACCTAGACACAAGTCTCCTCTTGAAGGTCTTCACTTGAAAATCTTTTTTTCCTTCTTGACTTGGTCCAAACCTTGATCCAAAGAGTTAAACTCCTCTTGAGTACTTGATGTGGTCTTGATACATAAGCTCTTGAATCAACACGTGCTAGCTCTAAAACTTGACTTTAAATCCTTTGTTGAAACTAAATACCTACTAAGATGTTGATCATATATCTGAGACTAATTAAACACAAGATCATTAGTACTATAACTACATGAGTTAATCATCATCAAAACTAGAATAATTAGCAACAGTATGCATGCATATAATGTGCACATGCATATTCTCTCATTTAACACACTAACTTGGAGTTTTTTAACTCTCTTGAATTTGCACATTCTTATCCAGGTGTACTTTATTTAGTTGATAAGGTGTTTGGATAGATCATACGTATTGCGAGGAGCCCGAAGTTTTTCTCTACTTGATCACTCAGTTTGGAGATTATTTTGCCCCTCGTTTAGTTTCTTATTGATTTCCTGAGTCTCTATAAATTGGACTCGATATTGTTCGATTTGAATATTTCATATAATAATATTATCTTGTGTGAAAAATCTATATGTTATATTGCAGCTTGTTCAGATTACTTGTATAGCTTGTTCAGATTACATAAGGCTTAGCACGTACATATGGGGTTATCTCCTTGTGTATATGCGTCGCTGACTCTCATCATGTGTTATTTTCGCGTATTTTGGGAAGCGAGGTGTGACACCCACTTTCCCTTTAATCTTGATAAAGAGATATTTATGAAATTACACCTAGATGGGGTGAATAGGTGTATAGCTAATCAATTAAAAATTCAATGCAATATAAAATGAGATGATGAAACCGATCACTCAAAACAAGACTTGAAGCCAAATTCCCCGTGAAGGGCTCTGAACTTCTCCTCGTGATGTCTCTAGATAAGAGTTGAGGTGCTTAATTGCTATCTTATTGTGATGAGTATAGATCAACAAAAATGAATTAATAAAAAGCAAATAAGTAGAGATAAGAAAGCAATCGTAAACAAGAAGATTTGTTTTAAGGTTCGAGAAACTGCTCTACGTCCCCGTCTTCACCACCGTGAAGGATTTCCCAATCCACTATAGGATCTTCCACCAAGGGACCTTACACCAAGGAATTACAACCACTCAGAGTACACAACTTCCTTATAACTCCTCTAATCCAGAGGTAGCGTAATGACAATGGAACAATCTTTGGGTGATCAAAAAACCACAAACTCTCTCTTTAAAACTCTCTTACAAAACCCTATAGAATAAAATATAAATTTGAAGCTCACAAATTTGTAAGTGAGAGTAAAATCAGAAGAGAGATTTTGAGAACCAAAAAACTTAAAGTAAATTTTTGAAAATAAAAGCACAAAACTGAAACTTGAAAACTCTTTCTCTTGAAACCTAAAACTTGATTTTTCAAATAGAATTGTTGTTGTAATAAACTCAACCCTACTGACCCCTTTATATAGGGTTTTAGAAAAGCAAACTTAGTATAGTTTTATCAGGTTTAAAAAGAATAAATTGACTCTTAAAATTCAATAAAACACGTTTTAAAAACATGTTAAGAATCAGCCTCCAGAAAATTAGCCGTTACTGCTAATCTGGCAGACTGTTGGTCAATTTTGAGCACAGTTTTTACGCTGAAAAAATCAGAATTCAGAAATAAGTATATAGGAAGAATTTGTAACTCTGTAAGTATTGTTTCTAATGAAACTTAAATAAATTAAATATCTTTTCGAAATTGAAAGTTATCAATAAAATATAGAAAGATGTCAAATTAGAAACTGTAAACTATTTTCAGAACAATAATATACTTCAACCCAATATTTGACATCTTTAACATTTGAATCAGAAAATGATTATTGAATAAGAAATGTATCCCTGAAAGTTATCTTTGACATGCAATTTAAATCATGTTATTTGAATATATGAATAAAAAGTTATGATAAGAAATCTAAAAAAGTGTCGAGCAGATCAGCAAAACTAAAACTGGTTAAAATCCAAAACCATACTTTTGTAAAACGTGCATTTTTTGTGTGTGGATATTTTTGAGCTTCAAATGTATATTCTACCCTTTATCAAACTAAACTAAATATAAACCGAAGTCTTCTTGTAGAACTCCTCTAAGTCGACTCGATCCAAACACGATCCAAAGAACTTAACTCCAACCGAGTGCTAGATGCGATCTTGACGCCCGAGCTCTTGAATCTACATGTGTTAGCTTCAAAACTCCTTTGTTGAAGCTAGATATGTACTAATATCTTGATTAATAACTGAAACTATATAAACACAAGATCATTAGTAAACTATGACTACATGAGTTAATCATCATCAAAACTAGGGTGATGAGCCTTTGGGCCAACAATCTCCCCCTTTTTGATGATGACAAAACTCATGGAGTTATATATACATGGATTAAAGTTAAGCTTCATAGAAGCTCTCCCTTAACTCATGCATAGCAAATAAACAAATAGATACTCAATGAAATACATAAAGAAAATAAAACATATATGCATAAACAGAGATATAAACATGCACATATAAACTCTCTAAATTCTTCTCCCCCTTTTTGTCAATTCATCAACTAAGGGGTGAGAACAATCAAACAATAAAGATGTATATGCGATATATATTCATGAAGAGGAGAGACGTTAAGTTAGCTCCCCGTGCATACTTGTATTACATGGAGAAGGGATGACTAGACCCTAACCTACATAAAGCATAATATACAATGTATCACGTAAAGAAGAGAGATCAAGTTCTACTATATGTGTAATATACTTCAACATGAATTTATATATAGAGGAGATGTTCAGCTTCCCTAGCATATTGATTGATAAAAACAAGGTATATGAAGTTCTTGCACAAGAATTAGGTAGAAAAGATAAGGTTTAGAGTTAACCTTTGGTTCTTGTTCACTTCAAATATGTATTTGATATACCTTGTCCAATCTTCGCTATAGCATATAGCTATACCGAGTCGAACCACAAGGAGAGCTAGCGTTAGAAGCGTTACGATATGAGTGAGAAAAGGAAACGAGATTTCTTCTTTGTTAATTACACAAGTGCAAGAAATGTAGAAGAGATGGTGGATTGGTGCATTGTGGGAAAAGAAATTAAAAGAATGAAGTGTGTTGTAAGGAAAAGAATGCTAAAAGAAAGTGTTGTAAAAACTTTTGATAAGAAGATGCATGGCTAGCCTAACTTCACCTCATTGCTAACTTACTAACTCTATGTTGATTGCAAGATTGCCTCATATTGAATCATAGGCAATTTAAAGATAACTTGCATGTTCAAGTGTTGTTTCCCTTTTGAAGACTAGTGTTCCTTTGTTGTTAACTTGAAGCCTTATCTTGAATCATAGGCTCTCTTAATAGATGTTCATTGAGGAACTCTAGGATTAGTACTCAATTAGTGCTAAGTTTAGAAGAATCAAAACTCTTTTGAACATTCAAAGCTTAACTACAAAGTTAGCTTGAAGTAAATGAGTCGATCTTGTTATACAAGTAACACATCCTTGGTGATCCATCCTTATGTTCCATCAAAGGCTCTTGTTCTTGACAAGGCTCTTATTAGAGGCACACATAATTCATGTGGAGTTCTAACAAGCCATTACCAAAGGAGACAACTATACTTTCTTAGAATTCACAAGAAACTAGAATTATGCAAGAATTGAAATAGACAATCACCAAAAGAGATAGTAGTAGCTAGGTGAGTCTTAGCTAGCCATGAAACAAGAACTTAGCCCTCCATTAAACTAATAACAAAGCTACAATTCTTCATAGAAAGCAAAGATCTAAAGCAATTCAACTAGAACTAGAATCAAATGCAAGGAATTAAAGCAAATGAAATAAAAGCATACTCAAGTCTTGCAAAGAGATGATGAAAGCTCCATTGATTAATCCTTGACACAAGAGTGTCACTCCCTTGGTACAAGCTCTCAAACTGAACTCTCTCTCTCTTTGTCTAAAACTCAAGGAGGAAGGAGATGAAGTCTAAAAAAAACTAGAATAAAGCTAAACAAAATTACAACAATTCCCTATTTTCTTCTCTCTCTTCACTGTCTTCGCGCACGAACCCTGGCCACCTATTTATAGCAATCAGCAGGAAGCTTCAAGAGCCCTGATCATCTCCACAAAATCCGGGATCCAACGGTCACAGGATCGCCGCAGATACGCGGGAAGATCTTCATTTTGGCGGCAAAATCTGGGCCGTTGAGCCCAGATTTTCGGTTGCGATCCGGTAGTTAGGTAGTTAGCCACGTGGCCTTCTGGAATCTTTAATGGGCGCGCGGATCTTGGTGAAATCTGATTTGAAATCTTGGCTCTTTTTTATTTAACCCCTTTAATTATCACTAATTAAAGTGATTAATGACTTCTTCTCTTTAAGGTGTGGATCTGCAAAAATAGAGAAAATAGGGATTAAAAATCACATTTAATATACAATATGCATGGTATGAAGGTGGTATAAAATGCAAATATGTGTAACAATCACACCCCCATACCTAGCTTTTGCTCGTCCTCGAGCAAAATAAGAAAAGAAAAAGAAAGAAAAAGAAAATCCTAGCTAATTTATTACACCACTTTCGTAGGTGACACGATTGCACTGAGCACGTGCAACAAGCCGTTAAACCTTTAGGTTACCCTAGAGGAGGAGTGTTGTCTCCTGAGGGTTTTCAGCGGATTACACCCACAAAATCCATAAAGAAAGAAAACAAATGTTAGTATTTTGAAAGCACATTTTGAAAGAGAGACAAGTTTACTAACTATTTTTGCAAAAATATAAGTGATCTAAGGTCATAAGTCCACCTATAATCATTCTTCCTTAAACTTAGTCTCCATGCAAGATCTTGTTTTCAATTAAGGTAAGAATTCAAAATTGGATTGAATACTTTATCTTTCATAAAACCTAGATAATATGCACACCGTGCTCTGTGAAAATTTCTGGGATTTCAACTCTAACCATCAAGCCATTTATTTATTTATTTATTTTTCTTTTTTTTTCTTTTTCTTCTCTTAGTTTTCTTAGGCTTTCTAGTTCACCCATGTAGCGAGCCTATAACCGATGACTCCCAAACCAGATGGTTCTAGGACACCAGATGAGAAAACATCCCTCGGGTTAAAGGACTCGAGTGAAAAAGGCCACAAAACTAAAGGGGATTATTTATAATCACCGTTAGGCGTGAATAATCATGCTTCTTGAGGCACAATTATCCAGCTTAATAAGTGAGATCACCGTTAGGCGTGAGTAACCATGCTTCTTGAGGCACAATTCTCCAGCTTAATAGGTGATGTTTTATTTATATTTTTTTTATTTTTATTTATATGGCATTTTTGGTCTTTGTCTCCATCCCAAGAAATGTGTAAGTGTAAAGTGCATATTATCTAAGGCAAAAAATTCAAGATAAAAATATCTCACCAATTTTACTTACTTAGCCTATAATTTCAAACAAGATCTATTATTTCAACTAAGTTTAAGATGTCATAATTAAGGCTTTCTTAATTCCTAAGATACATCTTAATTTTCTTAAAAATAGATCTAAACTTTGTCTCTTATTTCAAAAAGTTTTTATTTTTATTTTATTTTTTTATTATTATTTTTTTTTCTAAAAGAAAAGGTAAAATCTAAAAAGAAAGTGGAAAATTTATAAGAAAGATAAAAATCTAAAAAGAAACCTAAAGATAATAAAAATCCTACAAAATCCTAAAAAATGAAAATCCTAAAAAGAAAGTGAAAAAATCCTATGTTAGCATCTACCCCCCCATTCCTATCTCATGCATTGTCCCCAATGTATGCAAGATAAAATGATGCATGAAATAGGTAAAGGATTAATGCTACTCCCTCTGTCGCTTAGGACCCGTGGTGGTGCTAGGTCCCGTCGACTGTGTTCTCCTCAACCTCGCCTCAATGTTATCAAGCCTAGAGGATTGCTCCTCCATCCTGTTCCTCATCCTCACTTGCCCCTTAAAGATCTTCTTCATGTCCTTCCAGATGGTGGACATGAAGGAACGTGTATCGGTGGGGGGCTCCTGCCTCCAAAACTGTGGGTCATCTTTTTCCTCCAAACTCTCCTCCGAAGAAGACCCCACAGGTAAATCCTCTGGCTGTGCACTAGGTGTCCAAAGTGCGTGCAAGCAGCCATTGTAAGAACTCGTGGGTCTCTCTACAATAACAGGCACTCGATCAAATGAATTAAAGACATCGTCTGAAAGGAATTGTTGACACAGACGTGTGATTAATATGGCATGAGAATGCTTTGCTCCCCGAGTGCGGGAGGAGTTGTCAATAATAGCATGGAAGATAGCCCTATTTAAACAGACCGTGTGGTTTTGTGTCATTAAATCATGAATTACTTGTAACACGGGCCTGTTGAAGGAAGATTGGTGCTCAATTCCAAAAATGTTGCGTTGGACCCATCGTCCAACGCAATGAACATTTCGAAAGGTCGTGTTGGCTTTGAGCCCACGATCCTGAATTGTACAGCGAGCCCCCATGATAGGCATGTAATCGATCAATGGTAGGGGTTCGCTGTGGTGGGGATAACTGGGGACATTTGTGCATTCAGCAATAAGTGGAATGGTGACAAAGATGTCACCGAATGGCATGTGCGATACAAATTGGTACGTGTCATGGTGCACAGATGCATAATCAATTGCATTGTAAAATGTCGTGACAAGCTCGGGGCAATAATACGCATCATAGTCGTTATTATCATAGACTAATGAATACCAACTCCATGAACGTATCCTATCCACTAAAATATGTCCATATCCCATACTATCATTCAATAGCACTGAAAAATCTCTTTCCGCAAACAAATTTGGTGCCATCTATGCTAAGGAATTGTAACACAAAGGATTTAGAGAGAGAAAGTTGCAAACCACCCCCGGAGATCTTGGGGGGAAATCCAAACAGCAGTGCAGAAAGCACTCGGGAAAGAGGTTGAAAAAGTTATTCTGGATCTACAACCAGCAGAGGAAATCGGCCGATCAGACTTTTTCTGAACACCAGAGATGGCCGGAATGCGGCGGATCTGCGGCCAGGAAAGGGTTTTTGCGGCAGAGTTGAAGAATCTGGTGAAGGGAATTTTGACAGAGGTCGGGTTTGGAAGAGGCTTCTCAGATCTGAAGGGATTCGTCGTTTGAGGGAGAAGAGGCAAGTAAAGAGGGTATTTATAGGGGTAGGTAAAAAGGGATGTCCAAATTTATCCCTAGGTCAAAGTTATAATTACAACCCTAGGTCAAAGGATTTTGAATAGGAATGGAATCCTAGGGAAGAAAGAGAATCCTAGGGATGTGAAATTCTTTTCATGCACAACAATCCCAAAAAAAAAAATTTTTTTTTTTTTTTATTTTATTATATTTTTTTTATTTACAAAAAGTGTAAAAGAAAAAATATTTACAAGTGTGGTCCCTAAAATGATATTCAGGAGAATGCATGGGAAATTATACAAATGAAAATGTCACAAATAAACTGGGTCGTAAAGACCCAATTCGTGAATGTCGTGTGACAAGGAATCCGTGGTAAAAAATGGCTTGAGACGTTGACCGTTCACAGTGAATGTGTTGCCATTAGTTGGGTCAAGAATCTCGATTGCTCCGTGGGAAAAAACATTCTGAACAATGAAAGGCCCTGACCACCTGGTTCGCAGTTTACCAGGGAAAAGGTGGAGTCGAGAATTATACAACAGAACCTTTTGTCCGACAAAAAAAATCTTCCTGTGAATGGATTTGTCGTGAAAAAGCTTGGTTCTGTGCTTCGTGATCCGAGCGTTATCGTATACCTCGTTTCGTAACTCTTCAAGCTCGGATAGCTGCAGCTTCCTTAGAACACCGGCTTTATCCAAATCTAGATTCAGCTGCTTTAAAGCCCATAGTGCACGGTGTTCTAACTCAACGGGCAAGTGACATGGTTTTCCAAATATAACTCGGTATGGGGACATACCGAGGACAGTCTTGTAAGCGGTCCTGTATGCCCATAAGGCATCAGTCAGTTTGATGGACCAATCCTTACAATTCTGTCCTACAGTCTTCTCCAGAATGAGTTTTATCTGTCTGTTTGTTACCTCAACTTGCCCATTGGTTTGAGGATGATAAGCCGTGGATAATTTATGAGTAATAGAGTATTTTCGCATCAAGGTTTCAAAAGCCCTATTGCAGAAATGACTCCCATTGTCGCTCAGTATCGCACGGGGGGCTCCGAAACGCGAAATGATGTTCTCTCTTAAAAACTTAATGACAACTTGGTTGTCATTTGTCCGTGTAGGAATCGCTTCAGCCCATTTAGAAACATAATCTACGGCTACCAAGATGTATTGGTTACCGTAGGACAGAGGAAAGGGTCCCATAAAATCGATGCCCCAGAGGTCGAAAATTTCGACTTCCAAGATGGGTGTGAGGGGCATCATGTTTCTTTGTGTAATACGACCCGTCATTTGACATCTATCACAAAGCTTGCAAAAGGTATAGGCATCCTTAAAGAGAGTGGGCCAATAGAATCCACTCTGAAGCACTTTTTCCGCAGTTTTCCGTGGACCAAAGTGTCCACCGCAAGCTAACTTGTGACAGAATGTCAAAACACTCTGATGTTCATCCTCTGGAAGGCATCTACGTATGATTTGGTCAGGACAGTATTTGAATAAATACGGTTCATCCCAAAAGAAGAACCGCATTTGTCTCAGAAAACGGTGTTTTTCTTGTCCTGACCAATGGGAAGGAATTTGCCTGGTAGCAAGGTAGTTCACTATATCGGCATACCAGGGCTCTCCACGTATCTCCAAAATATGCTCGTCAGGAAAATCATCGTTAATCGGTATTCTTTCCTCAGGTGCATTCGGAATCCTCGACAAGTGATCTGCAACCACGTTCTCAACGCCCTTTTTATCTTTTATCTCCAAGTCAAACTCTTGCAAAAGAAGGATCCATCGAATCAATCTTGCCTTAGCGTCCTTCTTTTGCATCAAGTACCTCAGGGCGGAGTGATCAGTAAAAATAATAGTTCTGGACCCTAGCAGATATGGTCGAAATTTCTCCAACGCAAAAACAACTGCTAAAAATTCCTTTTCAGTAGTCGTGTAATTGAGTTGGGCATCATTTAGCGTTCTGCTAGCATAATAGATCACATGCTGTCTATTATCAATACGCTGTCCTAAAACAGCGCCTATAGCAAAATCTGAGGCGTCGCACATAATCTCAAATGGTTTGGTCCAGTCTGGTGCAGATATTATCGGTGCAGAGACAAGTCTATTCTTAAGCTCTTTCCACGACTTTCGACATTCCTCATCAAAGATGAAGGGTACGTCTTTCCCTAGGAGATTTGTCAAGGGTCTTGCAATGTTGCTAAACCCGTGAATGAATCTTCTATAAAAACCAGCGTGCCCTAAAAATGATCTAATGTCTTTTAGACATGTAGGTTCAGTGAGCTTCATGACGACTTCCACCTTGGACTTGTCTACCTCAATTCCTATTCTCGATACCTTATGCCCAAGCACAATTCCTTGCTTGACCATGAAATGACACTTTTCCCAGTTAAGTGTCAAATTCTTTTCCATACATCGTTGCAAAACCAACTTCAGATGGTACAAGCACTGCTCAAATGAATCCCCATATATCGAAAAGTCATCCATAAAAATTTCTAAAAATTTCTCCACCATGTCCGAGAACAGGCTCAACATGCAACGTTGAAACGTTGCTGGAGCATTGCAAAGGCCGAAGGGCATCCTTCGGTATGCAAATGTTCCAAAGGGACAGGTGAAGGTAGTCTTATCTTGGTCCTCAGGAGCAATTGGGATCTGATTATATCCTGAATATCCATCCAGGAAACAGTAATACTCATGCCCCGCCAATCTCTCCAGCATCTGATCAATGAATGGAAGAGGAAAGTGATCTTTACGTGTGGCGGTGTTCAATTTCCTATAATCAATACAAACTCGAATCTTCGTTGGAAGACGTGTTTGTATCAATTCTTTATTCTCATTCTCCACCACCGTAAAGCCAGCTTTCTTAGGCACAGCGTGAACAGGACTTACCCATTGACTATCGGATATGGGATATATGATCCCATTGTCTAAGAGTTTCAGAATCTCCGATCTAACAGCTTCTTGCATAATTGGGTTAACTCTCCGTTGTGGGTCTCTTTTAGGCTTAGCATCTTCCGTCAAGTGAATTCTATGTTGGACAATGGAAGGACTAATCCCCTTGATATCAGCCATAGTCCAACCAATGGCTTCTCTATTTTCCCTTAGCACATTCAGAAGGTCCTCTTCTTGTTGTTCCGTGAGATTGGATGCAATAATAACAGGAAAGGACTCCTTCTCACCCAAGTACTTGTACTTGAGATGGTCGGGAAGAACCTTAAGCTCAGTAGAAGGGACTGGATCTATCAATGATTGCTCATGGTGCAAGGGAAGAATAGGGGTGGAATTAGTAGTCCTTTCAACATTTGATCCAACAATTTGATCAAGAGTTAGGTCATCAGATTCTAACTCAAATTCCTCTTTAGATTCATATTCCATCTCCTCCACGTGTTCGCTGGTTAACCCTTCTATCAAGTTCACATCAAAAGACTCATGTTCCACATCCCTTGGCTGCTTCCCCAGATGGAAGACATTCACCTCCTTCGTCATATCTCCGAACGTCAGCCGCATCGATCCATTTCGGCAGTTGATAATCGCATTCGCGGTGGCTAAGAAAGGACGTCCTAGAATGACAGGTGTTTGCACTCTGTGATTATGTACGGGTTGTGTTTCAAGAACAACAAAGTCAACGGGGTAAATGAATTCCCCCACCCGTATTAAAACATCCGTAATTTCCTCCTTGGGAATCTTAACAGAGCGGTCAGCCAATTGAATAGTCATCTGGGTTGGACGAAGGTTGCCTAACCCTAACTGCTGGTACACGGAAAAGGGAAGAAGATTGATGCTTGCGCCCAAGTCTAGCAAAGCCCTATTTACAGTGGTCTGCCCTATGATACAAGAAATGGTTGGGCTCCCTGGATCTTTGTACTTCACAGGGATTGGACCATTAAGCAATTCACTCAGGTTGGAAGCCAAGAAGACTTTCTTAGGGACATTTGCTTTTCTCTTTTTAGTACACATCTCTTTCAGAAACTTGGCGTAAGATGGGACTTGTTGAATAGCATCTAAGAGAGGGACATTGATTTGTACTTGGTTAAATATCTCTCTTATCTTCTCCATGTGAGCATTATTCTTATGATTTGTAAGCCTATTTGGGAATGGGACAACAGGCTTATAAGTTTGCTCATCAACTTTCTCTTTTCCTTTAGACTGGGATGTGGATGGTTGTGAACTCGAAGAAGGACTATTTTGCACAGGTAGAATTGGAACAGAAGGTGATGGTTTTGACACAGGTTTTGGAGACTGATTTGAGACCTTGTTGTCTACTTGTTTTCCAGACCTAAGGATTTGAATGGCTTGGCATTGGCTTTGGCTGGGTCCCAAGTCTTCAACTTCGTACAGAGGAAAATGAGCTTTGGGATTAGGCACAGGTTGGCTAGGCAGCATTCCTTTTTGCCTTTCAGTTAGGGAATTAGCCAACTGTCCTATTTGGATTTGTAATTTATTCATATCCTGCTGCTGATTGTTCATCATTGCAGCTTGGGTCTTAGACAAGGTTTCAATCATTTTCTCCAATTCGGAAATTTTCTTATCTGAAGGATTGGGTGGTTGATGCTGTTGTTGTTGTTGATACTGGGGTTGAAAATTAGCTTGATATGGCACAGAATTTTGATATGGTTGGAATCTGGGTGGACTCTGATATGAATTGAAATTTGGTGGGTTTTGGTGGTAAGTCGGTGGATGTGCCTGAGCAGGGTATTGTTGATGTGGAAATGGTTGTCTCGGCTGCTCAGGGCCAGACTGACTCCAAGAAAAGTTCGGATGGTTTCGCCATCCCGGATTATAGGTTTTGGAGTAAGGATTGTAAGTGGGTCTAGTGTACATGGCATTCATATTCTCCTGAAAATTTTGAGAGTAATACACTGGACACTCTTCCAACACATGATTCAAATCATGGCAGTAAGTACAACCCGGGTGGATTATAGGTGCAGGGCTAGCCATAGGTGATGGGCTAGCTACTGATGATGGGTTGACTTGACTAACAACAGAATTTTCCCTAGATTCTAGCAATTCAATCCTCTTCATCAACTGAGTTATCTTAGCTTCTGCAGCTATCGAGGATCCTATAGAATGTAAACTAGTTCTGGAAGTTGTGGGTGTGGGTTTCTCAGGACATGACTCCCACTGGATTGTCTTTTCAGCTAAAGCCTCAAAAAGATCCCAACCCTGATCTTCATCCTTCTTTAAGAATTCTCCTTGACACATGGTTTCAAGGAGAGTCTTAGTCTGATAATCAAGCCCATCATATAAAATCTGGCACTGGCGCCATTTTTCTATACCGTGATGGGGACACAGGGCTACTAGGTCTTTGAAGCGCTCAAAATACTTCCAGAATGGTTCATTGGCTTCTTGTTTGAATTGCATTATATTCTTCCTCATAATGGCTGTCTTATGAATAGGATAGAACTTTTTAAGAAAGACCTTAACGAAATCATCCCAAGAAGAAATTGAGCTGACAGGAAGATTGTACAGCCACTTCTTAGCGATATCCTTAAGTGCAAAGGGGATGAATCTAAGTCTGACAGCATCATCGGTAAGCTGGGAAATCCTCATCATAAGGCATACTTCTTCAAACTCTCGGATGAAGAAGTATGCATCCTCAGATTCAAGGCCATGGAATCGTGGAAGTGTGTTTATGAACTGGGGCTTCAACTCAAAATTACTTCCATTTGTGTTCGGGAGGAGAATACAAGATGGCAGTGATGTGCGAATAGGATAGAACTTGTCCTGCAACGACACGTTGTTCGTCATGACTGGAATTGTGTCAAGTGGTGGTGTATGTGGCATGTAGAAACTCTCACAAGCCTAGCAGAATCTGGGTCCCGAAACCACTGTTGCATACACAATCACAGTCAACGTGCACCTTTCAGTCAAGCGGAAAATTAAAAATAACAATCAAGAAAGAAAAAAAAATCAATCCAAGCTTTCTAGGTTTCCTGGACCTAGACGACTCCTAACGATAGATCGTCCACAGGAGGTTTGGTGTGGACTTTGACTATAAGCAAATCGGCCAGGGAAGGGTAAAGTTGTTGGGAGGTTTTCCGTCAGAGACGTTCCTTAATTAAGTAACCAACAACCTTCGGGTTTTCGGCCCTCAACCCCTTTCCTAGACACCGATTTTACAAAAGTCACTTTCCAACACTTTTCCCCCTTAGGATAATCTCCTAAGTGAGTCCGGATGTCCCTAGGGCCAACGTCTAGCAATTTTTATTTAGAAGCTTAGGATTGTGAGTACGTGGGGAAAATGGTTTGTGGGCTAAGGAAGGGGTGATAAAATCCCCACCTTATCTTTTTATGGGTTTTGCCCTTAAAAGTTGATTCGTGCAAGTGTACGATATAACAAACAAGGATCACCCAAAGCTTAATTAAATCAAACAAAGAGTGAATCCTAGTCTATATGCTATGCTTACGTACCTTGTCCCACGCGCTCTTCAACAGTAAATGTAAAGTAATTGAAAGACACGTGCCTAGTATGCAAATGTCTAAACAATTTTTTAACAATTACAACAAATTTTTTACTGTTGATTAGCAGATAATAGGTGAAGAATACAAGATTTTATGTATAGCAGCAACTGTATTTTGCAGAGAAGCAAGCCCTGCAGAAAACTGATCAGTAGTGAACTCCTCTTTGCCGCAATTCTGCGGCAAAAGCCAAGAATTTGCGGCAATTTGGAGGGATCCTGGTCTCTGCTTTCGAGAGCAGAGGCCCAGGTCCGCTTATATGTTACTGCAATGCAAGATTTTCTGTTTCTTCAACCTGTACCTGCAACAGAGAAGAATTATCGTTTAGTTTCTCACTTTCAAAGCAAATACCGTTGCTCTCCCCGGCAACGGCGCCAAAAATTGATTGATAAAAACAAGGTATATGAAGTTCTTGCACAAGAATTAGGTAGAAAAGATAAGGTTTAGAGTTAACCTTTGGTTCTTGTTCACTTCAAATATGTATTTGATATACCTTGTCCAATCTTCGCTATAGCATATAGCTATACCGAGTCGAACCACAAGGAGAGCTAGCGTTAGAAGCGTTACGATATGAGTGAGAAAAGGAAACGAGATTTCTTCTTTGTTAATTACACAAGTGCAAGAAATGTAGAAGAAATGGTGGATTGGTGCATTGTGGGAAAAGAAATTAAAAGAATGAAGTGTGTTGTAAGGAAAAGAATGCTAAAAGAAAGTGTTGTAAAAATTTTGATAAGAAGATGCATGGCTAGCCTAACTTCACCTCATTGCTAACTTACTAACTCTATATTGATTGCAAGATTGCCTCATATTGAATCATAGGCAATTTAAAGATAACTTGCATGTTCAAGTGTTGTTTCCCTTTTGAAGACTAGTGTTCCTTTGTTGTTAACTTGAAGCCTCATCTTGAATCATAGGCTCTCTTAATAGATGTTCATTGAGGAACTCTAGGATTAGTACTCAATTAGTGCTAAGTTTAGAAGAATCAAAACTCTTTTGAACATTCAAAGCTTAACTACAAAGTTAGCTTGAAGTAAATGAGTCGATCTTGTTATACAAGTAACACATCCTTGGTGATCCATCCTTATGTTCCATCAAAGGCTCTTGTTCTTGACAAGGCTCTTATTAGAGGCACACATAATTCATGTGGAGTTCTAACAAGCCATTACCAAAGGAGACAACTATACTTTCTTGGAATTCACAAGAAACTAGAATTATGCAAGAATTGAAATAGACAATCACCAAAAGAGATAGTAGTAGCTAGGTGAGTCTTAGCTAGCCATGAAACAAGAACTTAGCCCTCCATTAAACTAATAACAAAGCTACAATTCTTCATAGAAAGCAAAGATCTAAAGCAATTCAACTAGAACTAGAATCAAATGCAAGGAATTAAAGCAAATAAAATAAAAGCATACTCAAGTCTTGCAAAGAGATGATGAAAGCTCCATTGATTAATCCTTGACACAAGAGTGTCACTCCCTTGGTACAAGCTCTCAAACTGAACTCTCTCTCTCTTTGTCTAAAACTCAAGGAGGAAGGAGATGAAGTCTAAAAAAAAACTAGAATAAAGCTAAACAAAATTACAACAATTCCCTATTTTCTTCTCTCTCTTCACTGTCTTCGCGCACGAACCCTGGCCACCTATTTATAGCAATCAGCAGGAAGCTTCAAGAGCCCTGATCATCTCCACAAAATCCGGGATCCAACGGTCACAGGATCGCCGCAGATACGCGGGAAGATCTTCATTTTGGCGGCAAAATCTGGGCCGTTGAGCCCAGATTTTCGGTTGCGATCCGGTAGTTAGGTAGTTAGCCACGTGGCCTTCTGGAATCTTTAATGGGCGCGCGGATCTTGGTGAAATCTGATTTGAAATCTTGGCTCTTTTTTATTTAACCCCTTTAATTATCACTAATTAAAGTGATTAATGACTTCTTCTCTTTAAGGTGTGGATCTGCAAAAATAGAGAAAATAGGGATTAAAAATCACATTTAATATACAATATGCATGGTATGAAGGTGGTATAAAATGCAAATATGTGTAACAATCACATATAGGCAAAACATATCAACAAATTTTGAAATTATTTTTTAAACAAAATTTTGAAAATACTTAAAACAAAATTTTGAAATTTCTAAAGTCAACAAAACAAATTTTAATACCAATGAAATCAAATAGTAGTTGACAAAACACAAAGTTGGTACCACTTAAAAAAATATTTTAAGATACCAATAGTAGATTTTGATACCAATTGAAGATGAAACATGAAGTGCATTTTGATATCAAATAAATGCCATTGAAATACCAATTGAAATCAATGTATAAGCTTGTAAAGATACCAATTAACATTTAGAATAAAATCAAGCTTAATATAAACATAATTTGTGCTTTAAGAATGTAAAGATATAGTAAATCAAGCACAATCAAATCATATATATGTATGTTTGAAATTGATACTAATTGAAATTTAGATCATACATATGTAAGAAACACATATGAGTATACAAAAATAAGATAACATGAAAACCATGTGTATAACTCATACCTACTACCCTATTCATGCACAAGTTTAAAAGATATTTAATAAGGATATATAAGGCATGGTCACCCATCCAATCACCCTTAAATGGCAGGTGTTTTCAAAAATCATGATTTAAAAATATTTTAGCATAATTTGAAAATTCTACCAATTAAAGAATAAAGACTAGCTTAAAGATAATTTTGAAAAACTAGTATTAAATCCTTCAAATATAAAAATAAGTCATATATCCCATGAAAACATGAAAATCACACGATTATCGACACTCAAATAGCAATAAAGCAATATATGCTCATGAAACAAAAAATCATGAGTAAACACCAAACATAGAGTATAAGAGTCATGTAATCAACAAAATCATGGAAATAAGACATTGAAGCTCATATGAATTTTCTTTTATCAAAAGTAAGAAATTATTAAAACTAAATACGCTTCAAGGTATATGTATATTTTGTTGAAATTAAAAGTATACATGCATATCTTAAACATAAATGAGTCCAAAAAAAATATTTTGCATAAAAAGCAGGTCACTTTAGGATAAACATGTATATCCAATAGTTTTAGACAAAATTAACATATACATGACAATAAATACATTTTTATAAAAACATGTACAAAAATAGGGAAAATAAGTAATGATATAGGAATCATCAAAACTAAGTTATACAAGTACATCAAATGGGTACAAATGAGTAATAAAGCGCAAACATATGATAAACAAATGTGGCTCATTAGTTGTACAAATATAAACACAAGTTTTAATAAAAATTTCATCTAAACAAGTAATCAAAAGTATGAAGTGCAAACCATGAACAAACATAATGAACATGAAAAAGCAAAACATGCTAAAATCAATCAATAGGAGCATGTAAACATAAATAAGGAGTTAGAGATAGTTACCAAAACTAATGAAGCTAATTTCTAGGTCTCCAAACCATGGTGGTCCTCCCACCAAACATCCTTGAAGGTGATGCATCCAATGTAGTATCCATCAAGTTCAAACGTCAAGGCACCAAAACCCTCACATCAAGTAAGAGCCCCACACCTACATCAAATACAATAGGGGTAGATTTTGGTACCTATACCTTATTGGGTCCATGAAGGTTAGCACCTTTCCTAACCCAAATAAATTTATTTGCAAAATTTGAAATATTTATTCCATCAAAACAAAATCTTGCAAGGTGGCCCGTACGTTTACAATGTGTACAAGTGTACACATGAGCATACATAGAATCATGTGTGTGAGCATGATGAGCATGTGTATGACGTGATTGGTGTGCATGGATATGTGGAGTATGTTTCTTTCGAAACATAGATTCCAATCGTGTGTGGTTCATGGCACATTAGCTCAAAGTGGAGCCCAAATAATCTACACTCTTCTTCAAAGCATATTATCATTCTCAATGAATGAAGAAGAAGTGGAGCATGCAACATGTTTATCACTAGTAGATAGAGCATTAGAAATATAACAAACAGGAGAAGAAAAATCATTTTTCAAAGATTTATTTTCATTTTGAAACCAAATCTAATTCTTTTGAAATTAAAACAATTTTATTTTCAAAGAATTGTTCTCTTTTAAAACAATTTCAAGTTTTGAAGACAAAACCTCATTTTTCTTCAAAACTTATCACAATCATTTTTATTTTTTAAAATTTTATTTTCCATTAAGGTAAGGTCAAGTAGAGTTTTCAAAGAGTCTCTTTCACTTGAAAATTCAACCCTTTTGTAAATTCAAGTTTAGTTTTGAAGACAAGTCCTTATTTTCTTCTTTTAATTTAAAACTTTTCTTTTTCAAAATTTTGTACTTTTCAAGTAAGTTTTCACAAAGTATAGAAATTCTTCATTTAATGCATCTGCATCCATATTATCATAAGAAGAACTAGAACTATCATCTAGTTGAGTATCCGAATGTACCTCAAGGGAGTCATTCCCTTGGACCATGAAGCAAGCTTGGTCAGACTCTTCTCCACTAGATTCTTTCTCCACATTGATTATCGTTTGTAACTTGGGAGAGGTCAAAGTATTCCACACTGTAAAAGCGGAATCACAATGAGAAACAATAGATAAATTTCTTTGCTAAGTTGAATGCTTTAGTGCATTTAGGGCTTATGCATTAGCCTCAATGTACTTGGCATTACCAAATAGATTTTCTTGGTAGTGGCAAGATAAACATGCAAACCTAGAGTTTTTAAGTAAGTACTCATTCTAAATTTTCATATATCAATATTAGAAACATCAAATATAGGAGGGGCAAGGTGATCCATGGTGTATAGACTATATGTGTGCAAATACAAATCTAGATTAGCAATCCAAGATCTCACTCCTAGGTGGTTAAACCTAATATCAGGAGCGTAGGCTCTGATACCAATTGAAATTACACCTAGAGGGAGGTGAATAAGTGTATAGCTAATCAATTAAAAATTCAATGCAATATAAAATGAGATGATGCAACCGATCACTCAAAACAAGACTTGAAGCCAAATTCCCCGTGAAGGGCTCTGAACTTCTCCTCGTGATTCCTCTAGATAAGAGTTGAGGTGCTTAATTTCTATCTTGTTGTGATGAGTATGTAGGTCACCTAGACGGGGAGTGAATAGGTGACTAGCTAATCTCTAGATGAATAATGCAAAATTAAAAACTATTTAAGTAAACTAAAAACTATTATGCAAAACACACCAAAGTATAACACAAGAGTGTAGCCGAATTCCCGATGAAGGGTTCTGGACTATCTCCTCAAGATTCCTCTAGATAAGAGTTGAGGTACCGCTATGGCTTTCTTGGTTGAATACAAGTGCGAGCAAACAATCCCAGGCATATAACAATAGAGCACAAGATATATCAAGCATATAAAGAAATAAGCAATGTAAGCATGCAAGATATAAACACAAGTGAGAGATAGAGAGAGCAATCGCAAACACGGCAGATTTATTTCTAGGTTCGAGCACCCTTGCTCTACGTCCCCGCCTTCAACACTATGAAGGATTTCCACTAAAACCGATTCCACCGGATCACTCGGTGTCGCAACACCTATAAGGAGTTCACACAAGAACTCTTAGACACACTAGTTCCCTCACTGGTTCCCGCAAGAACAAACACACGCAAATACACTAGCTTGCCGAGGCCGCACCTCTACACCGAACTCCCATAAGAACTTGAAACAACACGAACCCACAAGTTTGCCTCCTCAAATACAAGAATGAAAACTTTGGTGATCTTAACACTTTGATCACCTACAAATATTCTCATAACTAATCTCCTATAGAAATGATATATCAATGAAAAGCTAAGTATGTGTGAGAAAAACTAGGATGGATTTGTGGTGAAAAACTCAAGAAATCTCTTTTCAAAACCACTCTTAAAAACTCTCATTTTGATATGAAAGTTTTAGCTCTAAAACAAATGGAGAAAACCTCTATAATAGATAGGAAAAACTGGCTTTTAAACTCTCTAAAAATCTTGTATGAAACAGTCCAAGAGAACCCCAATTTATAGGCTCCCAAAATATGGTCATTGGAGGCCAAATCAGCAGCTGACGCTGCTGTCGGTCGGCTGCCCGATCGACTGGCCAACGGTCGAATTTCTGACCGTTGTGCCACCGGTCGACCACCCGGTTGACCGAGGCCGGATCCAGAGAGCAGAGCTCTCTGGCCGGTCGACCGCCTAGTCGACTGGGGCCAGATCTAGAGAGCAGAGTTTATGGACGGTCAACCGCCCGGTCGACCAGCCCACCAGCCAATTGGCCATGCACGTTTCATGCACGTCGGTCGACCGACTTCTGGATCGGTCGACCGCCAGAAGACCTGGTCAGACATTTTCAGGGATTAAAACTTGGTTTTATATTTTCTTATAAAATCCCATAAAATCACTAAAAATCTACAAAATGAGTTCTTTGAAGTACAAATATGTCTAATCAAAAATCAACACATATTACAAACCTTTTGAACTATTTTTATAATACAGAAATTTTGGCTTAAATAAAAATCTGTATTTTTCAAAAACAATCTCTAAATTGAAAAATGCTTTTTTCAAAACTTCTCCAAATACAAAAACAAGATATTTTATACATTTTTGAAGCTTAGAGTATATGGATATGATCTAATACACATATGAGAAGAAATGTCTATGTTTTTGACAATAAGCTCTAAAATAAGTTTTGATAAATCCAAAAAGATATTTTTTCTAAACACAAAACTATCTTATGAAAACACATATAAATTTTATGTGTGTATATATGAACTTGAGCAATCAACAACTAATCTTCCTTTACATTTTATCTAAAATAAAATCTTAACACTTATAAACACGACACAAGTCTTCTTGAAAATCTTCTCTTGAAAATCTTTTCCATCTTGACTTGGTCCAAACCTTGATCCATGAGCTAGACTCCTCTTGAGTACTTGATGTGATCTTGATGCGCGAGCTCTTGAATCAATACGTGATAGCTCCAAAACTTGACTTCGAGTCCTTTGTTAAAGCTAAACACCTACTAAGATCTTGATCAAATATCTGAGACTAAATAAACACAAGATCATTAGTACTATAACTACATAAGTTAGTCATTATCAAAACTAGAGCAATGGGCCTTTGGGCCAGCAATCTCCTCCTTTTTTATGATGACAAAACTCATGAAGTTATGTATGCATGGATTAAAGTTAAGCTTCATTGAAGCCCCCCTTAACTCATGCATAGCAATAAACATAAAGATATTCAATAAAGTACATAAACTAAACAAAAACATATTTGCATAAACTTACCAAATTCTTCTCCCCTTTTTACATAAACAAGAAAAACAAACATGCATATATAAACTCTCAAAATTCTTCTCCCCCTTTTTGTCAATTCATCAACAAAGGGGCGAAAACAAATTAATCAATAAAGATATATATGCTATATACATTCATGAAGAGGAGAGACGTAAAGTTAGCTCCCCCTGCATACATGCATTACATGAAGAAGAGATGATAAGACCCTAACCCACATAAAACATAATATACAATACATAAGCGAAGATGTTAAGCTCCCCCTACACACATGTACCACATAAGGAAAAGATGTCAAGCTCCTCAATATAAGATACACTCAACATAAATATATATATAGAAGAGATGTTAAGCTCCCCTTGCATATAGGCAACATATATCAATAAATTTTGAAACAAAATTTGATAATTTTGAAATTTCTTAAGTCAACAAAACAAATTTTGATACGAACGAAATCAAATTGTAGTTAACAAAAAAAAGTTGGCACCACTTGTAATAAACAAAATTTTAAGATACCAATTGTAGGTTTTTGATACCACTAGAAATATCTTGTAAAATTTTGATACCAATTAAAAGGTAAAATATGAAGTATATTTTGATATCAATTGAAATTCAAATTGAAAATAATGCATAAGCTTATAAAGATACCAATTTACATTTAAATTAAGTCAAGCTTAGCATAAACATAATGTGTGCTTTAAACATGTAAGGATATTATAAATCAAGTACAATCAAAACATACATATGTATGAAAGAGAAAATACCAATTGAAATTGATATTATTTGAAATTTTAAGCATACATATATATAAAACATATATGAGTATACAAAAGTGAAATATCATGAAGATCATGTGTATTACTCATAACTATCAACCCTATTCATGCACAAGTTAAAAGATATTCAATAAGGATATACAAGACATGGTCTCCAACTAACCGCCCTTTAAAGGAAGAAGTTTTCAAAAATATGATTTGAAAATAGTTGTAAATTGAAAGCACTACCAAATGAAGAATAAATAACTAGTTTAAAGTAATTTTTGAAAAACTAGTTAAAGATCCTTCAAACATGAAACAAATCATATATATATCATGAAACATTGTTATGTATACAAAAATTGACATTCAAATCTATAAAGCTCAAAAATATACTCATGAAGTAAAGTCATGAGTAAACAACAATAATATGAGTGCACAAGAATTATGTGAATAGCCTATTCATGATTAGTCAATAAGGCTCAAAATAAACATGAATTTCTTTTATCAAAAATATGAAATCATAAAAATTTATTTTTCATTAAGATCAAACTTCAAGGTATATGTATGTTCTATCAAAACTAACAGTATACATACATATCTCAAACACAAACGAGTCCATTAGAATTTGCATGAAGGCAGGTGATTCAAGGTATACATGTATATTTAGTAGTTTTAGACAAATATAACATATACATGAAGCAAAGCATATACAAAAATAGAGAAAACAAGTATAAATGAAAGAATCATCAAAAGTAGGTTATACATGTACATGTAATGAGTACAAATGAGCATTAAAGTATAAACATATAAAAATCAAGTGTAGCTCACTACTTGTACAAGTATATATACAAGTTTTAATGAAAGATACATCTAAACAAGTATTCATCACATGAAGTACAAAAATCAAAACATGCTAAAAATATTTATATAGAAGCATTAAACTAAATTGGGAGTTTAGAGATACTTACCAGACCATATGCACTATTCTCTAAGTCTTCAAAACATGGTGGTCCTCCCACTAAACTTTCTTGATAGCGATGCATCAATAGGGTATGTCCATCTAGCTTTTGCATCCACCACCAAGACACCATATCTCTCACATCATGTGAGAGCTCACACCTACATCAAACACAAGAGGTGGGGATTTTGGTACCCATTTTCTTTTGGGTCCACGGGATTAGCATCATAAGGAACCCAAACATTATTATTAGCAAAATTTATAGAATTTACCTCATCAAAATAAAACTTTGCAAGATGGCCTTTGCGGCCACAATGTGTACATTTGTACACTCTAGCATGCATATGAGAATAAGTGTGATCATGATGTGCAAAGTGTGCATATGCATGCCATGGGTTATGTGCATGAACATGTGGAGCTTGTTTCTTTTGAAACAAGGTTTTCAATCTAAAATGGTTAAATGCACAATTGCTCAAAGTTGCGCTCAAACAATTTATTCTATTTTTCAAGACTTGAATCTCATTTTTATCAATAGTAGCATGAAGAGCATGGCAAGAATGAGAATCAACAATATTTTTCTTTTTGAAAATATTTTCTTTTTCTTTTTAAACAATTTTTCTTTTCTAAGAGTTTTTTTTCATCCAAAGCAATCTCTTTTTCTTTTTCCACCAAGGTGATTTTATTTTTTAAGATTTACATCCTTCACAAATATCATTTAATTTTGAAGCCAAGGACATGATCTCCTTTTTCAAAAAATCATTTTCATTTGAAATGCATTCAATTTTATTTTGAAAAGAATTCTTATTGGTCACTCATGAGGGAACATCACAAGTCAAGAGAGCTAAAATAGATCTCTTGTGTTCCCAATTTGAAAGTTTTAGAATGCAAGAACATGAATCTATTGATGATATGATTTCTGAGTTTACTAAAATCACAAATACTCTTACTTCTCTAGGTGATGAAATCAACAACGACCAAAAGGTGCGTAAGGTGATTCGTGCACTATCTTCATCATAGGAAATCAAAGCTACCACCTTGAAGGAATTGAACGACAAAGACAAGATGAAACTCATTAGTCTTATTGGTAACCTTAAGACTCATGAGATGGAGAAAAAGGCTAGAGAAGAAACGGCGCCTCAAAAGAAAAAGTCTATGCTTTTAGGTCTACCTCCACCATCTTCGATGATGAGAAGATGAAGAAAAAGATGAAGAGCTATCTCTTCTTGTGAGAAATGTAAAACGAATGTACCACAAGAAAAAGCTCAACCATAGAAGGCGATGGGAAGGGAAGGAGGAGGAGAAGATCACATGATACAACTGTCGAAACCTGGACAAATTATGGCCGAATGTTCAGATTTCAAGAACAAGATATCTTCCTCCATGAAGCAAAAGAAGCAGTTTGTAAAGAAGGCTTCAAAGCCACTTGGGATTCGGAAAGTGAATCCGAAGATGAAGTTGACACGGCTAATATGTGTTTCATGGCAAACACACCTAAGGTAACTTCCGAACCATCTTATGATGATATCGAAATAAGCAAAGAAGTATTATTACAAGCTTTCATTGAACTTTCATAAAGTTTTAATTCTAAGAAGGAAGATTGTTTAAAGTTAAAAAAGGAAAATGAAATGCTTAACAATCATATTGCTACTCTTACAAAAGAAAAAGATGAATTATCTTCTACTATCATTTCAACACAAAGAGAGTTTGATTCTTATAGAGTTGCATGCAAAGCTAAATATTCTAAATTAATGAAAATAAGATTTTTATGTTAAAAACTAAAATAAATGATTTGAAAAATTTTTATAAGAATGTGTATTTAACAATACTAAACTAGAAGAAACGCTTTTAAAGAAACACAAGCACACTTCACATGTTAAACATGATAAACCATCACATGCTAAAACTCCACATGTTCATCATGCCAACACATCACATGTCAATCATGCTAAAACACCACATGTTCACAAATCACATGTTCATAAATTACATGCTCATTATGCTTTTAAATATGGAAGAATTTATAAATGTACTTATTGTGGCCGACATGGTCATTTAGCTAAATTTTGTTATTATCATATAAATAGTATGAACAATTATGTTTGGGTTCGAAACACTAACGTATTAGGACCCAAGAAAATATGGGTACCAAAATCAACCGTTCAATTATTTGATATAGGTACACACCAAGGCTCCAAGACATAAGGAGCGGTGATACCTTGATAGTGGTTGCTCAAGGCATATGACATGGGACATTAATAATTTTGAAACGCTATCGAGGTACGTTGAAGATGGCACCGTCACCTTCGAGATGACTCCAAGGGCACTATCATCGGTATATGTAACATCAAGATTGGTACATCTCCTTTAATTGAAAATGTAGTTCTTGTTGATGGGCTTAAACATAATTTACTTTGTGTTAGTCAACTATGTGATCGTGGTTCCAAAGTTGTTTTTGATGAAACTTCTTACAATATTTATGATTATAAAACCAATGAATGAATTCTCACCAGATTTTGTGAAAATAATGTCTACATTATTGATATGCTTAATTTGGATTGCACTACAAAATGTTTAAATGCTTTTGATGAGAATTCATGGTTATGGTATAGAAGATTAGGTCATGCTTCTTTTGATCATCTTTCTAGAATCAATTCTAATGAATCGGTAAAGGGTATTCCTCAAGTTTGAAAAGGACCGCATTTGTGGTGCGTGCCAACTTGGGAAACAAACCAAGTCCTCTTTCAAACCAATCAAGGATATCAATGACATCTAGACCATTAGAATAGATCCACATGAATCTTTTTGGACCAACTAAAACTAAAAGTTTAAATAAAAATAGATATGTTTTTGTTTTAGTCGATAATTTCTCTCGTTTCACATGGATTTTCTTTTCAGAGCATAAAGATCAAACTTTTTCGCATTTTAAGAATTTTCGAAAAAGGATTGAAAAAGAAAAGGAATTTTCGATTTTACGCATAAGAAGTGATAGAGGTGGTGAGTTTGTTAACCAATTCTGTATAACTTATTGCGATGATAATAGAATTAAGCATGAAATGTTATGTCCTAGAACTCTACAACAAAATAGAGTCATTGAACGGAAGAATAGAACTCTTCAAGAAATGGCTAGGACTGTGATAAGTGAATACGGGCTCCCTCAATACTTATGGGCCGAGGCCGTAAACACCGCGTGCTATATATCGAGCCATATTTATTTTTGTAAAAATACTTCCAAAACTTCCTTTGAAATCTATCATTTAGGAAAACGAAATGTTTCGTATTTTAAAGTTTTTGATGTAAATGCTTTATTTTGAACACCAAAGATAATTTGGGCAAATTTGATACAAGGCTTTTGAAGCAATTTTTGTTGGCTATTCTAGTACTAGCAAAGCATATAGAGTGTTCAACAAATCATCTCTTACAATTGAAGAATCTATGCATGTTAAGTTTGAAGAATCTAATGCATTTGTTAAGAATGTTATAGAGATTGATTCTTTAGGTGATGACATGGGAAAAATATCCTTGAAGGACTCACCCATCCAAGAAGACAAGCAAGAATTTTATGGTGAAGTTCAAAAGGATGAAGTAGAGCCATCACAACTACTTCCTAAAGATCGGAGATATGCTATAAGTCATCCCAAAGATCTCATCGTAGGTGATGTATCAAAAGGGGTAACCACTCGCTCCAAACTGAAAATCACCTAGAGGGGGGGTGAATAGGTGATTATGCTAATCTAATGAACTTAATGCTGAATTAAAAAACTAATTGCAATTAACAAGAGATGCACACTCAAACAAGCCAAGAAAATAATCATGTATGAACAATATGAATTTATGCAAGGCACAATATAGAGAGAGAGTAAGAGCCAAGGGATCAAGCGCAAACAACAAGATATGTTTCGAGGTTCGAGCACCCAGCTCTACATCCCCGCCTTCACCCAGAAGGATTTTAAGTCCACTAGCTTGTCCACAAAGGACTCCCACAAAGGGAACCTCCACTGAGGATTTGGGGCAATAACAATTATAAGGAGTACCCAACTCCTCTCCTTACAAACACAACCTCCTCCTTAAGGCACAACTCCAAGCCAACAAACTATCACCTCACAACTTGAGGGATTAGCACAACGCAACACAAGGATCACCTCACAACTTGAGGGATACAACCCAAATGCACAACCTCCTCAACACAATGAGGGAAAGGCACAAAGCCAAGCAAAGATAGGGTTTTCAACTTGGTGGTCTAAACAACAACCACAAATAATTTCTTTCCCACACAAAGATCCTATAGAATGAGATAATAGATGTAGCTCAAGTGTGGAGAAAACTAAAGGAATGGAAATCAAAAACTCAAAGAAAATCTTTGAGAAAAACTAGAAATCAAGATGAAGAAGTTGAATCAAAAACTTTTCCCAAAAACCCTTTCTTGATTTTCCAAACCTAGCAAAAACACCAAATAGATTGATCAATAAAAGCCCAAAAACTTCTTTTGATTGCTGTGAAAACACTAGAGAGTCAGGAAAAATTCGCACAAAAAATCTTAAAGAAAAACTCTTTCCAATGGGGTATTTATAGGCCATTTGGAAAACTAGCCGTTGGCAGAAGAAACTACCAAAACTGAACTACCGGTCGACCGGTCGGTCGACCGTCCAACGGTCATATTTTGACCGCTGACAGCTACCGGTCGACGGGCGGTCGACCGTCCTCAAAACCAGAGAGCATCGGCTCTCTGGGCGATCGACCGCTCGGTCGACCAGAACAAACAGAGAGCAACCTGCTCTCAGTCGGTCGACCATGCGGTCGACAGGCTAAAGGGGCAGCCAACGTGTACGTATCCGTGCACGTCAGTCGACAGCGACAGTCGACCGGCTACTTGGTACGGTCGACCATACGGTCGACCGACCTAACCTGGCAGCAGCAATTCTGGTTAGAAAAACATATAATTTTTAATCCTAAAATTCTCATAAATCTTCTAAAAATACACAAAAATAGTTTTATCATTTTATTTTGAAATATAAACTTGTGATAAAAATTTCATCACAAATAACAAACATTTTGAAACATTTTTGTGTCTTATCATTTTTACCAAAATCCAAAACTTGTATTTTCTAAAACTTGGATTTTTGAATAGAAAATACATTTTGTCCAAAACTCATCCAAATACAAAAACATGATATTAAACAACATTTAGGCATGATGTATATGGATATAATCCTATATACATGAAACATATATATATCCATGTTTTTGACTTTAATTCCAAAATATGTTTTGTTAAAAATACCAAACATAAAACACATGAATAAGTGAGTCAAAACTAAGTTTGTCTAGGAAGTTAAGCATGCATGTATATAGAATGAATCTACTATACATAAAACCATGTAAACATGTTTTGATCTATCTATTCATGAAAGCAAGATCGGTTAAACCAAAAACGGAAAAACTGAAAACCAATATTCAAAACCTGAAACGTGTATGTTGTGAACTTGAGCATATCATACTATTATAATCTTTACAATTTGGATCTAAACACAAAACTAAATTAGGATACCGAAGTCTTCTTGTAGAGCGCCGTCTCCAAGCTGACTCGATCCAAAACTTCGTGATCCACCGAGCTTGACTCCAATGACTGCTATATATGATCTTGTCGCTCGGGCTCTTGAATCACTATGTGAAAGCTTCCAAAGCATCTTGTTGAAGCTAATCACCTACTAATATCTTGATTAATGATCTGAAACTAAAATCACAAGATTATTAGTACACATAACTACAGGAGTTAATCATCATCAAAACTAGAGTGGAAGGCCTCTGGGCCAACAATCTCCCCCTTTTTGATGATGACAAAACTCATGGAGTTATATATGCATGGATTAAAGTTAAGCTTCAGAGAAGCTCCCCCTTAACTCATGCATAGGAATAAACAAGTAGATATGCAATGTAAACTCTTAAACATGTATGCATAGACATGCATAAAACAAGGTACCAAGTACAAAAAAATGCTCTTGATACCAATATATGACATATGAAATGCATCATGCATAAAACGTGCTCTTGATGCCAATAAACTCTTGATACCAATAAAAACATTTTCTTAAATAATGCTCTTGATACTAATTAAACAAAACAATTAAACAATTAAACAATTAATCAATTAAACAATTAAACAACAAAACATGCATATAAACTCAAATACTTCTCCCCCTTTTTGTCAATCATCAACAAAGGGGTCCAAGTAAAAACAAATCAATAAATTTTTTCTCCCCCTTTTTGTTTGAACTAAGGAATCAACAAAAGGGTTAAAATAATAAAACAATGTTCTCCCCTTTTTGTCTAAAACACAAATTATGTAAATAAGGGGTGACAATCAATTAAGATATCAATTAAAAAAATTATCAAAGTAGAGCATCTTGATACCAATTGAAAGGAAACATAAAAACATTGATATCAATTATAAGAAAAACAATCTTGATACCAATTGAAATTAAACATAACAAATTTTGAATTTCTAAATAAGGATTTTGATACCAATTGTAAATATTTTTCATTTTGAACATATGATACCAAATTGAAATTTTCAATCATATAGTATGGGAGTGGAAATCAAATATCAATTGAAAGATGAAATACAAGGTTTTCTCCCTCTTTATGAATTAAATAAAAACATGCAAAGCTTGTATATGGATACCAATTGAAAACTAGTCAATTGAAACAAGATAGTCATTATAAAACAAGTTTTATCGTGATCAAAATTTGTGCTCTAAGATATATGAATATAATAAGCACAAATAAAACATATATATGTATGAAAATTAGATACCAATTGAAATTGATACTCTTTGAAGTGCAAGCATACATATACAAAAAAAATATATGAGTATACAAAAATGTCAATATTGATACCAATTGAAAGAATTTCAATGATACCAATTGAAACAACAATAATGATCAAGTGTATACATCATATCCTATCCTCCCAATCATGTTCAAGTTTAAAATGATTGTCAATATAAGGCATACATGAGCATGATCTCCCATCCAACCACCCTTTGAAGGTAGGGGTTTTCAAAAATAGGTTTGAAAATAGAATACGGTTGAAAATCTCTACCATAAGAAGAATACGAACTAGTTAAATGGGAAATCTTGTTAACTAGTACGAAATCCTTCAAGCAAGGAACAAAAACAAAATTGTTTTTCATGAAACACATGTAATTCACATGATCACTAAACACTCAAAATCCATAAAGCCCATATTATACTCATGAAAATAAAATCATGAGAAACCTAATAAAGTGAGTGAACAAGTGTTATGTGACACATATCAACATGAAAATATTCAATTAAGCTCAATTGAAATTCCTTAAACATGAAACATGAAGATTTAAAATTGTCAATAAAACTAATTTATACTTCAAGTCATATGTATGTTTTGACAACACAAAAGTATTCATACATATCCCTAAACACAATTTGAGTCCATAATAATGATTTGCATGAAAAGCAAATGACTCAAGGGGTATACATGTATATCTTAAGGTTTGGCAAAATAAACATATACATGAAGTGAGAACACATGATCATAAAAAAAACATGTCCAAAATAGGGAATACAAGTTAGAATGCATGAATCATCAAAACTAGACTATACTAGCACATTTAATGGGTACAAATAGGCATTCAAGCACAAACATCAAAAGATTTACTTGTGACCCATTCTATGTACAAGTATAAATCCTAGTTTTCATGAAAACTAACATCTAAACATATATTCAAATCATGAAGCATAAAACGACACATAAATCAACATGATGGACATAAGAATGATCATGAAGAAAATCCACATGCTATTAGAATCATGATATACATAATAGCTAAACGAATTGTGAGAACACAACAAATGGTCCATCTAAACATGGGTGATCTCGAAAGCGATACATGCATGTCAAAAGTCTAATAAACATGGCATTCAACATACTAAACAAAATATGAGTCATCAAAACAAAACATCATAAACATTCATATGATCATTATGCACATGTTTAGATCTAGGACATACATATTAGTTTAAAAACAAAGTGAGAATACAAAGATAGGACCAAGGGTGTCTCAAATAACTAAACATGTATATCACTAATCTAAATTACATGGCATAATCATAATGAGCTTTAAAACATGACATGCTATAAATCAATGACATGAAAAGCATGCAAATATAAACGGGAGTTAGAGATTGATACCAAAACCGATGAAGGCACCTCTCTAGTTCTCCAAACCAATGGTGGTCTTCTCTACCAAACTCCCCTTGAAAATGATGCATCCAAATTGTTTTCTTTAAGCACGGAACGCATCCACTTCAAGGCACCGCTACTCTCACGTGATGCGAGAGCCCACACCTACATCAAAAATTTTAGGGGTAGTCTTTGGTACTCATTTTCTTTTGGGTCTACGGGGGTTAGTATCTTTCCTAACCCAAACAAGATTATTTGCTAAATTTTCAATATGTAAATGATCATAGCAAAATCTAGCAAGGTGGCCCTTACGACCACAAGGTGTACAAGTGTACACATGAGCATACATGTTATGGTTGTGTCCGTGATGAGCATGTGTATGCCGTGATGGGTGTACATGTAAAGATGGAACTTGTTTCTTGCGAACCAAGGTTTCCAAGCGTGTATGATTCAAAGTACATTGGCTCAAAGTGGAACCCAAACAATCTACACTTTTCTTCAAATATTTATGTCATTTTCAATACTAGAAGATAAAGTGGAGCATGCAAAAGATGTGCAAGAAGAAGAAGCTATACTAGCATGGCACACATGAGAATCAATATTAATTTTCAAAGATTCATTTTTCTTTAAAACTAAATCTAATTCTTTTGTAATGAAATCAATTTCATTTTTCAAAAGAAGGTTATCTTTTAAAACAAAATCTAATTTAGAAGATAAACCTCATTGTTTTTCACAACATCATCACAATCATTTTTGCCTTTTAAAATATCAATCTCTTTTAGGGTAAGGTCTAGTTGAGATCTTAGTAAGTCACGTTCACTAGTAATCTCTTCCTTCTCTTGCAAAACTGATTCAAAAGTTGAGCACAAATCCTTCATTTCTTCTTTTAAATCAAAATGATTCTTTTTCAAAAGGTCATGTTTTTTCACAAAATTTTCAAGCTTAGAGGCAAGTTCCATATTCAATGTTTGAACTTCAAAACAACCATGGCAATAGGAACTAGAGCTATCATCTAGTTGAGAATCCGATTGTACCTCAAGAGAGTCTTTCCCTTGGACCATGGGGCAATGCTCGTCGGACTTGTCTCTCCTAGATCTCCTCAACTTGTTAATAATCCTTGGTAGCTCGGGAGAAGTCAATATGCTCCAAACTGCAAAAGCCGAATCATAATGATCAAACACATGTAAAAGATCTTCATTAAGAGATGCTCTAAGTGTTCTAAGTGCTAATGCATTGGCCTTTCTATGCTTGCTAGCATTTGGGAAGGATTCTATAGTAGTGGCTTGATAAACTAGATGTCCTAGGCTTTTTTAAATGACTACTCATCTTGGCCTTCCAAAAATCATGTCTAGAAAAATCAAACAAAGGAGGGCTATCCATGAGTGCAAACTAAATGTGTGCAAATGAAGATTAGCAACCAAGATCTCACTCCTAGGTGGTTAAACCTAAATATCAGAAGCGGAGGCTCTGATGCCAATTGAAAATCACCTAGAGGGGGTGAATAGGTGATTATGCTAATCTAATGAACTTAATGCGGAATTAAAAAACTAATTGCAATTAACAGAGATGAACACTCAAACAAGCCAAGTAAATAATTATGAATGAACAATATGAATTTATGCAAGGCACAATATAGAGAGAGTAAGAGCCAAGGGATCAAGCGCAAACAACAAGATATGTTTCGAGGTTCGAGCACCCAACTCTACATCCCCGCCTTCACCTAGAAGGATTTTAAGTCCACTAGCTTGTCCACAAAGGACTCCCACAAAGGGAACCTCCACTGAGGATTTGGGTAATAACAATTATAAGGAGTACCCAACTCCTCTCCTTACAAACAGAACCTCCTCCTTAAGGCACAACTCCAAGCCAACAAACTATCACCTCACAACTTGAGGGATTAGCACAACGCAACACAAGGATCACCTCACAACTTGAGGGATACAACCCAAATGCACAACCTCCTCAACACAATGAGGGAAAGGCACAAAGCCAAGTAAAGATAGGGTTTTCAACTTGGTGGTCTAAACAACAACCACAAACAATTTCTTTCCCATACAAAGATCCTATAGAATGAGATAGTAGATGTAGCTCAAGTGTGGAGAAAACCAAAGGAATGGAAATCAAAAACTCAAAGAAAATCTTTGGGAAAAACTAGAAATCAAGATGAAGAAGTTGAATCAAAAACATTTCCCAAAAACCCTTTCTTGATTTTCCAAACCCTAGCAAAAACACCAAATAGATTGATCAATATAAAGCCCAAAAACTTCTTTTGATTGCTGTGAAAACACTAGAGAGTCAGGAAAAATTCACACAAAAAATCTTAAAGAAAAACTCTTTCCAATGGGGTATTTATAGGCCATTTGGAAAACTAGCCGTTGGCAGCAGAAACTGCCAAAACTGAACTACCGGTCGACCGGTCGGTCGACCGTCCAACGGTCATATTTTGACCGCTGATAGCTACCGATCGACCGGGCGGTCGACCGTCCCCAGAACCAGAGAGCAACGGCTCTCTGGGCGGTCGACCGTTCGGTCGACCATGAGGTCGACCGGCTAAAGGGGCAGCCAGCGTGCACGTATCCGTGCACGTCGGTCGACAGCGACAGTCGACCGGCTACTTGGTACGGTCGACCGTACGGTCGACCGACCTAGCCTGGCAGAAGCAATTCTGGTCAAAAAACATGTAATTTTTAATCCTAAAAATTCTCATAAATCTTTTAAAATACACAAAAATAGTTTTATCATTTTATTTTGAAATATAAACTTGTGATAAAAATTTCATCACAAATAACAAACATTTTGAAATATTTTTGTGTCTTATCATTTTTACCAAAATCCAAAACTTGTATTTTCTAAAACTTAGATTTTTGAATAGAAAATACATTTTGTCCAAAACTCATCCAAATACAAAAACATGATATTAAACAACATTTAGGCATGATGTATATGGATATAATCCTATATACATGAAACATATATATATATATATATATATATATATATATATATATATATATATATATATATATATATATATATATATATATATATATATATATATATCTATGTTTTTGACTTTAATTCCAAAATATGTTTTGTTAAAAATACCAAACATAAAACACATGAATAAGTGAGTCAAAACTAAGTTTGTCTAGGAAGTTAAGCATGTATGTATATAGAATGAATCTACTATACATAAAACCATGTAAACTTGTTTTGATCTATCTATTCATGAAACCAAGATCGGTTAAACCAAAATGAAAAAACCGAAAACTAATATTCAAAACCTGAAACGTGTATGTTGTGAACTTGAGCATATCATACTATTATAATCTTTACAATTTGGATCTAAACACAAAACTAAATTAGGATACCGAAGTCTTCTTGTAGAGCACCGTCTCCAAGCCGACTCGATCCAGAACTTCGTGATCCACCGAGCTTGACTCCAATGACTGCTATATATGATCTTGTCGCTCGGGCTCTTGAATCACTATGTGAAAGCTTCCAAACCATCTTGTTGAAGCTAATCACCTACTAATATCTTGATTAATGATCTGAAACTAAAATCACAAGATTATTAGCACACATAACTACATGAGTTAATCATCATCAAAACTAGAGTGGAAGGCCTCTGGGCCAACACAAACTCCATGATTTGTGTAGGCATTATGCATTCATATCTCATTTATAACCCATAAACATCCTCGAAGCCGAGGGTGATTCATATTGGTTGCTTGCTATGCAAGAAGTGCTAAATCAATTTGAGCACAACTAAGTTTGGCATCTTGTTCTTAGACCCCATGATAGACCAATCATTGGTAATAAGTGGATTTTTAGGAACAAGTTGGATGAGTCAGAAAATGTTGTTAGGAATAAAGCTAGGTTAGTGGCCCAAGGTTACACCCAAGTTGAAGGAATCGACTTTGAGAAGACCTTTCCACCCGTAGCACGGCTAGAAGCCATACGGATCACACTAGCTTATGCATCCTATAAAAATTTCAAACTTTTTCAAATGGATGTAAAAGTGCATTTTTAAATGGTTTTATTGAAGAGGAAGTATATGTTGAACAACCCCCCGGTTTTGTTGATCATATACATCCTAACTTTATTTTCAAACTAGATAAAGCATTGTATGGTTTAAAACAAGCTCCAAGAGCTTGCTATGAAAGACTTTCTACCTTTCTTCTATCAGATGATTTTGTTAAGGGCAAAGTAGACACTACATTATTTACTAACATGTTGATAGTGACATTCTTATTGTACAAATCTATGTTGATGATATAATCTTTAGTTCTACTAATGAATTACTTTGCAAGGAGTTTGAATCATGTATGCAGCATGAATTTGAGATGTCTTTGATGGGTGAATTGAACTATTTTCTGGGACTCCAAATCAAGCAAAGGAGTGATGGGATCTTCATAAGTCAAGTCAAGTACACTAAGGAACTCATCAAGAAATTTGGACTTGAAGACTCAAAAACTTGCAACACTTCCATGGCTACCACTATCAAGCTTGACAAGAATGACCAAGGTAAGAGTGTAGACATAAGATTATATAGAAATATGATTGGTAGTTTGTTGTATTTAACGGCTAGTAGGCCGGATATTATGTTTAGTGTGTGTCTTTGTGCTAGATTCCAATCGTGTCCTAAAGAACCCACTTGATAGCAGTAAACACATTATTTGATACCTTAAGGGCACTATTGGAATGGATTTATGGTATCCGAAGACCGGACAATTCTCAATGACGAGTTTTTTGGATGCCGACTATGCGGGTTGTAGAGTGGATAGGAAGACTACTAGTGGAACATGTCAATTTCTCGGTAATTGTCTTATTTCATGGTCTTCTAAGAAATAAAATTCGGTAGCTCTCTCAACTGCCGAGGCAGAGTATGTTGCGGCTGGGGCATGTTGTACTCAAGTCCTTTGGATGAAACATACTCTCCTTAATTATGATTTGCATTATGACCATATTAAAATATTTTGTGATAATACTAGTATAATTCATATGACTAAGAATGTAAATCAACATAGTAAGACCAAGCACATAGAGATTAGATATCACTTTCTTAGAGATCATTTTGAGAAAGGAGATATTGATATTGATTATGTTTCTACTGATCTTTAACTTGCTGATATTTTCACTAAACCACTTGATTTCAATAGATTTTTCTTTATATGTGGTGAACTCAATGTTTGTGTTATTGACTAAGGAGTTTTCTTACTAATATTTTTCTTTTTGATGTATGACAAAAAGGGGGAGAAATATCTCCTTGTATATATGTTTTTGTAGTTTGTTTTATATCAAAGAATATGTTTTCATATTTATTCTTTCTTTAATAGAGCATTATTTGAGGGAGAGTTTCTACCTCCCTTCTATATCTTGTGTTATAGCTTATATGTTTTGTCATCATCAAAAAAGGGAGATTGTTAGCCCAAAGGTTACACTCTTCGGTTTATACGTTTTGATGATAACAAAACATATAAAAGCTATTTGGTACTAATAGAGATTCTAGAATGAATTTCAGGTTTGTATAAGGTCTTGATGGCTCAAGCGTTCTCAAGCATGTTACAAGGTTGATGGCTCAAGAGGACTCTCTCATAGGACAAGAGACTCGAGCTCAACAACGTGGTTCAGAGATGCCTTCCTATAGATCTTTGTGTTGTTAGTTTGTTAAAGAATAGTATATAGTATTGAAGCTCAAATACCCAACACACACAAAATTGCACGTATTTTCAAAAGATTATTTTTGACTCTTGTTAAAATACTTTAAGTCCTATTTCTGTAAATGAATACTTAGTTTATTGTATTTTACTAAGCCTTTGCACAAATCCCTTTGAAAATAACAATTCTTCAAATCATATTTCAAACTGAATTTTAGCTTTTGACCTACTACGATCGACCGGGCGGTCGACCGGCTCTGTTACAGGTTAGAACGGTCGACCACGCGGTCGACTGTAGTTCTGACCCATGGGGGTGTGCATGTGTGCACGTTTCCCAATCGACCGGGCGGTCGATCGCAGTTCTGACCCATGGGGGTGTGCATGTATGTACGTTTCCCAGTCAACCGGACCCCATGACGGTCGACCGAGCGGTCGACGGACTGACGGACCCAAACTCTCAGTTTGGGACGGTCGACCAGGCAGTCGACCGGCTTCAACCAACGGTCACAATTTTTGAAAACCGGTCGACCGGCCGGTCGACCGTGCGAGACTTTTTCTGCCAAATGGCTAGTTTTTTAAACATGTTTTAAAACCTAATTTTTAACTTAAACATGGTTTTAGGCTGGATTTTGGTCTAATTCACCTGTTTAGTCCAAATAGATATTTGCCCTTTAATCCCTACCTAAATCCTATAAATAGGGGTGGTTGGGGTTGAGGTGAATTACAACAATTATTGCGAAGATTTCAAAGTTTGAGTATTCTTGAAAGAAGGGTTTTACTCTCAGTTTTTTGTGCTCTAATCTCTGATTTACTTCTGAAGTTTTTCAATCAAATCTCTCTTCTACTTTATTTTATTTTCACTTACAAACCTTGAGCTTCAATCCTACATATTATTCTCTAGGATTTTGTAAAGAAAAATTTTTCAAAAGAGAGTTTGTGGTCTTTTGATCAGCAAGTGACTATTGTACTTGTGGCTACACTACCTCTGAACTAGAGGAGTGTGATTGAGGAGTTGGGTACTCCCTAGTGACTGTAATCCTTTGTGAAAATTTTAGTGGATCGGAAATCCTTCTGGGTGGAGGAAGTAGAGCTAGGTGCTCGAACCTCGAAACAAATCTCTGTATTTGCGATTGGTTTACTTATATCTTTTACTTTCTATTTATTCATTCTTATATTGTTGATCTATACTCTTGCAACAAGATTACATTGTGCACCTCAAACTCTTATTTAGAGGAATCACGAGGAAGAAGTTCAGAGCCCTTCACGGGGTATACGGCATCTAATCTTATTTTGAGTGATCATTGCATCATTTCATTTTTAATTTGTGCATTGACTAGCATTACACCTATTCACCCCCCTCTAGGTGTGATTTCAATTGGTATCAGAGGTAGGACTCTAATTTTGGCTTTATATCCTTAGAGAGATCCTATAAGTTGCTAATCATTATTTTCATATCTTCATTCATTCATTAGTAAAGACGGCTGATAACATAAGTGTTGGCCCAGAGGCCTTCCACTCTAGTTTTGATGATGATTAACTCATGAAGTTATGTTTACTAATAATCTTGTGATTTTAGTTTCAGATCATTAAGCAAGATATTAGTTGGTGATTGCTTCAAAAAGAGGAGTTTGGAAGCTTTCACTTGGTGATTCCAGGCCCTAGCATCAAGATCTCATATAGCTTCGCTCGTGGATCACGGAGTTTGGACCGAGTCGACTTGAAGATGAAGATCGTCAAGAAGACTTAGGTATCCTAGTGTTTAGTGTATTTAGATCCATTTGTAAAGCTTAGAATAGTTGATATGCTCAAGTGCACAACACACACAAGTTTTATGTTTGGATATTGGTTTTTCGGTTTTTTAGTTTAACCGATATGTGTTTTCATGAATAGTTGATCAAAACAAGTTTACATGGTTTATATGTATAATAGATGTATTCTAGTTATACATGCATGCTTACATGACTTATACAAACTTATTTTGACTATCCTATTCATGTATAGAAAAATTCAAGTTTGATAAAAATACAAGTTTTGGTTTTTGGTAAAAATGATAAGACACAAAAATAGTTCATATTGATTGATATTTGAGCCAAATTTTTTATCACATGTTTATATATCAATGCAAAATGATAAAACTATTTTTGGGTATTTTTACAAGACTTAAAAAGATTTTCTAAAATATTTTTAACATGTGTTTCTGTCCCAGTTTTGTGGCTGACAGGCCAGGTCGGCCGACCGCACGGGTCGACCGCACCTAAGGCCGATCGACCCTTGCGGTCGACCGACGTGCACAAGCCTGTGCACGTTTGGCAGACACAGGGACGGTCGGCCGGCCGGCCGACCGGACTAGAGAGCTCTGCTCTCTGTTTATTTGGGTCGACCGGGTTTGCCCAACGGTCATATTTCAGACCGTTGGCGGTCGGCCGGGCCGACCGACCGGTAGCCTGTCAGGCTGCCAGATCAGCCTAACGGCTAGTTTTCTGATGGGGCTATAAATACCCCATCTCTTGGGCTGTTTTGACAAGACTTTTTAAAAAGAAAAATACCAGAGTTTGTTTTGTGTTTAAACAAGTTTTTAAAAGAGTTTAAGTGCCAAAAAGATTTCATCTTTATTGTTTTTCAAGGGTTTTGGAAAATCAAAAAAAATAGGAATTTGGGATATTTGCATTGGTTTTCATTCTCTATCTTTTACAAGAGTTTTCCCAAGTATTTTCTTTGTTACTTGATTTCCAAAACACCTTGATATCCACTTGAGCTATATCATCTATCCTATTCTATTAGGATCTTGTTTTGTGGAAAAAGAGAAAAGGAAAGAGGTTTGTGGTTGAGATATACCACTTGTTGTAAACCCTTGATTTCTTGAGTTGCTCCCTCTTTGGTAGAGGTTGAGGTTGTTGATTTGGGTTGGTGTTTGCTCCCTCTTTGGTAGAGGTTGAGTCGGTTGGTTTGCTCCCTCTAGTGAGAGGTGGAGTTTGGTTTGTAACCCTCTTCAGTAGAGATGTTGGTTGTTGTTGTATTGGCTACGGGCCTACCCCTCGGTTGTGAGGTGGTGTTTGAGAGAGGAGTTTGGACTCCTTGTGTTGTAACAAATCCTCTTCGGTAGAGGTTCCCTCGGTGGGAGATAGTGGATTGGAAATCCTACACGGTGGTGTAGGCGGGGATGTAGAGCTGGGTGCTCGAACCTCGAAACATATCTTTGCCTTTGCGTTTGATCCATTGTCTCTTAACTCTCTCTCTCTCTCTCATTTATTTGTGCAAAGCATCATTCATTATTCATATCATACATTGCTTGCATTGTACCTTGCATATTTCATATTGATATATCTTGTATATGCTTGGTTGTTTGTGTGTGCCTCACTTATACTTAACCACAAGAGCTTCACATAGCACCTCAACCCATTCAAGGGGAATCAAGAGGAATTAGTCCAGGTCCTTCACGGGGAATTCGGCTACACTTGTGTGTTGTATTAAGTGTGTTGCAAAATTTGCATTAGCTTCCACATTTAGCGCATTTAGTTTCTAGATTAGCAAGTACACCTATTCACCCCCCCTCTAGGTGCTTTTCAATTGGTATCAGAGCCAACGCTCCTGATACTTAGGCTTAACATCCTAGGAGTGAGATCCACTTGTTTGCTAATCTTGTTTGCATTTGCTTATTTGCACACATATAGTTTGGACCCATGGCCTTCATGACCCCACCTATGTTTGACCCTTCCAACATTCTTGTTTGGAAGATTAGGATGACCGTTTATTTACAAACCCTAGGACATAAGGTTTACCTTGCCATTACCAAGGAATCCTACCTTGGTGATAGCAATCATTTAGGGCCAATGCACAAGCCCTAGAGGCCATTAGAAGCACGCTTTCAAAAGAATATCTTATGCATGTTTCTAACCTTAATTCCGCTTTTGCAGTGTGGAACAAGTTGACAACAACCACCACCTCCAAGCTTCAAACGCCTATCCAACAAGAAGAGGAATTTAGTGGAGACTCCGAGTCACAATGCTTAATGGTCCAAGGGAATGACTCCCTTGAGGTACTTTTGGAACCCCACTTAGATAGTGATGATTGTGCTAGTTCTTCAAATGATTATGATGCCCATGCCTTGAATGAAGAATTATCTATAGTTTGTGAAAAATTAATAGAAAAATATAATATTTTGAAAAAGAAAAGTCTAGGCCTTAATAATGATAATAAAAATTTGATTGCTAGACTTGATATTGTTTTGCAAGAGAAAGAGGAGATTGCTAATGAGAGGGATTCATTAAAATCTCAACTTGAACTTGCATTAAAAGAAAATAAAATTTTAAAATCTAAAAATGATTGCAATGATGTTTTGAAGAAAAATAATGTTTTAACTTCAAAAATTGATTTTGTTGTAAAAGAGAATGAGTCTTTGAAAAATGAAATTGTTTTCATTACAAAAGAATTAGATATTTGTGTAAAGAAAAATATTGTTTTGAAAAATGATTTAGATGCACATGTTTGCCATGCTAGTATAGCCTCTTCATCTAGTCTACCTATTGCATGCACCTCTTCTTCTAAGATTAATGATAATTTTTGTTTGTTGAAGAAGAGAGTGGATTGTTTGGGCTCCACTTTGAGCCATTGTGCCAAGAGCCATACACGTTTGGAAACTTTGTTTCGAAAGAAACAAGTTCCATCTTTTCATGCACACCCTCCACGGCATACACATGCTCCTCACGGACACACCCATCACATGTATGCTCATGTGTACACTTGTACACATTGTGGACGTAAGGGCCACCTTACTAAATTTTGCTATGATAGAATACATGTTGTAAATTTAGCAAATAAATTTGTTTGGGTTAGAGAAGGGCTAACCCCTATGGACCCAATAGATTATGGGTACCAAAGACCACCCCTCCTTTATTTGATGTACGTGTGGGCTCTCACATGACGTGAGAGTTGCCGTACCTTGGAGTGGATGCGTTCCGTGCTTCTTGGAAATCAATTGGATGCATCACTTTCAAGGGATGTTTGGTGGAGATGACCACCGTGTTTTGGAGACAAGGAAAGTTGCCTTCTAGGTTTTGGTAACGATCCCTAACTCCTAGTTATTGTTTACATGCTTTTCATATTCATTATTTATAGCATGTTTCATTGTTTAGTGATTAGTATGAAAATGCCATGTTAATTAGATTCTTGACATACATGTATAGTATTTGAGACACCCCATGTTTAATATGTATTATTATTTTGTGTTCTCGTATTTGAATAGCTATCATGTACATCATAAATCTAATAACATGTGGATTTACATAATAATCATGTTTATGCGTATTGATTTATATCTTGGTTTTATGCTTCATGTGTTGATTACATGTTTAGATGTTAGTTTTCATTAAGACTAGGATTTATAATTGTGCATATAATGGGCCACAAATAAATCTATATATGTTTGAGCTTGATTGCTTATTTGAACCCATTAGATGTGCTAGTATAGTCTAGTTTTGATGATTCATATATTTTAAACTTGTATTCCTACTTTTGGATTTGTTTTATGATCATGTGTTTCCATTTCATGTATATGTCTATTTTGCCAAACTTTAAGATATACATGTATACCCCTTGAGTCATTTGCCTTTCATGCAAATCTATACATATATGGACTCAAATTGTGTTTAGGGATATGTATGTATACCTCTTGTGTTGACAAATCATACATATACCTTGAATGAAATTTGTTTTAATGAAAATTTAGTAATTCATGTTTTCATGAATTTATGTTTAACTTCATGTATATGTCCATTTTATCCAAATTATTGTTTATACATATACATCATTTTGAGCCAAGTGCCTTCATGCATATATCTTTGTGGACTCGTTGTGTTTGGATATGTATGTATACTTTAGTTTGTATAAGACATATATATACCTTGAAGATTAAATAAGTTTTTGATGATTTTCTTGTTTTAAAGGAATATTGAGCTAAATTGTATATTTTCATGATCATGTTCTTCACATTGTATTTGTACACTCACATTTCTTATTTACTCATGTTTTGTTTTCATGAGTCATATTTATGCTTCATTGACTTGAGTGTTGACTATCATGTGGATTTCATATTTTATGAAAAACTATTTTGTTTTATTCCTTACTTGAAGGATTTCGCACTAGTTTACAAGTTTTTCCATTTAACTAGTTTATATTCTTCATATGGTAGAGTTTTTCAAACGTACTCTATTTTCAAACCTATTTTTGAAAACCCCTACCTTCTATGGGAGGTTGGATGGGAGATCATGTTCATGTATGCTTTAAAATGAAAATCATTTAAAACTTGAACCATGATTAGGAGGCTAGGTAATATGAGATATACATTTGATTTTATTGTTGTTTCAATTGGTATCATTGAATTCCTTCAATTGGTTTCAATCTTGACATTTCTTGTATACTCATATATGTTTTGTATGTATGTATGCTTCATTTCAAAGAATATCAATTTCAATTGTATCTATTTTCCATACATATATATGTTTGTGTTAATGCTAAGCTTGAGCTTCAATTTTGTTTTAATTGATTATTTTTAAATTGGTGTCAAGCCTACGCATTGTTTTAGTTTGTATTTCATAAAGGGGGAGAAAATTTAATTTTGTCTTTCAATTGGTATTTATACTCCCATACTTTATGATTGAAAATTTAAATTTGGTATCATATGTTCAAAATGAAAATTATTTACAATTGGTATCAAAATTTTTGTTTAGACATTCAAAATTTATTGTGTTTAATTTCAATTGGTATCAAGATTTTCATGTGTTTTGCTTAAAATTGGTATCAATATTTTTTTTTGTTTGTTTCCTTTCAATTGGTATCAAGATGCTATTCTTTGACATATTTTCAATTGGTACCTTAATTGATTGTCACCCCTAATTGACTTTGTTTTTGTTTTAGACAAAAAGGGGAGAATATTGTTTTTCTTATTTTCAACCTTTTATTGATTTTTTGTTTCGAACAAAAAGGGGGAGAAAGATTTGGTTTTGTTTTTACCCCTCATCGAAGGTTGTTTCTTTATATTAAAAAGAGGAGAAGAATTTGTTTTGTTTTGTTTTGGTTTTTACCCCTTTGTTGATGATTGACAAAAAGGGGAGAAAGATTTTGGTTTATATATGCATGTTTATGTTTTGCATATATTAAGTATAATTTTAATTGGTTTCTAGAGCATGTTTTGTTTTTAAACATTTCATTGGTATCTAGAACCTTTTATTGTTTATGCATATACATGTGCATTTATGTTTTAAGAGCTTTTATTGCATATTCATTATATTTATTTGTTTATGCATGAGTTAAGGGGGAGCTTCTTTGAAGCTTAACTTAATCCATGCATATATAACTCCATGAGTTTTGTCATCATCAAAAAGGGGGAGATTGTTGGCCAGAGGCCTTCCACTCTAGTTTTGATGATGATTTGTGATTTTAGTTTCAGATCATTAAGAAAGATATTAGTTGGTGATTGCTTCAAAAAGAGGAGTTTGGAAGCTTTCACTTGGTGATTCCAGGGCCCAAGCATCAAGATCTCATATAGCTTCGCTCGTGGATCACAGAGTTTGGACCGAGTCGACTTGAAGATGAAGATCGTCAAGAAGACTTAGGTATCCTAGTGTTTAGTGTGTTTAGATCCATTTGTAAAGCTTAGAATAGTTGATATGCTCAAGTGCACAATACACACAAGTTTTATGTTTGGATATTGGTTTTTTCGGTTTTTTAGTTTAACCGATATGTGTTTTCATGAATAGTTGATCAAAACAAGTTTACATGGTTTTATGTATAATAGATGTATTCTAGTTATACATGCATGCTTACATGACTTATACAAACTTATTTTGACTATCCTATTCATGTATAGAAAAATCCAAGTTTGATAAAAATACAGTTTTGATTTTTGGTAAAAATGATAAGACACAAAAATAGTTCATATTGATTGATATTTGAGCCAAACTTTTTATCACATGTTTATATATCAATGCAAAATGATAAAACTATTTTTGGGTATTTTTACAAGACTTAAAAAGATTTTCTAAAATATTTTTAACATGTGTTTCTGTCCCAGTTTTGTGGCTGACAGGCCAGGTCGGCCGACCGCACGGGTCAACCGCACCTAAGGCCGGTCGACCCTTGCGGTCGACCGACGTGCACAAGCCTGTGCACGTTTGGCAGACACAGGGACGGTCGGTCGGCCGGCCGACCGGACCAGAGAGCTCTGCTCTCTGTTTATTTGGGTCGACCGGGCGGTCGACCGGGTTTGCCCAACGGTCATATTTCAGACCATTGGCGGTCGGCCGGGCCGGCCGACCGGTAGCCTGTCAGGCTGCCAGATCAGTAGGGGTGCCACCGGATACGGATTATCCGCGGATATCCGCATCCGAATCCGACTCTGATCCGGATACGGATATCATTTTTTCACATCCGTCAATATTCGTATTCGTATCCGTATCCGAAAGGTAGGTGCGGATACGGATATGGTAAACGTAATATCTTATTCGTATCCGATCCGATATCCGAATGTTGCGTGCTTCATAATGATGTCGGTATGGAGGAGACTATTCTTCAATGGAATAAGGTATTAAATTTTTATATTTTGAGTTGGTGAAAAAGTAATAGTGGAAAGTATTCGATTCTTGTAAGAGTACCACAAGATATTTTGAGTATTTCGACACCAACCATGGCATCCGAATCGGCATTTAGCACTGGAGGACATGTAATTTATTGTTATAGAAGTCGAATGACAATGAATACGATGAATATATTAATATGTACACAATAATATCATAATATGTATCACATTTAATATTGTAGTAGATGAGATAAAAGTAATATAAGTATTTCTGTTTAATTTATCTTTAATCATATCCATTTTTTTACATATCCGATTAGTATCCGCATCCGATCCGCTAATATCCGATTTATATCTGATATCCGATTTTGGCGGATACGGATATCATTTTTTCACATCCGCTAATATCTGTATCCGTATCCGTATCCAAAAGTTGGGTGCGGATATGAATATGGTAAAGATAATATCCGATCCGTATCCGATCCGATGGCACCCCTACAGATCAGCCTAACGGCTAGTTTTCTGATGGGGCTATAAATACCCCATCTCTTGGGCTGTTTTGACAAGACTTTTTAAAAAGAAAAATACCAGAGTTTGTTTTGTGTTTAAACAAGTTTTTAAAAGAGTTTAAGTGCCAAAAAGATTTCATCTTTATTGTTTTTCAAGGGTTTTGGAAAATCAAAGAAAATAGGAATTTGGGATATTTGCATTGGTTTTCATTCTCTATCTTTTACAAGAGTTTTTCCAAGTATTTTCTTTGTTACTTGATTTCCAAAAACACCTTGATATCCACTTGAGCTATATCATCTATCCTATTCTATTAGGATCTTGTTTTGTGGAAAAAGAGAAAAAGGAAAGAGGTTTGTGGTTGAGATATACCACTTGTTGTAAACCCTTGATTTCTTGAGTTGCTCCCTCTTTGGTAGAGGTTGAGGTTGTTGATTTGGGTTGGTGTTTGCTCCCTCTTTGGTAAAGGTTGAGTTGATTGGTTTGCTCCCTCTAGTGAGAGGTGGAGTTTGGTTTGTAACCCTCTTCGGTAGAGGTGTTGGTTGTTGTTGTATTGGCTACGGGCCTACCCCTCGGTTGTGAGGTGGTGTTTGAGAGAGGAGTTTGGTACTCCTTGTGTTGTAACAAATTCTCTTCGGTAGAGGTTCCCTCGGTGGGAGATAGTGGATTGGAAATCCTACACGGTGGTGTAGGCGGGGATGTAGAGCTGGGTGCTCGAACCTCGAAACATATCTTTGCCTTTGCGTTTGATCCATTGTCTCTCAACTCTCTCTCTCTCATTTATTTGTGCAAAGTATCATTCATTATTCATATCATACATTACTTGCATTGTACCTTGCATATTTCATATTGCTATATCTTGTATATGCTTGGTTGTTTGTGTGTGCCTCACTTAACCACAAGAGTTTCACATAGCACCTCAACCCATTCAAGGGGAATCAAGAGAAGTTAGTCCAGAGCCCTTCACGGGAAATTCGGTTTACACTTGTGTGTTGTATTAAGTGTGTTGCAAAATTTGCATTAGCTTCCGCATTTAGCGCATTTAGTTTCTAGATTAGCAAGTACACCTATTCACCCCCCCTCTAGGTGCTTTTCAATAAGACCCCTCCCAAATTTGATAGACTTAACTTTTCCATATTGAAAGTTAGGATGAATATATTTTTACAATCTCTAGGTAGCCGAGTTGCTAAGTCTTTTACCAAACCCTATAGTGCACCCTAACGTAAGGAGGACACATGGTCCGATCTGACCTCCAAGGAAGTTGATGCAAATTTGAAAGCTCAAAATGTCTTGCTTTTAACATTAAATGAGGATGACTTAACACGGGTTGTCCATTGTAAACCCGCCTATGAGATTTGACAACACTTATTTGTCACTCATGAGGGAATATCACAAGTCAAGAGAGCTAAAATAGATCTCATGCATTCCCAATATGAAAGTTTTAGAATGAAAAAAAAATGAATCTATTGATGATATGATTACTAAGTTTACTAAAATCACAAATGCTCTTACTTCTCTAGGTGATGAATCAACAACGACCAAAAGGTACGTAAGGTGATTCGTGCACTATCTTCATCATAGGAAATCAAAGCTACCACCTTGAAGGAATTGAACGACAAAGACGAGATGGAACTCATTAGTCTTATTGGTAACAGTAAGACTCATGAGATAGAGAAAAAGGCTATAGAAGAAACGGCGCCTCAAAAGAAAAGGTCTATTGCTTTCAATTCTACCTCCACCATCTTTGATGATGAAGAAGATGAAGAAGAAGATGAAGAGCTATCTCTTCTTGTGAGAAATGTAAAAAGAATGTACCACAAGAAAAAGCTCAACAATAGAAGACAATAGGAGGGAAGGAGGATAAGAAGATCACATGCTACAACTGTCGGAAACCTGTACACATCATGGCCGAATGTCCAGATTTCAAGAACAAGATATCTTCCTCCATGAAGCAAAAGAAGCCGTTTGTAAAGAAGGCGCTCAAAGCCACTTGGGATTCGAAAAGTGAATCCGAAGATGAAGTTGACATGGCTAACATGTATTTCATGGTAAACACACCTAAGGTAACTTGTGAACCATCTTATGATGATATTGAAATAAGAAAAGAAGTATTATTACATGCGTTCATTAAACTTTCAGAAAGTTTCTAAGAAGGAAGATTTTTTAAAGTTGAAAAAGGAAAATGAAATGCTTAACAATCATATTGTAACTAGTACAAAAGAAAAAGATGAATATCTTCTACTATCATTTCAATACAAAGAGAGTCTGATGCCTATAGAGTTGCATGCAAAGCTAAATATTTTAAAATTGATGAAAATGAGATTTTTTATGTTAAAAACTAAAATAAATGATTTGGAAAATGTTTTAAAAGAATGCACATTTAACAATACTAAACTAGAAGAAATGCTTTCAAAGAAACACATGCACACTTCACATGTTAAACATGATAAACCATCACATGCTAAAATTTCACATGTTCATCATGCCAACACATCACATGTCAATCATGCTAAACACCATATGTTCATAAATCACATGTTCATAAATCACGTGCTCATTATGCTTTTAAATATGAAAGAATTTATAAATGTACTTATTGTGGCCGACATGGTTACTTAGCTAAATTTTATTGTGATCATATAAATAGTATGAATAATCATGTTTGGGTTCGAAACATTAACGTATTAGGACTCAAGAAAATATGGGTACCAAAATTAACTGTTCAATTATTTGATATAGATACACACCAAGGCTCCAAGACATAGGGAGCGGTGGTACCTTGATAGTAGTTGCTCAAGGCATATGACATGGGACATCAATAATTTTGCAACCCTATCGAGGTACGTTGAAGGTGGCACCGTCACCTTCGGAGATGACTCCAAGGGCACCATCATCGGTATGGTAACATCAAGATTGGTACATCTCCTTTAATTGAAAATGTAGTTCTTGTTGATGGGCTTAAACATAATTTACTTAGTATTAGTCAACTATGTGATCGTGGTTCCAAAGTTGCTTTTGATGAAACTTCTTGCAATATTTATGATTGAAAAACCAATGAATGTATTCTCACCAGATTTCGTGAAAATAATGTCTACATTATTGATATGCTTAATTTGGATTGCACTATAAAATATTTAAATGCTTTTGATGAGAATTCATGGTTATGGCATAGAAGATTAGGCCATACTTCTTTTGATCATATTTCTAGAATTAATTCTAATGAATCGGTGAAGGGTATTCCTCATTTGAAGTTTGAAAAGGACCGCATTTGTGGTGCGTGCCAACTTGGAAAACAAACCAAGTTCTCTTTCAAACCAATCAAGGATATCATGACATCTATACCATTAGAATTGATCCACATGAATCTTTTTGGACCAACTAAAACTAAAAGTTTAAATGAAAATAGATATTTTTTTATTTTAGTCAATGATTTCTCTCGTTTCACATGGATTTTCTTTTTGGAGCATAAAGATCAAACTTTTTCGCATTTTAAGAATTTTCGAAAAAGGGTTGAAAAAGAAAAAAGATTTTTGATTTTACGCATAAGAAGTGATAGAGGTGGTGAGTTTATTAACTAATTCTTTATGACTTATTGCAATGATAATGGAATTAGGCATGAAATTTTATGTCCTAGAACTCCACAACAAAATGGAGTCGTTGAACGGATGAATAGAACTCTTCAAGAAATGGTTAGGAGCATGATAAGTGAATACGGGCTCCCTCAATACTTATGGGTCGAGGCCGTAAACACCGCATGCTATATATCGAACCGTATTTATTTTTATAAAATACTTCCAAAAGTTCCTTTGAAATCTATCATTTAGGAAAACCAAATGTTTCGTATTTTAAAGTTTTTGAATGCAAATGTTTTGTTTTGAACACCAAAAATAATTTGGGCAAATTTGATACTAAGGCTTTTCAAGCAATTTTTGTTGGCTATTCTAGTACTAGCAAAGCATATAGAGTGTTCAACAAATTATCTCTTACAATTAAAGAATCTATGCATGTTAAGTTTGAGAAAACTAATGCATTTGTTAAGAATGTTGTAGAGGTTAATTCTTTAGGTGAAGACATGGAGAAAATATCCTTGAAGGACTCACCCATCCAAGAAGATAAGTAAGAACTTAATGGTGAAGTTCAAGAGGATGAAGTGGAACCATCACAACCACTTCCTAAAGATCGGAGATATGCTACAAATCATCCTAAAGATCTCATCATAGGTGATGTATCAAAAGGGGTAACCACTCGCTCCAAACTCCATGATTTGTGTGGGTATTATGCATTTATATCTCATTTTGAACCCAAAAACATCCTCGAAGCCGATGGTGACTCATATTGGTTGGTTGCTATGCAGGAAGCGCTAAATCAATTTGAACAAGTTTAGCATCTTGTTCCTAGACCCCATGATAGACCAATCATTGATACTAAGTGAATTTTTAGGAACAAGTTGATGACTCAGGGAATGTTGTTAGGAATAAAGTTAGGTTAGTAGCCCAAGGTCACAACCAAGTTGAAGGAATCGACTTTGAGGAGACCTTTTCATCCGTAGCACGACTAGAAGCCATACGAATCATACTAGCTTATGCATCTTATAAAAATTTTAAACTTTTTTAAATGGATGTAAAAAGTGCATTTTTAAATGGTTTTATTGAAGAGGAAATATATGTTGAACAATCCCCGGTTTTGTTGATCATATACATCCTAACTTTGTTTTCAAACTAGATAAAGCATTGTATGGTTTAAAACAAACTCCAAGAGCATGGTATGAAAGACTTTCTACCTTTCTTCTATCAAATAATTTTGTTAAGGGTAAAGTAGACACTACATTATTTACTAAACAATGAGAGATTTGAAAGAAGGTAAGAATAAAAGATAAAATAAAAATTTTAGAATAAAAATAAAACAATTTTAGGAAAAGAAGTAAATAATCATAAAAAAGAAATAAAAAATATAAAACCGAAATGAAATAGAAAAGTAAAATGAAATGAGAAAAAAAAAAAAAAAAAAGGGAGAAAGAAGAATAAAAGAATCTTTAGAAAAAGAAAAGAAAAAAAATCGAAAAGAAAAGAAACCACGAAATCTCAAAAACAAATAGCTAGAAAGAAATATTTAGAAAGAAAGAAAGAAAAGAAATAATTGACAAATAAAAGATAATCAAAAAAGAAAATAAAAAATATTGATAAAAAGGAACAAATATAATAAGCAAAAATAAAATAAAAAATGAAAAAAAGAGAACAAAAAGAATAAGAGTAAAGTAAGACATAAGAATAAAATAAAGAAACAAGACAAAAACCTTGAAGAACTTGAAAATAATTAAAAGATACAAAACAAAAGCCAAATTCAATTAAGAAGTAATAAAAAGTATAATAGAATAAAAAAAAAATAGGAAAAACGAAAATAAAACTCAAGGTAAATAAAGAAGCAAAAATTAAGAAAACAAAAATAAAAAAGTAAAAGAGGAATATTAAAATGGAAAAATCAATAAAAGAGGAAAAACTAGACTTAAAAGTGAACAAAGAATAACAAAAAATTAGAGCATAACCAAAAAAAGAAAAATTGAGACTACTATAAGAAGAAAATGTAAAAGGAAAAGGAAAATAGTATTGAAATGAAAAGAAAACAAAGGAGCTTAAAAAGTGGAAAATTCTAGAAGAAAAAAAGAATCGAGAAAAAAAAGTAGAAATAATAGATGAAAGAAAGAAAATCCAACAAAAAAGGGAATTAAAGAATATGGAACAAAGAATGCCAATTAAATGGGAAAGCAGAAGAAATACAAAATAATAATAATAATAATAGAAAATGTAGAAATAGAATTTTGAAAAGTTCTCCAAAAAAAATTGGAAAAAGTATAACTGAATAAAAAAAAAAAAATAAGAAACTTTGTAAAAAAAAATATAGAAAATATATGCTAAATAAATAATTGAGAAAAAAGATAAAAAGAAATATCCAAAAAAAAAGTGAAAATATAAAAATTATTAAAGCAAAAGAAAAAAAAAATCTAAAGAAAGAAGAAAAAATCTTGAAAGAAGAGAAAAGAAAGAATCTGGAAAAGAAAAAATAAATCAGGAAAAAGTGAAAATATTTATAATTGATCAAAAAAGAAAGAAAGAGTCAGACAAAGAAAAGAATAGGAAAGAATTTTGTGGTAATAAAAGAAACAGAAAAAACAATGTACCTGAGAAAAAAATGAAAGTTTTCCTGATATCACTCCCCAAATATTATGAAAGACTAAACTACATGATCCAATATTAAGAAAGACTAAACCTACCTTCAGACATATTACATTTATTGACAAGTGCTAATCCCCATATTCTTCATTTTTGTTCAATACAAACATGAAAAGATCAATTTGTAGACTCAATGGAAGCTATACATTAGGTTTAAAAGTTGAGCTATTAATGGTGACAAGTTCAATTCTTTTGATGTTCGTTTTAGTTCTTATTTATTTTCTTTCTTCTTTGGGATATCAATATGCACCAATCTTCAATCTTTTAAGGATAAATTCCAAAAAACACCATGAAGTTTGCGTCAAGTTTCACAAAATACCTAAATTTCAAAATTTTCATCTTACTACCCAAACTTTCAAAATGAACAAAATACCTCTCATGGGACCCACTAGAGGGGCATTTTGATCATTTTCTTATATGCTGGGTAGTTAGTTGAAACCATTTGAAAGTTTGGGTAGGAAGACGAAACTTTTGAAACTTTAGATATTTTTGTAAAATTGGGCACAAACTTCATGATACTTTTTTTAAAATTATCTTCTAATTTGAAAAGAGGAACATAAGTTGTGCCTGCAAATCTAACATAAGCACTAAACAATATTTTAATTTAAAAAGATAATGGCTATTGTAAATAGTAAATATTAAATAATTGAAAATAAATTGAACCATTTAATTGTTATAATAAAGAGTTTGTAACATGTAAATTATATTTTACTCTAGAATTAATCAAGATTGTATTAAACGTAGTTGGGGTTTCCCTAAAATTTTAAATTTTTGATGCATTATTAATTTAAAGCCCAAGGATGATAACTTTTAATTTTGAGATTACATTCATACGGAAACCTTTATTGATCAATCTTCTATGGCTTATATAATATATTTTAGCAAATCTATGTCAATATTACAATAATTTAACATCGCAAACTTTACTCTAATTGCTCATCACAAATTTTTCTTGTGTGTATTGGGTCGTAGTCGTTGAAATCTAGTCTTATTTATATTTACGCCCGAACTAGAAAGAAAGCTTGCATTTACCAAAGGGATAGAGTTTAAATACGGGAGATAGATTGTGGTCGAAAGAGAGAAGACTTGCATTAAAAAAAAAAAAAAAAGCCAAAACGAGAGAGAGAGAGAGAGAGAGAGAGAGAGAGAGAGAATTTTCCAACTTCGTTTGGAGATGGCTAGAAAGAGAGATGGACATTTTTTTGTCTTTGTTCTCTTTTTTACTGTGCAGTTGTTGTTTTTTTATATAGAGTTTAAATTATAAATAATATAAAATAAAATAATAAAAAAGTACATTGTAGGAAAAAATAGTGATAGTAAAAAAATAAAAGAGAACAAAAAAAAGGGGATAAAATTATGTACATGTTTTATACTATTTGCTTTTCAACTAGTTAAAGATATATATTATAGACATGTAGAACGTAGACATTCAATGTTATAAATTGACTTATATGTGCTAGGTTCAACCACATAGGTGGAGACTGGTTTGAATTAGTGTGCAAAATGTCAAAAGCTCCACTTAAAATATCTTGTATTTGACCTAAAGTTTATGCGGTTCAAACCAATACATAGTTGTTTTCTAATTACTATAAGATAATTTGGATAATAATCCGCTAGTCAAAACCGACCGAAAGAAGATTTTCACTTGTGATTTATATTGAAACTTCGTCCGTCCGTCTGTCCATCTTCAATCGCGAGAGCGAGTAACGTCGACCCCCTCCTTTTTTTTCTTCTTTCAGCTTCTCCCCTCTTCTTTCTCCTTCTTCTTCCCACTCCTCGTTCTGACCGACAGTTTTTAACTGACAGTGGCGGTATACTAATTATTAATTAAACCCTTAAAATAAGTTTGATTTTCCAAATTCGTAGCGAGAGGCCGGTTTAATCATGGGTTGGTAATTCAAGCCCAATCCACTCTTGGCTGGGTTTGGTATGGCGGGCCTCAGCCCACCCGATTTGGAGGCCTTAAGCTGGGATCCCGCTTGTCCTCGGGGGCCCACTTGCCATGCAACACACAGTCCCCCTCCTTTCCCACTCCTTAAAACCCTAAACCCTAACCCGCCGTCGGCCCCTAAGTTCACCTTTAGGGTTAGGGTATTCTCTCATTCTCCCATTCCGCATTAACATCACCATGCGTCCTCCGCGAGGCGGCGGCGGGTTCAGGGGTCGCGGGGGCGGTCGCGGCGACCGAGGCGGCGGCCGTTTCAGCGGCGGACGCGGCGGTTTCAGGGACGAGGGCCCGCCATCGGAAGTCGTAGATCGATTCTCTCAAAACCCTAGTGTTAGTTTGATCCTATTCAAACCCTAACTTCTCTCTATTGATCTCTTTCTCTAGAGGTGGCGTCGTTCCTTCACGCTTGCGAGGGCGATGCTGTGACGAGATTGACGAATGAGAAGATACCATACTTCAATGCGCCGATTTATTTGCACAACAAGACTCAGATTGGGAAGGTTGATGAGATCTTTGGGCCTATTAATGAATCAGTGAGTTTTTTCTAGTTCTTTTAGTTAAAGTTCAGATTTTTAAACGGAAGAGAATGTTTTTTTTTTAAAAAAATTATTCCCTCTTATTATTTATTTTTTTTCATCTCGGTTTCGACAGAAATTGTCCCAAAGCTCGTCAAAGCTTCAAGTGCATCGTTGTCTATCTACTTGAAATTGAGGTTTTGGAGAGGAGCATAATATTAAATATATTATATTTATTTGGTCAGTTATTACTGAAAATGGTGGTCAGATTTATGAGTTTTAACTGATCATTTGCTTAATGATTAAATTTTGAAGTGCGCTGGGGATAACTTGTAATCTCTTTTTTCTTTGCTTTTATCACTTATGGCACCAATGTCTGTCACCTGTTGGTTCTCTCACTAGGTGCTAGCGACTTTGTGCATAGCCTTTGGTTGGTTTTACTATTCTTTTTTTTCCCTTGTGGCAATAATTTTAAAACACTGCCGTTCGTAGATGAACATTATAAGTTTTTGTTGCTTATCTATCCAAGATGAGATTCTCTAAGAGACAATTCTTTGATTATGTAATTCTTCTTTATTTTCTTCTTCAGCATGCTTTATTTTTACATTTTTATTCTCTACCAGTTGAAGTTCATATAGCTCAATTGTTTGTTTAAGTATCATTTTGAAGTGAAATGTGTGGCTTAATTATATTCTGTTCTTTGTCCACTTCTTGCTATAAATATTCTTTGTTTACTTTCATTATAGTAAAATTTAGTGTCTTTAGTAGTTTACTTGAAATCAGCCTTTGAAATATACTAGTAATATAATTATTATGTCTTTCTCTGTTTGATATCAGTTATTTTCAATCAAGATGATGCAAGGCATCATTGCGACTTCGTATTCTCCCGGGGATAAATTCTATATTGACCCTGCTAAGCTTTTGCCTTTGGCAAGATTTCTACCACAGCCAATGTATGAATCTCCTTTTCCAATCATTTTTTTGTTGGGAGTTCTCACATGCTCTACTGATACTACTTTAGTTTTTGCTTCAAGTGCCTTGTACAATTTAGTTTGCATGTCAGTTTTCTTTAGTATTTGACATTTCACTTATGTCTGGTTTCTTGAGTTTTAGCTCCCACCCTTTTATGGTCTCTGATAGTTATTATGTTAGCTTATGTTTATGTGTACTTTGTTCACCAGTCGACTAGTAAATCCTACCATTTGGGTTTATTTTTTTCTTTTCGCCAAGTACTCTGTTGCTTTGTATAAGTAAATGGATAATTAATCTCTCTTTGTCATGCCTTCCAATACACTTTACTAGAAATCAACTGCACATTTCCTTTACACCATGTCCTTGGGACTTTTGAAACATAAAGATAAGAGTGAAGCTCAAATAAACAATGTTGATGATGCATGCAGATAGTATTTTCTCTTGCAGAATTGGAATTTGTCTCCTTTAAATAGTCAACTTATAATGGTTAATATTCTTATGCTTGTTTAGTGAGCCATCAAATTCCTTGATTTCAGATACTAATGATGGGAACCAGTATGTTATGATGAAAATATTTTTTAGTTTCATTTGCTTTTAATCAGAGATTTAAAAATGCAATATAAGAAACCTTTTTCATATTCTTATATTTCTGCAAATCAAGTTATGGAGTCTCTACTTTTCCGTTCAATTGTTTCAAAGCTCTGAAATGAACAAAATTACCTGATTACTGAAATTGTCTCAATTGTGTAATTGATTTCAGTAATCTCATCATGAACTGAAATAAATGATGAGATGTCATACTTTAAATATACTGTAAATTTTCCTCAATAAGCAGGTACCTAAGGTTTGGATTAATATTTATTTAAACCTAACTATAATAAATTTTCTAAACATAAGGGCCTTTTGGATTCTTTAGCAGTTACGGTCCACGTGAACAACAATCAAACACAAGATCTAATTCGTACTTAAAAAAGTCTTAACCTATTTATATCTAATATTTTAACTTATTCTAGACATCTAGATGACCTCCATCAAGTATTCTTTCTAATCTTAAATTGTGTATTTACGTTTGGAGAAGTACTGAATATAAAGTAAACCTTAAAATAGAAAAGGAAGAGTCCTATCTAACATTTGACCTGGAACTCTATATATATATATATATATATATATATATATATATATATATATATAACTTGTAGAGAAACAGATTTTCTGTTTCTCTCTCTACGTAACCCATTGCATAACTTGTGTAAAACCAATTAAGTTGCACGTGGTAAGTTACAAAGTAGATCAATAGCATGAAGTACATTTTATTCTTTCACTCGTTTCAAGTTGTAAGCTCTGCAGGCTGTGGCATTTTGTATGTGGTTTAGTTTAGATTTTGCTGCAGCAGTAGATCGTCTTATACACGATGTGAATTCAATTTTTATTCTACTAGTTCATTTTATTCATTTCAGCGGAAACTAATATCTTCTTGTGCGTCCTTGAAGTTGTAGTCTTATATCCAATTTCATGCAGTGTAGTAAAAATGTCTCAGGTAAATCTGAATTGTACTAGATGTATTTGTGAAATAGCTCTTATTGGATGGGTGGTGATGGCACATTGGAAATTGTCGAAGGCGATAAAGTTTTGGTTGATACTTGATAGTCCATTATTTGAAAATTTTGAAATGTTATCATTTGTTCAAATTGTGATAATCATTAATTGAATTTGTGGAGTAATCTAAGGGTCATAATATGCTAGTCAAGGATATGAATCAAAACTGGATTTTACCTAGAGACATTATGAATCATTGTCAATATTGATAAGCAGCCTATACATCATGATGTTTTTGGGTCAGTCGTGTCAATCTTTGTGCATATATGATTGCAGATGTTCCTGGTAGATACAGAGATTGTGATCAGGTATATGATCAAGATTCAAGAGTCATTATTCATTCATTTGTCCTGTTTCCCGTTTCATTTATGTAATTCCTCTATGATTTATTCCTTTCATTGCCTCTCTTTTTTTGTTCCTCTGTTATCCCTTTCCTCTCTGTCCTCACTAAGAGGGATCTGTAAGCCACTGTTTTCTTTTTATTTCCTATTCCATTCATCACCTTCTGCTCTCTTGCTTTTTTCTGTAAAATAGGCCAGTACTTGGTTTAGTTCTCAGATAATTTCTAATAATAGACCTCATTCTAAATCTCTTCATATATTTGCCAGTAACTATGGAACTGTAATTGAAGACAATTTTTGCACTTCAATACTGTCTGCAAATAAATTTATTGATAGTTCACGTTACTTCCCCCAGTGGTTTTCTTTTGTTTCTTTCTTTCTTTCTTTTTTTGGGAATGGTTTGCTTTACTTAATATTACTTGTATCTGAATGTATACTTATAGTATCATTGTGGAACTTTTGAAATTTGTCATGTCTAGCACACGTACCTGAATCATAGGGCCAACTGGGAAACTTCCATTTGCTTCTTAAACTGTGTCATTTTATTACATTTTCAAGTCAATAGTTAATATAAGATACTTTTTACCTGCTTAATATTTTCATATTATTGGTCTCCCAAGCTACTGGGATTTTATCCTGATTTGCTTCTATTGTCTAATAAAGCTTTTTGTTTTACAATTTGGTTTTCAAGCTTATGGTGCATATGATGTTTTTACACTTGATCTCTGAACATTTACAGGTAAGTTTATGTTGACCAAGGTTACTGCTGATGCACCATTTTTTTTTTCCTTTTTTACTTTTGTTTTCCCCTTTCTTTCGTATAATTTGTGCAACAAATATGCAACTATTTGTTTAGTTGTTTATTATTTGAACTTTTAAATTTGATTATTTTTTTCCTTCATGTTTCCCCCATTTTAAATGGAGTTGTTTCAAAGTTCATACATGCATTCTGCCACTGAGTTGAATGCATTCTTTATAGCCCATCTTGTCTTTAATCTCTTACCTAGAGTTGTTTTTATTTTATGGTATTAGTGAAAGACCCGCCCCCACCCGGTTTAACTAAACTGCTTAACCAGAAGACTAGAATTTCCTGTCTTTAACTATAAGGCCCCATCTTATGTTTAATACCTTAACCAGAGTTATTTTACTTTCTGGTGTTTAGGGAATTGCTGCCTGGTTTCACCAAACTGCTTGACCAGAAGGCTAGAATTTCCTATCTATAACTACAAGTCCCCAACTTTCCCAACAGCCGGGAAATTTGGCCCTAAACTCAAAGGCTAGTATGTTGACAAAATATCTGTCGATGAGGTCTTTCTCAATTTTGGTATGTGATTATAGCAGAAATTATTGTTTTTGAAACAAGCTTTTCAACAAGGAGGATTGATCTAACACAGCAAGTATAGGCTTTTCCTTCTTTTTTTTTTTTTTCCCTCCATCTTTTGGCATCCCTTTTCTTTTTTTCTTTTCTTTTCTTTTTTTTTTTTTTGGATTTGGGGGGGGGGGGGGGGGGGGGGTATGTTTGTGTATTTTGCAAATAACAGTATATTTTAGTTGGTGATCATAGCCTGAATTAGCTAAGCAAAATTCTGACCATAAAAAGAGGTTAATGGAAGTTAGAATAATATAAAACTTGTACTGCATGCTTTTGCATTTCCACATTTAATTGAACATGATTTCTAAACCTGCCGTGGAGGTTTTTGGCAATCACAAGGTTCATAAAGAAGTGGTTATTATAGGTGTTCAAGTTTTAAGTTATCGTAGGGATGAACTTAAAAACAGTACATGCTTTATGGCCCAACATGTACATCCGATAGTTTAAGTTTGCATTGTATCTTACCGTCTGGAAGGTCAGTTGTATTCTGTAACCCAAACACAAGTTTGACAGAAGGCTTGAGGTTTTGGATGAAGGCAACCGCTGGTACATGTTATATGTTGTATGATCCATTGTTGCATCCCATTTGTATCAGGTAATAATACATAAAGCACATCTATCTCTAAGATGGTGATGGAGTTGCCATAATTTGACAGGGCAAAATGGATTTTTAACCACTTACCTTTTCTAATTCCTGTTCTTCCCTTTGCTTATAATCAGCACATGATTTATAATCTTGGGATCATAATGATTTGTTGCAGGGAGAATGATTCTATTGCAATTCAATGGGAAATAGGAATATACAGGGAAATCTACTTTAGGACTTTAGTCTGGTATAGAAAGTAATGCTCTCGCTCCTAAGATCTTAGGAGCTGATATTGTGGTTTAGGGTTAGGGAACTTTAGTTGAAGTTCATGCATTGCAATTCCTAATATTGAGTTGTGCATTGCAATTCCTAATATTGAGTTGGTTACGAGTAGTTATTTTATTAAATCTCTACATTTTAACAGAAATTTAAGCCACATTGAGATACTAAATTTTCTCCGTTTGAATTATGTGTATTAATCTGCTGCAATCTTTGTTCACACAACTGTGCTTGTGAATAGTAATTTGATATTCATCAAAATGCTTGAGAATAAAATAAGAATACTTGTTTTTGTTTTTACTATTTATTTTTTGGGAAAATATGGTCAAACAAGATTATTGATATGCAACCTTGGTTTCCAGGGGGCAAGCACAGGCTGGTGGTAGAGGAGGAGGACGGGGTGGAAGAGGTGGTGGAAGAGGAGGCGCTCGTGGTGGCGGGGCATTCCGGGGAAGAGGCGGCCCAAGGGGTAGCGGCGGACCTCCAAGAGGTGGGCGTGGCGGTGGTCGTGGTTTTAGAGGCCGAGGAAGATTCTAGGGCATTTGCTCAAACTTCTCTACAAGAGAGTTTTCTCCAGGTGAACAGGTACCATCTTCTTAATTTGTGAAGGATCAGTTGTTTCCCGAACTATTTCTTTAGGAGATTTTGTAGGCCTGGAGCCTTTGATATTGTACTCGTTGACTATAATCTTAAGATTATAGCATCTTTCTCCAATGATTTCTCTTTGTATGTGTTTTAGTTTATCGACTATCTATCAGTGGCATCAACTATCTATCAGTGGCATTGTGTCTTCCCTCGAGAAACAGCAAAGCAAAATCGGGTAAAATGTCTCCTTTTCAAGTACTTTTGTTGGTACATCTGAGAGTTATACTGTTTATGACAATCAAATTCCAGTTATTATCCCTTCTCCTTGTGTAATTCAAAACTTTTGCCGGCATCAACTTATCTTAGATTGTGCCCCTATCCTTATCTTTTGCCTTTGATATGGTACTTGTTGACTCTAATTTTCTCCACAATTAAGAATCTGAGATCATCTAGTTAGTTTAATAGTTGTAAGCAAGAGTTCTAACATTACATCTTAATATTTGAGGGCAACTCTAAGGTAGGCTCGTTGAATTTGAACTATTTTTTAGAGAGAGTATTAGTTTAGGGAGCTTTTTATTTCATTTATGCTCCGAGGGAGCTCTTTCAATTTGAGTTATTTTAGATATTTTATTTTTTTTAAAGTCAATAATTTGGCGAAAGACACTTTTGTATTATTTAAAAGTACCTTATGATAGATTAAAATAATAATAAATATAATTTAGAGAATGAGTTTGACTTTCTACATTTGGAGAACTGGGGAAAAAGAGAAGAAAGAGAGCCTCTTACTACGAATATCTACTTCTCATCTGTTTGGTTGTCGTAACTGGCCGTAATTCGTAGTTATAATTGGTAAAGTCTTTTATAATTGTAAATGAGTTACATGTATGTAAATTTTACGGTGTTTGGTTGGTAATATAAAATTGTAAAGTGGGAAAGTGTATTGTACTTTACGGTGTTTGGTTGTCGTAATGTATAAGTCGTAAGTGAAAAAGTTGACCACAAAATTAACTATTTGGTGATTTTAAAAGTTTTAATACTGCAAATAATATTAAAAAAGTTAAATATTAAAAAATTTAATATTAATATAAAAAAATAATACAAATTTGTATGACCACAAAATTAACTGTAACTGGGCTGTAAGTGAGTGGTAACTGGGTTGCAAGTGAGTGTTAGTTGAGTTACGTAAGTCTTTTACGAATTACGGTCCAAACAAACGCCGTAGTTGTAACTGTGTAGTAAGTCATTTACGAATTACGGAGTTTTACGCTAAACAAACGGCCCCATTGTGTAATTGTTGAAAAGTAATTTCTTTCACTAAATGAGCAGCACCGAGTCTCCAAACTATTTTATTTGAAGTTACATCAATTGTTGCAGCTAAACTGTCACCTCCAACAAACCAAATAAACTAATTGTTTTTTGTACTTTTGTTTACTGAATTGAAGCTGGATAAATCTCCTCGTAAATTGAGTTTTAATTGGTTACATCAGGGTATTCTATATCTATAACACAAAAATCAATAACGCTTCTAAGATATTTGAACACTCTTTCTAGTATAATCTAATGTTCTCTATTAAGATTACTATTGTTCCTGTCAGATATAGTTCTATTGGTGATATGCATGAGTGATCTTATAAGCTGTGCATATTCATTTTGTAAAATTGGTTCTTCTTTTTAGAATTATGCTAAGATCATAAGGAGTTGGATATCGGTTTGCAATCATAATAATTGAGCTTTCTATGCATCTTCTCACTACAATGTTGCAGACTCAAAGAGGTCTCTTTACAGTTCCTGGATGTTTTTGTTCCCTTGATCATATTAGCTTCTTCCATATCTTCCATATCAAATTTATTTGATAAATAGCTCTTAGCATCATTTACAACCTCTAAACTTGTCTTAAATACCAGAATATCATCAATAGATAGGCAAAGAATTACACGATCCTTTCCTAAAATCTTGGAATATAAACATTGATCAGATTCAATTAAAACAAATACATAATTCAAAATTACTTTGCCAAACTTCTCATGCCACTATTTCGGAGTTTGCTTCGCTTAATTCCATATAATCATTTAACTAATTTGCAAATTTTATTTTCCTGTCATTTAACTATAAATCCATCTGGCAGGTCTGTGTAAATTTCTTCCTCTAATTGACCATTCAGAAAAGTAGTTCTAACGTCTATTTGGTGAATGATAAGTTTATGGATAGATGCTAAAGCTAGTACGTACTAATGGTAGCAATTCTACTAACAAAAATAATCTTTGGCTACTAGCCTACTTTTGTATTTCTCAATTGTGCCATTTGATCTAAATTTCTTCTTGAATATTTGTAGTGGTCAAAATTATGATCTCTGCGAGATCACGACACCTGGCAAATCTCACAGATCATGGAGGTTTCAGATTCGATCTCATCCAGCTGATTTTACCCGACTACTTGGCTAACTGGATGGTTACAACTACTCGGCATGTAGCGAGTGGTAACTGCGAATCTGAGCCGTTATCCTCGCTAACCAGCACGATCCCTGAAGATCACGCACCACTATCAATTGCGATTGGGCCTTACGTGCAGTTACGATCGTGGGCTGATTCATAGGCGGAGATTTCGATGATCACGACTCAGCTCATCAACCCTCAACTATAAAAGCCGATCTCCCCCCCCCCCCCCCGCACGAGATCGGACCCTAGAGAACTGAACTTGTAATAGTGCATTAAGAACTCATTGTAATCTTTCTGATTTAGTGTATTCTCTCTTTTTGCAACATGATTTTTCCCTTTTCGGGTTTTTCACGTAATTCTTCGGTGTTTGCAATTGATTTATCCTCCTAATTTACAATTTGAGTGTAGATAAATTCCCTCAAGAATTTACCTCTATATTTGCTTCATTGAGATCTCTAAGTCTACACTCAAAGTTCTCCTAACTCCAAACCCTTTCCCCTCCTTAAAGAAAAACCTTTCGAAAGTCAAAATAGCCCCATCAAAGAAGAACACCGCACGTATTGTTGCCTCGGTTATGTAGAAGGCTAAATCAAAAGTCGCCGGTGGCGCTGAGGCCGCCAACAATCATCCTCCACATCCCGACGTCTGCATCGAAGACGCAGGAGAAGGACTGTCTTCCCCTCCAACTGCCCTGGGGGTAGAGGCAATGTTCTAGAGACTTGACTCCCCTCCGAGAGCCAACTCATTCAAATGCTTTCCAAGCCTACGCGGAGACTCCTGAAAGACGGAAGTCCTCCGTGGCTCTTATAGCCTCTATCGGGTCCTTACCCTGACGGCTACTCAGGGAACAACCTATAGAGGGCTCTCCCCTGATAGCTACCCCTTCTCAAGGAGTCTCCTGAAAGATAGAGGCCCATATAGTGGGTTCTCACCCTGACGACCAATCCTATGAAGAGACTTTCTTGAAAGACAGAAGTCCCCTACGGTTTCCATAGCCTATATTGGGCCCTAGCCCTGACGGCTACTTAGGGAACAGTCTATAACGGGGCCTCGCTCTGACGGCTACACCTTCTCATGGTGTCTCCTGAAAGACAGAGGCTCGCCTAATGGCCCATAGCGGGGTCTCACCCTAATGGCCAAGTCTACGCGAAGACTCTCCTGAAAGGCGGAAGTCCTCCGTACAGCTCTTATAGTCTACATTGGCCCCGGCTAATCAGGGAACAGTCTATAGCTGGCCCTCGCCCTGACGGCTACCCCTTCTCGGGGAGTCTCCTGAAAGATGGAGACTCGCTCAACAATCCATAGCGGGTTCTCACCCTGACGATGATTACACGAAGACTTTCCTGAAAGACGAAAGTCCTCCCTACAGCTCTTATAGCCTATAGCAGGCCCTCCCCTGATGACTACTCGGGGAACAACCTATAGCAGGCTCTCACCTTGATGGCTACCCCTTCTTGGGGAGTTTCCTGAAAGACCAAGGCTCGCCTAACGGCCTATAGCGGGTTCTCACTCTGATGGCCAAGCCTACGCAGAAACTTTCCTGAAAGACGGAAGTCCTCCCTATAGCTCCTATAGCTTATATTAGGCCCTCGCCCTGACAGCTACTCGGGAAACAACCTATATTGGGCCCTCGTCCTGACGGCTACCCTTACTCAGATATTCTCTCGTAAGGTAGAAGTTCCCCCATCAGCCCTGACAATGATCAAGCGACTCCAACAACTGTCAACACCTCCTAGTCCTCACTACTTGGGGTCTAACGCAATCAAACGAGCGAGTCATACCAACATCAAAAGAGCAAAAGCCAAACCCAGAATCAAACATGATCAACCCATTGTTATGGATCAAACACACATTCAGATAAATTAAGACTCAGACGAATGCAATATTTATTACAAATTTGGGGATACAAAGAAGTGCAAATGGACACAAATGCCAAAACAAGTGGCTTGCGGTTAGCGCCTCTTACTTGGGCCAGCACCTCCTCGGCTATATTGTTCCAAGGGGCGGAGCATGTTCACTTTAGAGCGCAGCTCTTGGTTCTCTTTGAACAACTTCCAGTAGAGATCATCTTTTCGACGAACCTCTTCTCGGAGTCTCCCTATCTCACACTCGTTCCACTCTGAACCTAGCTCCAGCTCTCAAGCCCTTACTTTCACTGCATGAGTTTTCTCCTTATCCTGAGTCGACAACGATTAAAGAGAGGCGATCTCTGATTCCTTCTCGAAGAGAATCTTTTGTAAATCATCAATGTCATCCATCGCCTTCTTCAACTGCTCCAACCTTTCTAGGAGGGACTCAGTCAGTTGGAACTTTATCTTATTCAGCTCCCTCAATGGACAGGTTGAGGTTCTCCTTCTTTAGCTCTTTCAGCTTCTGCCTCTTCTTAGACCATCTGTCTATCCGTTTGGATGTCATGTCTATGAGCTCGCTCACCTCCGATCGATGGCGAGTCAGCTCATGCTCCAGCTGGAAGATGAAGCTATTATGTATCGACATCTCCGTTTAGAGCTGGAGGCCAGGCATAGAACAGAGGTGACTCTTCATCACCCGGTTCCATCGAACGCGCAGATAGTCGAGCAGAGATCCAGGCTCCTTCTTGAGGTCTAAGTTGGGATATGAGTCCAAGCCTCCGAAGTCTCATCATATGGGTTCTCCATGGGCATCTCAAGAAGTTTGGTCCCTGTGGATCTGCCTTCCACATGACCTCCAAGACTTGGGACCCCGCATTAAACAACAGCCCCAGAGGGTTCGATCCGACTTAGAGCAACCTCTCGGGGAGCAAGAGGCACTTCATTCCCAGCTTCATCGAGATGCAATCAACAACACAATACTAAGACATTGATCAAATCCAAACAAGTCACTGAACAGAATTTCTTAATTCTTTCATTGATTTACTCATCACAAGTATAATCAAGACAATGAGTTCATTGCACTCACACTGTCTTGAAGAGACGCTCCAACAGCTCCAGAGCTAGACTCTACAAGAGGAGCCTCGCTGGCCATTCCAGCAGGAGGGACTTGAGAACCCTCTATTGTCGCAACAGAGGTAGCAGTCGGGGACGGGGAATCGGAGGCCACCAGTCGCACTATGATCCCTTCAAGAGACCACTATTCTCAAGAGGGTACCTTGATGCTTTTCCTTGCGTCCGGTTTTTGTATCCTTACTCGTACTTTAAGCGCTGGTATACTTAGACATCCTTCTCACTATGAAGTCGCCAGCTTTCTTCTCGGCCTCAACCTTGTCGACCTGTTGCTTGCTTCAAGTCACGGAGCAGACCTTCCTTTCTAGCTTGGGATGTAACCCTCTCGCGATCGCGATCGGCCTTGGCGTCCTCAGTCAGCTAGCGTGCTTCCCCCAACTCCCTCTTGAGTAGATTATAGCTCAGCGTTTTTATGGCCTAGCTCCGAGGACTTCCTCTCCAACTTGGTGATCTCCTCGTCAAGCTCCCCTCAAAGCTGGACTAATTCTCCTTTATGATCTCGAAGAGCAATTAACTCTTGGTCCAAGTCGGCTTGGAGCTTTGCGAGCTTCTCGTTGGCCCCCCTCTTTGCTGCAAAAGACTCTTCAAGCTTCTTCTGAAGGTCTGTGATGGCCAAGTCCTCCCTCAGGGCAACCTGCTGACAACCCAAGGTCTGGACAACAAACACTACAACTTGCAAAGAGCTTAGTTAGGAGGGCTACTTGGCTAATGGAAAAAAAAAAGCACGATCGAGACTTACCCTGAAAACGTCATTCTCCGACAATCTTCTCTGGTCCCTCGACGGAACTTTCGAACTCTTCAGGCCTCGGAAGAAGTCTCCATGACTAAGAGCCATCTACCAGTCTCTCCTCTGTAGAAACATCATCCACTCAGAACTCTAAACAGGAGGTTCCTGAGATGTTCCCGCAGAGGGATGGACAATGACCGAGGGCCCTACGAAGACATCCTTCTCAACCTGCCGAATCTCGACTGAAGGCTCCAAGGGGGGACAGAGTGGTTTCAGTCAGAGGGGTCACCTCGAAGATATTTTCTCGTGGAGCCGACTAGAAAGGACTCTAACCTCATGGAGGAGGGTCGTAGAATCCACTGTCTCGATGGACTCAGGTCGGTCAGATGGCTCCTCCCAAGATGCAGTAGGTGAAACTGCTTTCTGAGATTATTTTCCTACTACTGGGCCAGAGCCCCCTCCAGCTCCATCAGCCACTACTCCATGTCCTCCGTGTCGGAGTCATAATCGACCCGACACTTCTACAAAACAAGACATGCCAAAATCAAAATCAAGTCCAGCACAAGGAATACTCCAAGAACAGAACCACTCTTACTTCCAGCTTGGCCTTGTCAGGAAGCTCTCTCTTGTTGTGCATGAGCGTTGGCTCGGATTCTTCTTATTTTTCGTCAGGTCAAGGGGAAGACTCTAACACTATCTTCTTCTTAGGCGGGTCAGCTCGAGCCGGACGCTTCTCGCACGCCTTAAGCCTCAGTTAGGTGCTCCACTTTGAACGGCTCACCTTCTTGAGCGAGGCGACACTCGCCCCTACACTTTCTTTCTCCATGACGCTCATGACAATGAGAGCAGAACCTACATCATCCCGAGCCATCGACAGAGCCTTCGAGATGACTGGGAGCATAGAAGGTCGGCTCAGATCTAACAATCAGCTCCAGTTGCGGTGGTCAAAGCCAGTCTAGAGCAGGCATTGGACACTCTTATGGACTTTTGCCATGACTGGGACATTACTGTGCTTGTTTGCCCCTTGGTTTCATGCCAATGGAATGACGCCACGATCCTTCTGTGTAGCTGCCTCCCAAGCACTAGAGACCCGGATGACGGTCTCACGCCAACCGTGGTCACTGTCTGCTAAGTTGACGATCCGCTTCTCGAGACCACTCTATGCAGCGAAGAAACTACTGTTCTCCTTGGTCTTTCTCATCACATAAAGGGCGGATAAGTCTTCGACCCTGTGAGAATCAGGGGCGAAAAGCTCACAAAGGGCTTCGAGTCCCAAGACGACACGCCATCCCCCTGCCACCAACTACGAGAGGCAACTTTGAAATAGCGCAGGAGATCACGGGCGAAACTCGTCAACAGGAACTTTAGCCCCAAAGCTAATATCTGGCGGTGGAGGTATACACTACCTGTCTTAGGAGCCACTGTATAGTCAATCTCGGTAGGGCACCACTCCACCTTGATGTTCAACGACAATCAGACACCATACCTCGCCATATATTCATCAACCTTCTTCTGGATGCGGCGAATCTTTGGCGTGGGATCAAAATCCATGGCTGTTCTTGTGCGGAATTGGTCCCTCTTACCTTTTCCTTAAGCGCCAACTATTTCAAAGCAGGGATGGTGAACTTGATGATAGATTTGAGAGCAAAGATCGAAGACAGAAAAAAGAAGACGAAGAGATGCAGGGCTTAAGAAAATTTGGGGAATTTGGGATTTGTGAAAACTCTCCCTCTTTTCCTCCCAATTTGAATCACGTGCTGACGTCATCACAATGATGATTCTGGAAAGGCGGTTACTTTTTCACCTTTCACGCTTGAATTCAGACCGCCACATGAATCCCAAAGCCCTCACATCGCGGCATCTTGCACGTGCGCACATTGATGGGATTTGTAGCGTGACAGCCTGACATCTAGCTCAGAGCATTAAATGCACATAAATATGTATTGATTCTCCAGTGACTTCCGAGCCTTTGTCTTGAAGCGGCATCTGAAAGGACTACTCGGGAACTAAATTCATTCTCTCCTTCCCGACGAGACTCTGAGAACAAGAGATGAGGAGGTATCTGCAGTGGCCAAAATTATGACCTTTGCAAGATCACAGCACCTGACAAATCTTACAGATCATGAACGTTCCGGATTTGATCTCATCCAACTATCTTACTCGACCACCTGGCTAACAGGACAGTTACAACAACTCGGCATATGGTGGGCGATAACTGCGGATCTGAGCCATTATCCTCGCCAACCAGCACGATCTCCGAAGATCATGCGCCACTCTACCAATTACTTTTGAGGTGTTACGTGCAGTTATGATTGTGAGTTGATCCATAGTCGGAGATCTCAGAGATCACGACTCAGCTCATCAATTCTCAGCTATAAAAACCGATCTCTTCCTCCTTTGCACGGGATCGAACCTTAGAAAATTGAATTTGTAATAGAGCATTGAGAACTCATTGTAATCTCTCTAATTTAGTGAATTCTCTCTCTCTCTCTCTCTCTCTCTCTCTCTCTCCACCGTGGTTTTCCCCCTTGGGATTTTCACATAATTTTCTAGTGTTTGCTATTGATTTATCCTCCTAATTTACAATTTGAGTGTAGATAAATTCCCCCAGGAATTTACCTCTACAATATTCATTTAGATCAATCGTGTTGTTTCCAAGAGGTAAATCTGTTAAAATCTAGGTCTCATGCTAAAATGGCACATCAACATAAGACATTGCTTCATTATATGATGTAAAATCTCTGTCTTAAATCATAAAGAAATCATCTGCAGAAGTCTTCTCTATTCTATTTCTATTCTTCTAGGTTATGATCCTTCTGATGGACCCACAATAAATGATGGCGCAATTACGACAGGTTGTTCGAAACAATGACTACTTATTCTTGCAAGAGAAAATATCCTCAAAGTAGGATCTCTAACCTAACAATGGTGTTATTCGATATTTCATTGATCTTAAAGTTATTGACTGAGAACATATTGAAATCACTTAGAGGGGGGTTGAATAGGTGGTATGCTAATCAATACGGAAGTTAAAAATTTTAATAATAATAATTTTACACATAAACAATGCCTCACAATCAAGAAATGAAGTCGTATACTTTATGAAGGGCTCTGAGCTTCTCCTCGTGATTTCTCTTAAATAAGAGTTGGGATGCTTAATTGCTTTCTTGATTTAAATGATTACAAACACATAAAATGATATCAAGTATAAGGATAAGCAATTATAATAATGCTAGATATTTAAATAAGAGTTGAGTTGATAGAGAAAGTTGAGCATTCGCAAAAGCAGGAGAATTGTTTGAGGTTCGAACAACTTGTTCTACGTCCCCACCTTCACCGCAATGAAAGATTCACTAGACCCGATCCTGCAAGATCACTTGGTGCCATAACACCTACAACATTCCTCACTTGTTCCCTTAAGATCACAAACACAAAAGCCCACGAGCTCGATCGACTCCGCAACCTTCAAACACTCAATTCAATAGACGGAACACTTGGTGATCAACTCCTTCGCCACAAAAAAAAACTCTCTCACAAGACAAATAATCCTATAGAATATATGTAGATAAGAAATCTCAAGCTTGTGTGACAAACACTAAATATTGAAAGAATGAAGCTTTAAAATCTTTTCTGAAACTCGATAAAATAATCAAATTTCTGTAAACTGATGTATATATCTTGTTTTTGTTCAAACCATCTCTAAACACAACTTTATATAGAAGGTTAGAGACATATTCTCAGCAAATCTAAGTAATTAAAACATGTTAAAAACCCTTAAAAATCATAAAATAGCCATTGGGAATGAATTTGGACCGACTTCAAAGGAAAATAGCCGTTATATAGCAAAACATGCATGTTTGATGATTGAGGTTCTACCTGCACACAAGAATACAGAATTTCAAAACTTTTAAAATAGTAGTGCAAGGTGCTCAATTCTACCGCTATAGCAAGTGGCTATGTGGGTCATGATCCACAAGGAGGCACTAGCTATGGAAGCTTCTTTAGTAAGTTCTCTTTTATGCTACAGTTAATGGTTAAAATTCTTCTTTAGCTTCTTAAAAGAAAAGAAAAAAATGGAGTTACAGTTAAGTTAGGAAGAAAGTGGTAGATTGAGAAGGTGGAGAAAATAGAAATGGATATGTACAAAGAAATTGAAAAAGAGTGAAAAAGATTTGAAAGATTGTGGTGTTGGTAATTTACACTAAAATGAAAAGAAAAGAAAACTAAAACCTAAAAAAGTTACTTATCTCTTCATCGCCTGCTTCCCTTTGACCCGTATCGACGATGTACCTTTGCTTGAAGGCGAGCGAAGTATGACAAATAGGATCTTGATTATTCCCGTATTACACTATGAATTGAAGGGGCAAGCTACACTACCATTGATATGGATATCCATCACCATAAGCCATCAACGACACTTGCAAGGGCAAGGCAACTTCGAGGCTATCGATTCATTTGGATCCACAAACACAGAAGAGGGAAGTAAACGAAAACAAGAGTAAAGAAGAAGAAACTTCGATTCGATTCAAATAACAATGGAAGAAAAGATCACTTACACTGGTGTCACTTCAGTACAAGCTTGCTCTCATTCCTCCATGAAAGTATCCTCTCCTCTCAGTTACATAAAGAAAATTAAAATTACATGAAAGAAAATAAAAAATCTTGGTTACAAACTACAAATTAGCCTAAATTCTACTCTCTGCTTGGTCGTTCCCTTTTGCCTTTGAGATAGCAGATATTTATAGGAGAAATGCAGAGGTTAGAGGAGTATGAAGATAGGAGAAGCTGGATATTTTTGAATTTGAATCTTTCCCTTATCTCCAAACTTGATTTGATGTGGATATTCAGTTCTGATCTGCAACTTATTGGCGTGTTGATTACTGAATATAACTTATCAAAGGACAGAATTCGAAATAGTGATCAACTTAAGAGTTGTAGCACTTTAAGTCTTGTTTCTAGATCAGCTTGAATCATTAGATTTGAATTTCAGTGGCGAAAGTTATGATTCAAATACTAAAATATATCCAGTCAGAATCTGAGTCAAATTTGCTTCATCTCATCCGTTGATCTTCTCTCTATCCATTTATCCCTTTGGATTTGAACTCTGTATTTGACGTTATCCTTGGTTGATCTTTAGATTTAACCACTTGGTTCACCAAAAACTGAATTTAACCAATTGGATTTGGAATCATCCTCCTCTAACCAAATAGATCTAGTTAAATTTGAATTTAATTTATATTTATTTGATTTTATCCTCTTTCTCCCCATGATTATCTTCTACAAAATAGACATTTAAGATAAGGAATTTAGCAGATTTATTATATGATAAATATGGAAATGTAATAAAGAATAATGCAATAAATGTGTGCAATCACACCCCCACACCTATCTTTTGCTCGTCCTCGAGCAAAACAACAAAACTAAATCAAAGATTATTAGACCACTTTCGCAGGTTACACGATTGTAATGAGCATGTGCAACAAGCCGTTAAACCACTAGGTTTCCTCTAGAGGACAAGTTTTGTCTCGTGAGGGTTTTCAGTGGATTACACCCACAAAATCCATAAGAAAGGGAAACAAAGTGTTAGTATTTTGAAAACACATTTTGAAAGAGAAAAATATTTGAAATATTATTGTAAGAATTAAGTAATCTATAAGTTATAGGAAAACTGAACTTTTCATTCCTAAACTTAGTCTTTATTTAAAAACTTGTTATCAATCAAGGTAAGGAGTCAAACTGTATTTTTCATACCCTAAGTCATATGCACGTTCGTGATCATGAAAATTTTGACTAAGGGTTCTTTAACTCCAACTCTTATGCCTTATTTATTTATATATTTTTTATTTTTGGTGGTATTATTCCTTAGTTCTATTAGGCTTTCTAATTTGCTCATGTAACGAACCTTTAATCAGTGACTCTCAAACCAAACGGTCTTAGGGCACCGGGTGAGAAGACACCCCAGGGACTTAAGGCCTCGAGCAAATAAGGCCACAAAACTAAGGATTTTATTATATGAACCGCCTTTAGGCGTGAATACTTTTGCTTTATGAGGCACAAATACCCAACTTAATAAGAGGATTTTTATATATATCATTTTTTTTAAATAAGGCATAAGAATCTTTGTTTTTGAACCCTAAGTGTGTAAGTGTATAAAGTGCGCATATTTCATCAAGGTAAAGATCAAGACTAAATTACTTTCACAAATTTTCTTCCTAACCTTAGAAATCAACAAATAATCTTATTTTGACCAAGTATAAGAAATCCTAATTATGATTCTCCTATTCCTTAAAATTGACTTAATTTCTTACAAAAAAATATGTCAAAATATTATTTCTATTTTTAAAAGTTTTAAAAGTAAAGAAAATGTTATTTTTTTCTTTTTTTTAAATAAAAAGGAAAACCATGTTAGAACCCTCCCGCACACCTATCTCATGCATTGTCCTCAATGTATGAAGTAATGCATAGATGTATGAAAAAGAAGACAGGGAAGAAAAATATTACCTTAAGGTGGTAGTTCCGGTGGTGGTTTGATTGGTCTACGAAATGCGGCCCAATCGAATTTGCGTGGAATTCGGAGGAACCCACCAGAAACCTCTCTAATATAACCCACTAAAATGATGTATATGTGAATGATTTTTATTGAAAAATTTACCCCATCTAATTTTCAAATTTCACAAATAATTTCGGAGTCAATTTTATCAACACCCTTGTCCCAAAATAGAGTGTGAAAAGATAGAATGATTGACTTGGACTTAGGAAGTACGGGAACGAATACTGACTCAGGAAAGTGACTTAAGTCAAGTAAAGGTTCAGGAGTCGAGATTGGTTCAGGAAGTGGGTCCAAATCAAGAAGTTGAAATTCAAGTCCACATTCATTTCCTAATAACGGAATGTGACTTAATATTGGTGATCCAAGTTCAAGAATGACATGCGTGAGAATCAAAACTGACTCTAAAATATTACTCAAGTTGGGTAACAAAACATGAGTCAATATTGATTCAAGAATTTAAAATGGATCACAAATTTGAGAATCTAGGTCACATTTCTCATTGAGTTCAATTTCATAAAAATAAGAACTTACCAATTTGTCAATGGGACTTTCAAAAGTATGAAATTGGTCAAGTTCAATATGATGATCATAAAAGATTGGCGAATCAATTTTATGATGAATTGGCACAGGATCCAATGTTGACTCGGGAAAAAAATTGAAATCAGGTGAAGACACTGGAGCCATTATTGAATCAGGAAGTAGAATTGAATTACCAAGTTTAGGTTCAGGATCATATTCATTATCAAGTTCAATTTCAAAAAAGAGATAACTTGCCAAAATGTCAATTTTGTTTTCAAATTTTGGGGTTTAGGCAAGTTCAAATGGGTGTGCTAAAATAGAATCTTGTTTTTCAAAACAATATGATTCTTCGGCTTTAACAGAATGGTTAGCGATATCAGAAATGGTCAAACGGTGAGAATGGAGAGTTTGGACCATTATATCTATGTCATGATTACGAGCGATTAGAGCCTGAATCATGGCTTCAAGTATCTTTTCATAGTCGATTGGTTCATCGTTTTGTTGCGATTGGACTTGAAAAGATGAAGTTTTGTTTTGAAATTTGTGGTGAAATTGTGGTCCGTCAGATTTTGTGATTGCTGCTTGGACTCACGCATATTCATTTCCAAGATTGATGGTTTTCAATTTTGAGCTGGTGGAACTGAGTATGAATCTTGAAAATATTGTGGATAAGGTGGATAAGGAGGACAAGTTGGTTGAAAATTGGACTCTGGGGTGGTGAATCCCCATTGACTATGTGAATAGTTGAATTTTGAAAATTATGGTCATAAGATTGGGGTATGGGTTATATTGATTCCGGATAAGACCAATCCGGCATACTAGGTTGGTTAAAGATGATATGTTGGGTTGGTAATATTCGGAAAAGAGGTCGGGGTGTAATATGGATTATCATTAAAACTGAAAAAATTATTGTTATATGCCATATCACACAGGAAATGTCAAATACAAACAAAGAAAAACAAACAAATAAGCAAACAAATAAAAAGAAAAAAAATCTAACTTAAGTTAAGGTAAACCTTAGACCTAGACGACTCCTAACTGGTTAGACTGTTCACGGGGGGTATATTGCTGAATCTGACCACAAGTTAATCAGCAAGGTAGGGGTAAGATTGGTGGGAGGCATCTGTGCTTAAAGCAACGGGTCTAATTATGCCAAACCACCAGCCTTTGGGGTTTCGCCCCTCAATCTCCAACCTTAGTCACCGATTTGGCAAGAGTCAGATTCAAATCAACTTCCTCCTTAGGTCAGTCTCCTATTTGAGTCCGAGATGTCCCTAGGGCCAACGTCTACTCAGTTTTAATTAGGCTTGGGTTAGTGAGTGAGGAGATTGTTTGTGGCTAAGGGAAGGTAATGACTTCCCCACCTTATCTTATTCATAGGACAAGCCCTTAAATCAGTTTAGTGCAGTGTACAAGTATATAGAAAAAAGTAACATTCAAGCAATATTTCATACAAAAATAAACTTTATACTAAATGCTATGCGCACATACCTTGACTCCAGCACTCTTCAACAGTAAATAGAAAATGTAATGAAATGGACATGTGCCTAAATACAAAGTCTAAATCATTTTTAGTATTTACAATCAACTTTTTACTGTTGTGTTAGAAATGTACATACAGTGAGTCAAATAAGAAAATAAATGCTACAGAGATTAAACTATACAATTCAGCCAACCTGCAGAAAATACAGGTTAGTAGTTCACTCAGATTGCCACAGGAATGTAGCAAATCTGAGGGCTTCTGGGTTCTGCTTTCTTAAGCAGAGTCCAGGGCCACTTATATATCCACTGCAGCAAAAATTTCTTGTTGTTAAATCTGTACACCAAAAACAAAGAAGAAAGTTAACCAAAAATGAAAATCTAAAAAGAGACTAACTTACCGTCCCTCCCGGCAATGGCGCCAAAATTTGATTGAGGCTCTACCTGCTCACAAGAATACAGAATTTCAGAACTTTTAAAACAGTAGTGCAAGGTGCTCAATTCTACGCTATAGCAAATAGCTATGCGAGTCGTGATCCACAAGGAGGGACTAGCGATGGAAGCTTCTTTAGTAAGTTCTCTTTTATGCTACAATTAATAGTTAAAATTCTTCTTTAGCTTCTTAAAAGAAAAGAGAAAAATGGAGTTACAGTTAAGTTAGGAAGAAAGTGGTAGATTAAGAAGGTGGAGAAAATAGAAATGGATATGTACAAAGAAATTGAAAAAGATTTGAAAGATTGTGGTGTTGGTAATTTACACTAAAATTAAAAAAAAAGAAAACTAAAACTAAAAAAGTTACTTACCTCTTCGGCGCCTGCTTACCTTTGACCCGTATCGACGATGTACCTTTGCTTGAAGGCGAGCGAAGTATGACAAATAGGATCTTGGTCATTCCCGTATTACACTATGAATTGAAGGGGCAAGCTACACTACCATAGATATGGATATCCATCACCATAAGTCATCAACGACACTTGCAAGGGCAAGCAACTTCGAGGCTATCGATTTCATTTGGATCCACAAACACAGAAGAGAGAAGTAAACGAAAACAAGAGTAAAGAAGAAGAAACTTCGATTCGATTCAAATAACAATGGAAAAAAAGATCACTTACACCAGTGTCACCTTCAGTACAAGCTTACTCTCATTCCTCCATGAAAGTATCCTCTCCTCTCAGTTACATTAAAAAAATAAAAATTACATGAAAGAAAATAAAAAAATCTTAGTTACAAACTACAAATTAGCCTAAATTCTACTCTCTGCTTGGTCGTTCCCTTTTACCTTTGAGATAGCAGGTATTTATAGGAGAAATGCAGAGGTTAGAGGAGTATGAAGATATGGAAAGCTGGATATTTCTGAATTTAAATCCTTCCCTTATCTCCAAACTTGATTTGATGTGGATATTCAGTTCTGATCTGTAGCTTATTGGCGTGTTGATTGCTGGATATAATATCAAATGACAGAATTCGAAATAGTGATCAACTTAAGAGTTGTAACCCTTTAAGTCTTGTCTCTAGATCATCTTGAATCATTAGATTTGAATTTCAGTAGCGAAAGTTATGATTCAAATACTAAAATGTATCCAGTCAGAATCTGAGTCAAATTTGTTTCTTCTCATCCGTTGGTCTTCTCTCTATCCATTTATCCCTTTGGATTTGAACTCTGTATTTTACGTTATCCTCGGTTGATTTTTAGATTTAACCACTTGATTCGCCAAAACTGAATTTAACCAATTGAATTTGGGATCATCCTCCTCTAACCAAATAGATCTAGTTAAATAGTTAAATCTGAATTTAACTGATATTTATTTGATTTTATCCTCTTTCTCCTCATGATTATCTTCTGCAAAATAGACATTTAAGACAAAGAATTTAGCAGATTTATTATATGATAAATGTGAAAATGTAATAAAGAATAATGCAATAAATGTGTGCAATCATTTGACTACTGGTGGTCGACCGGGCAGTCGATTGGCCAAGGCTAATATGAGTTAGCCATTTCTGTCGATCGACTGGCCATAGTGGCATAATGAGTTCAGTGCTAGCGGATGACAGTGCGGTCGATCGGCCAGCGCCAACCAAATTTGGGCTAAGCGAGCGGTTGACCGAGTAGTTGACTAGGCTCAGAGCCAAAGACTAGTGCACAATTCTGTGCATGTCCGATCGACCGAGCGATCGACCGACAGAGCCTTTCCTCTGCTTAGCAGTCGACCGACAGAAGCCCAAAACTTATTATTCTTTTATAATTTAAAACTTTAAACATCCAAATAAAATCTAATAAATTCCAAAAAACTATGTTCTTATAAATACTATTTAGTCCAAAATGTGTGATCAAAAATCATCACATATTACAAATAAATGAACCCCTATTTGAGATGTTTAAATTCATTTTTGAAATATAAATTATTTAAAATATTTTTCCAAAACTAAACATTTAAAATTAAACTTTCGTATTCTAAACATGTATAAAACAAAACAAGTTACTAAAACTACGTTTAAGCCATAATGTGTGGGCGATACCAATACACATATAAACTGATATAAAACTTGTTTTTGAGATTTTCTTTTTATAAAATAGTCTTTTGATAAAAATAAAATTTAAACCATAAATTTATTTTCAATAAAACTCATTAAACCAATATAGAAAATTTTTGTGTGCGTAAGCTTGAGCAATCAAATCTACACTACTCTTCACAAAAATCTAAACTTACAAAGTCTTTTACATATATTTAATTGAAGTCTTCTTCATCTTGAATTGATTTCAACAAACTCGATCTTCTTCTTGTCTTAATTCATATTGAGTTTGACTCCTTCTTGAGTATTATAGACTGTCTAAAAATTACTGAAGACAAAGTCTCAAAATGCGAGCTTCATGCCAAATGCGAGGGTCGTGTTTCAACCCCAAACGTAGACTTCGTGTTTCATCAACAAAAGCCAAGGTTGCGTTCCTTCATTAATCCCGAAGGTCGCTTTACTTCTTCAAACACAGACATTGATCAAGGTCGCGTTTCAACTTTAAAACACAAGTCTGTGAAGCTTTGCATTTCAATATTAACGCGAGCCTGAGAGCTCCACGTTCCAATTACAACGCGAGATCCGTGTCCAACACGAAACCCGCATTTCTATTGTAACAGACAACAATTAACATGGTCAATTACACTCACTTTCTTTTCACTTAATGAGGAGTAAATCCCCATTATATAGAAATTTAAGGGGTTAGTTACACCACAAATTCTCTATAAATAAGTGCCGCACAGCTGAAGAAAAACACACAGAGTTGGAGGAGAAAAAATTGAGAGAAAAGAGAAGACTCCTTACAACTTGCTGAGTACAAGTTTACTTTCAATCTCTCTTTGTGAGTTCAGTCATTGTTTAAGGTTTATATCTTACCCAGTGAGCTACCAACGAGAGCGAGAAGATCTATCAAGCATCAAGTTTAGTTCGTCAATAGAAAACAAGAATCATTCTCCATCGCCATACAAAGAACCTGATATTAAACAAAAGGGAGATTCGACTCTTCTCTCTTTTATAATCGGATTTTGATCCGTTGTAACTTTCTTTTTAATCAATTAAAGAACTTTTACATGTTCAATTTTTTGAGAAATAAGTACTTGATATGTTCGTTGTGCTTGAGCTCTTAAATCAATACTTGATAGTTTCAATCCTTAACTTTGAGTCCATTGTTGAAGCTAAATGCAGACTCATGATCTTTATTAGAATTTGAAACTTAAACATGTAAGATCATTAGTACTATCATCAAAACTATAGCGACGTGCCTTTGGGCCAACACCTATTGGCAGGGCTATTCAAGGCATATCCTAAAGATAGCATATACTATTTTGGGACATATTTTCTTCTTTTTTGCTTAGGTATCACTGTTTTAGCTAAACAACCCCAAACTCTAAATTGTCCAAGTATTGGAGCTCTCATTTTCCATACTTCATTGGGTGTTTTATCTTATTTCTTATGAGGTACCCTATTTAGAATGTAACATGCAGTTAAGAGAGCTTTCTGCCATAGGTTCTCTGGTGTTATCAGAGAGCACAAGAGAAAAGTATTGACTATATCCATTAGAGTGTGATTTTTTTTTCAGCTACTCCACTGGATTGAGGTAAGTTAGCTTGGAGATACCAAAGATAGTCTTGAAACTCATGTAGTTGTTCATTAGTAGTTTGGTGTCAATCATTTTAAATTTGTCAGAACCTTTCTATTCATGCATGATCTCGGGCATATTTTTGTTCTAGTGCTTAACATAGTTTTTTAAATCCTTTAATTTCATAGTTGTGGTGGTTAGTTTCTGACTCCGTGTGATTACGACACGTGTATATTTAATTTCTCGGTGGATGCGTGACACGTAATCCTTTCCAAAACTTTTGAAGGAGAGTTTCAGTCTCAACCAAACTCTATGCAGTTCAAATAGTTGAAAGATTAAAGATAGAGTCAGTTGCAAGTACCCTATCTCCGAGCCAAGTTCACATTTAATTTTAGTAATTCCAGCTCTGAAGCGGGTTGATCATATCAACAGTTGGACGATGACCTCTGAATAAAAACGAGCGTGAGTGCTACCAATTCAAATTAGGATGTTCGGCTCCAAACCGTCTCCTTGATAAGCAGTAAGCCAGGATAAGGTGTTCAGTTAGATGAGAATCATGTAATCTTATCTAAAAACAACCACCAGTATAAATAGAGAGCCCCCTCCCACGAGAGGGGGGTGATCAATTAATCTCAAAAACCCTAGCGCTAGAGATCAAACGACCACCATTGTAAGTTTCCTGAATTATAGTAGAATTCTCTCTCCCCCTCCGTGGTTTTTCACTTTCGATAGTATATACCTATTAGGAATCAGGTGGTGAGACAACTCGAATTAAAAGAGTAATTAACTTGTTCGAGATAAGATAATTAAAGACTCGAGTGATATAGTCTGAAAGTAAGTAGACAAATATATGGCAATATATAGTCACTAGTCATATAAAACAGTGTTCAATCGCAGCTAGTTGTAAATTATGATCTAATTAGAGATAGCAGGGGTGGGTGTTGTGGGTGGGTGGGTGGGTGGGGGGGGGGGGGGGGGGGGGTGGGGTTGTGGTGTGTAGAGAGAGAGAGAGAGAGAGAGAGAGAGAGAGAGAGAGAGCAAACAACAGAGTGTAGGCCTAGCAATGATTTAAATTGGATCAAGAATTAGACACTAGTTAAACTAGAGAATATGCAAATAGAAAATATAATTTCTTCTCCTCTTCTTTTTGTCTTTTTGATACAAATCACAGATTAAGGGCATGTTCCAATTATAATATTCATTAATTTCTACTAATTATATGAAGTGCTTAAATAGAAAGCAGATTGCAAAAAAAATAAGCCCAAGTTATAAATAACAATTTGATCAACTCCAAGCACAATATCATACTCTAGGCTGCATATAAAAATAATTCAATATGTTGAAAATGTATAAAATATCTAACAGTCTAAATAGTCGCAGATTAATTATGTTGAGTTTCAAAGAAAGTTTAATAAATTTAATCTTGAGTTATTCCTATATATACCCCTCAAATCTTCCGTATTTATGAAATTACCTTCCAGATCTTCATATTTTTAAAATTTCCCTCTAATTCTTTAATTTGATCAAATCTACCACCATGTTGTCTTTTCAATAGTTATAAAATATAATTACTTTTTTACCGTCAAATTTTTATCAAATTTACCTCCAAAGTTATCCTTCGTGCATCCTATCTCACTCCTCCTGCATCCTCTCACTCCTCCCGCGAGCGTGAGTGCCCCCTACGCAAGCTCGGCTTGCATTTAATTTGATCAATTAGATTTAATTTACGTTTAATTAATATTTAATCTAAATTTAATTGGAATGATATTAACTGTAGGTGGGGTATTTAATGAATTTCACAAAAAAATTAACAGCATATTCCTTTTTTATACTTTTTAACTAACAATAAAGGCAATTTTGATCAAATTAAAGTATTAGAGGGGTAATTTTAGAAATATAAAGATTTGAGGATAATTTCATAAATACGAAAGATTTGAAGGGTATGCACAGGAATAATCCTTTATTCTTTCTAATAGTAGAAGCGAAAAAGATCAAATTAGAATTTTTTTTTTTTTTTAATAATGAAACTCAGAGAACAAATTCGTCCATCATTTTAGATTGTTGGAAAATAATTTATCATGTTATAATAATTAAAATGAAAAGAATTATAAAATTTTTTTTCGTTACCGGTCTTCGACGAGCAGTCCTAAAGGGATAACGACCGACCTACGTGCCCTAAGGCGTGCCTCGCCCCCCTAGCAGTACAATTCCCTTTCACCAGTGAATCTTCAAGCGCGACAGGCCGCATGGTTAGTAGGTTAGCCTGCCGGTAACACCCTTCCCCTCAAGAGGGAGGTTCTAGGTTCCCGCAACAACTGGAGGGTGACCTCCATCTTGTTTCTCAAAAAAAAATAAAATAAAATAAGCAAACTCTGTGACAACAAGAAGGCCAGGAATTAGAAGACTCTGAGGACAAAAAAAAGTATGCTAAGCCAACAAGTTACCACTAGAAATATTTATCAGGGTCATTGCTTGACTACAGCCTTCGTGTGTATTTGACCCTTCTGAAGTTCATCCTCTAGGGCCCAAACATCTAGCAAGAAACCCTACTACACAACACTGAAATACACAATTTAAACAAACAACACTGAAATACACAATTTAAACAAGCAAGTTTTACAATGGATGAAAAGGTGGGGATCTTTGTGCATGTGTGTAAGAGAGAACTGACCATAATTCCATATCTTGCACAGATTGTAATCGGACACAAATGGTTCCGATAAAAGCCAACTCATCTGCACATAGAACGCCAAAATGCGTTCTGCTTCATCTCGATCAGGTCTCAACATAAACTGCGAGAAAAGAGTCTTCATCCAGCTCAATCTAGTTTTCCAAAAAGATATCAATATTCCACTGCTTTCTCAACCAACAAGTTACTGTAAGATAAATATTTCTAATGTGAAGCTAAAAAGCATTTGAATACTAAATCGTCTCACAGTGCACGACACATATATTCAAACTCCAAAGCTAAAACAAAAGCAAAATAAAGTCTCAGCTGATAGAGATTTTAATCCATAATAAACAGCGAGGAATTTCAAAATGAGTTGCACTGTTTCTACAAAATGAAATATTAAGTTCGAAACCTAGTACCACAACCGTGGAACTTCAAGCAGCCAACTGAGCTCATCGCTTCTTTGAGACACCAACAGTCTTTCCTCTCCTTCCGGTGGTCTTGGTGTGCTGTCCACGGACTCGGAGACCCCAGTAGTGACGGAGACCACGGTGGTTCCTGAAATATATATCATGAATTGGCCAAAGGAAGTCAGCCAAAGAGAGATAAATTCCACCATTTGAAGTAAGAAAATGGAAGTGACAGGATAAAACTAGAATCCTACATGTTGATGTCTTAGCACAACGCAATGTATACACATATGTAAATCCAGATATTTTTGCTCTCTTGTAATTCAGAAGAAACATGTTACAAAGTTGACATTCATGTTCCATACCTCGTCGGCCAGAAACATGACATTGAAACTCTATTTATCTAAATGTATCAAAAATTATTTTCTGAAACAGTAAAAAGGTAAAACAAATAAATAATAATATTTTTTTTGTAAAGGCTGAAAGCCCATTATATATATATATATATATATATATATATATATATATATATATATATATATATATATATATATATACACACACACACACACACACACACACACACCTCTATAACTAACTTGGACACCCTTTCTCACCATACAAATTTTTTACAAGATGAGATACAAACAAAAATTAGGGTATGTGGTCCCCGCAAAGTATTAATAACCTATTTAAAAACTATTTTGTGTGGTGGGGACCTCTATGTGTAACTAAGTTAGTTGCACATAGGGTGTATTGTAACTTGTATTCGAATGTCGGAGGGTTGTATTTGAATGGGAAGGATTCGGGCTCAAATCCTTCCGGAATGAAATAAGTCTCTCTCTCTCTCTCTCTCTCTCTCTCTCTCTCTCTCTCTCTCTCTCTCTCTCTCTGTGTGTATAACAGAGGATACAACAATGTGCAATAGTCTACTACTATGGAATACATGGAAAAAGACGAGATAGAAATTGTTTTGCATCAAAGAAGGGCACAATTTACATGAAATTCTTTTGAGCATGGGAAAAGTTCAAAAAGTTGCTAAATCGTTGAAATGAAATTTCCCCATCGCTTGTTGCTCCTTAGACCCCCACCCCCCCCCCCCCCAACCCCCAAAACCCCGCAAAACCAAAAAAAAAAAAAAATTTGCAGCAACAAATTCATTTGAAAGACCTAGTTAAGGAATTACAGGAAAACATACTTAAAAAAACAAAGTTACAAACAGATTTATGAAAGATCTAGGTTAAGTAATTATAAGAAAATATGTTTAAAAAACAAAGTCACAAATCGTATGACTACTCCTTCACTGATACAAAACAAATGATATTTTTTTTTTTTTAAAGAATAGGCTGACCAATGGGATTTGAACTCTAGACCTCTTGTGCAATGAGGTCTTATCACTGAACTACAGTGGTGGTACGAGTAGCATCCTAAAAGAGCTCAAACCTAGCCAAAATATATAGCAACCAGTCTCTTCAAAAAGATCAAGAACAAAAAACAGCCTTAAGTTATGGTTTTATGGTTTTAAAACAAAGTAGCAAACCATCATCAAGTACTGTGTTCCAACATACTCTTCACTAATCCGCTACTTCAAGAACAAAAAGAAAAGGAAAATTATGGGTTGCACCCTAAAAGAGCCCAGATCTACCCAAGATTTGTTGCAAACCATCAATGTTGTTGTAAAAATAAAGAATTTATGAGCTATTTATCCCAGCATGGACCTGATCTAACCACTCAATCTGTTATGGACCAGAATTTTCAATATTATAATACCACCTCCCAAAGAAAGTTCATAAAGAAAAAAGAAAGCTGAGAAAACAAACAAAACACTAGACTTTCATATTATGCATGTCTAAGGAGGTGTGTGTAACATTGCAAAAACTGCTTCTCAGATCCACATAGAACATATCCAACTTTTCTATTAAGCATGATATAATGAATCACCAGGTACAGTGTTGAGGATGGTCACAACACAATTCCTCAACTACCACACTAATCAAAATTCTCACAATGGGAACTTCCCTCTCCCAAAAGAACAGAAAGCAGAATCCCAGAACTAACTCGCTTACGTATATATTGCATCAATGTACACCCAGTTTAACCATTTTGAACTCTTGTCTAATTTGAACAAGAGCTTATCCAAAAGGATTTAAAGCCTAAAGAAAAGGGCAAAGCTTTTATGTAAATGGATTACTTTAGCATTCTTCCTCCTAGCAATCAACCCCACTTTCTTCCCCTTGCGCAGTATGTCCATCAGGAAAACAGTACACCTAATGATCAAACTTTTAAGCAGTTTCATCACTGATAAGGCTAGACTCATGTGCACAGGAATTCTAGTCTTCTGGATAATATGAAGATTTTGTGGTCATACCCCCCACATGGATCACCCTCAAGTCCAAAAGTTCATCAACACTCGACATGGATGGTGTGAACTGTACCACCCATCTCCGCCAGGAATAGTCATGAAGCTTGTGGCATATGCCTCTTTTTGGTATGGATCTATAACTAATGTACTTACCTCACTGAAACTCAACCGTATCAAGACAACTAACAAGAAAATGAGACCAGTGGCTCAAGAGGCAGTAAATGAAGAATGACCAGTCTTACTAAAGCATTGACCTTAGCTTGGTAGTTAGAACAAACCGTATAATGTCAACAGTTTGGACAGACTTGTCACATCTACTGATAATCATGTGTTTTTGGTCAAATGAATGGCATTTTCCACGTGAGAGACACTGTTTAATTCATATTATGTATTCTCATAAAAAATAGCCCATACATCTTCAGTACCCTACACAGTCCGAGATTGAGATATGATAATATATCCAAAAGGGAAAAAATTCAAGTCTAATTAGAATGTCATTCCATGATTTGGTCCATACGTCATTAGCTTTTCCAATGCGGTCTATGATTATGCGAGTCTAGACCCCAAAGTATCAAGCAGAAGATTCAAAACTTGATCCAACAAAAGCATATCAAAACAATATTTATGCACTATAGCATATCAAAACTTGATCCAACAAAATCTAATCTTACTACTTCACATCTGCATCTCATTTCATGGTTCTAATAGATAAGTAGCATCAATCCTTCTGTTATTTCAATCTAATATTTACCCTACCTCCAATTAAATTGTATAGTCCTAGAAAAGCCATAGAGATTCAAAAGAGATAGAGAAGTTCAATCAATATGTCACACACCCAGACACCGATATCCTCCTCCTACTTCATCACAAAAGAGTCCTCTGAGAGCCAAGAATATCTACAATAAGGGAATCCTACAGCCCAGAAAATCAACAATCAAACCATTATCTTAAAACAAAAAATAACTTTTTTTTTGGTCAACTATCATTAGTTGCTTCTAGATCTTTCCATTTAAAAGACATAAAAAGAAACCTTCATATATCCTTCATTCCGGCATAAGATATTCAACTACTTCTATACAACATATGCTCAGTTGAAAACCAGCAAAATTGTTGGTGGTGGTGTATTTGTAAATAAATAAAAGGTTCAGAAAGAAATTATTTGTTTAAAGACGTTTTACTGCTACAGAAAAATTAAAGGCAATGCAGAACAATCAATCATCACTGTTACCATAGCAAGGGCTAAAAGATCAAATTTTTTACAATTACAAAAGATAAAGGAGATACTTTCCATTCACAACTATCAAAAAACTAATGATCTAGCTCAAAAACTCTTAGCAATTTCAAAAAAAAAAAAAATTAACACAAAGACAGTGTAACCCAACGTGAAAGAGAAGTTTTCGGCAATTAAGGTACCTGATCTTCTTCAACCTTTCCAAGTCATCTCTGAGCTTCATGTCGAGAGCATTTGAGACAACCTGAGAATACCTACCATCCTTGTAGTCCTTCTTTCTGTTAAGAAACCAATCTGGAATCTTGAACTGCCGGGATTCGCAACAATGGTCATGAGGTTCTCAAGCTCTGCAGCAGAGAGCTCACCAGCCCTAAAAACGAAATCAAAACAAAATAAATATTAAAAATAAAAAATCATAGAGAAATTGAGATACATAGAACATCTAAAACGAGCAATTAACACACTCCTAACAAAAAACATACTTAATTAGAAGCAAACCCCTAAAAAAAAGACAACACAGGCACCTCTTGTTCATGTCGACATCAGCCTTTTTGCAGACAATGTTGGCGAATCGGCGGCCGATGCCCTTGATCGAGGTCAAGGCGAACATGATCTTCTGCTTCCCGTCAACATTCGTGTTCAGAACACGAAGAATGTGCTGAAAGTCTTCGTTCGCGATCAAAGCCTGCAAAATTTTAAATTTTTTTTTTAAAAAAAAATCACAGAAACCGGTGAGAAATTTGGAAATCATAGCCAGGAACTGAGGATAACAGCTTCGATTTGGACTGACCATGGCAGCGACCTAGGCCCCTCCTCTCTCTCTCCCCCTCTCTCTCGCGCGCCGTCAAGAGAGAGAAAGTAGCGGCGAACAAGGAACTTATAAGCGAAGACTCTGCAAAACCCTAGCTCTCTTTTAATTGGGTCACATTCGCGTTCGGGTCGGGTTCGGGCCCATTGTTTGATCCACTGTTTGACTAATCTTTGAGAAAATCTTGCACCAATATTTATTTATTTTTTCCTTTTATTTTAGATATATTTTTTTCCTAGAATTATTACGCCAATTGTGTTTTCTATATCTCAACTCTATTTAACACAAAGTTGTTTGAGATCTAGATCATGACATCATCACATCACTATTAGTTTTAAGTACTCTTAATTTATGAACAATCTATTAAAAGCTTTTCGAAAAGATCTTTTACGAGATAGTAGTTGACACCGTAGACTATAGAGTATGGGACAGTAAAAACATTACATTAAATATCACTATGCAACTTGAAAATTTATGAAAAACACCTTTTGAGTATTTCTGTGAATTATTCTCACTATTTTTAATTTAGGGGCAATTCGCTACACTCCCTATGTCAAATCGTAATTAAGAAAAAAAAAACTCAGTTTCATAATTTTATTTGCTTCAGCCACCTCTTTTTTTAAACCAACCAAGTGCGCTCAAGTGTTTGCAAAAGCGCTCCTCAGCAACGAAAGATGAAAATGCCCCGTAGTAATCGCTTCAAAAATGCGGATCACTGCGAAAAATGCAGACTGCTGGCATACGGGAATGCACTGCGACTTTGACTTCGACTTCGGAGTTTTTCTAACTGCGACTGTGACTTTGTGAGAACTGCATGGTTGCAATTCTCATGATCACAGTTCTAATTATGATGACCGGGTACTCGTAATAATGACTGCGACATGGCTCCCCGCCCCTTCCAACCACCACGGCGGACTGCTGGTATATAGTATTAGATTAAAACTTAAAGACTTCATGATGATGAAATCACCCAATAATAGATCTAGAATCAATACACCTCAAGAACAAGTATATAAATATATGTACATACCTGAAGCCATTAGAAGGATTGATGAAGGTAGATTGATGAAGATCTCAGTCCCTTTCTTTTCTCCTTGCAAACCCTAATGTAGTCTCATTTCTTCTCTCTGTCTCTTTTCTTTGCACAAACCCAAAATTCTGTAATCTGATGGATACCCTCAAAAGGGGGTTTTTTGCCTATAATAGAGGAGAGAAGAGGGTCTACAATTGCAAGTAACCGTATGGGAGAAAATCACCCATCATAGCCCTTCATCTCCCATATGGTTATTAAACTTATATAAAACTAACATTTATATTTGGGCGTACATTAAATATCAGTTAGGTTATGATTTATGGAATCCAATTAACAATTAAAAGGTTAGTGGGCCACTAAAATGTGAGACTAACATTCTCCCACTTGGACCACTAGCCGATTACATTACAACTTTAGAAAACAAACAAAAAAAGACTCATTTAAATACATTTGACTCCGTTGGATTCCATACTGAAAAACTTTGACACGTGATCACGAATTTTGAAAAATAATAACTGATAAGCCCAAATAATGAGATACTGTAATACTGCAATTAGCTTGGACCACCAATGTGAGTCATAGCGGTTATACAACATTTATGTCATACTCCCTTCTATGTACCACAACACTGATAACCCTCACTAATAGAGTCTATAACCGAAACGACCCCTGTAATTTGTCTTGTCAAGACTTTTCCTGTTTAACAAACATCCATACATAATATGTGCACACATAGTTGGATAACAGAAAATACAGAAACAAACTTTTATATTGCGCAATAGTGTCAATTACATAAGCACCAAAACATACATTACAGATTACTCAAAAGACTCATTCTAATAGCATGTTCTTTGAATGTCTTTGGAGGCAATCCCTTGGTCAATGGATCAGCAACCATTAGAGTGGTACTTATATTCTCAATTGACACTCGTTGTTTCTGAACTCTTTCTCTAACGACTAAGTACTTAAGTTCCATGTGTCTGGAACCACTAGAGTACTTTCCATTCTTAGAGAAGAAAACGGCTGCTGTATTATCACAAAATATTTTCAGCGGCCTGGCAATAGAATCAACTACACCAAGCGCTGAAATGAAATTGCGTAACCATAATGCATGATTCGTGGCCTCAAAACATGCTACGAACTCAGCCTCCATCGTGGATGAAGCAGTGATAGACTGCTTTACGCTCTTCCACGAGATTGCCCCACCAGCTAGCATGAATATAAAGCCTGAGGTAGACTTTCTGCTATCTGGGCAACCAGCAAAATCTGAATCCGAATAACCGATCACTTCCAACTGATCTGATCTCCTATATGTGAGCATATGATCCTTCGTCCCTTGAAGATACCGCATCACTTTCTTTGCCAATTTCTAATGCTCAATTCCTGAATTACTCTGGTATCTTCCTAACATTCCAACTGCAAAACTAATATCTAGCCTGGTACAAGTTTGTGCATACATCAAGCTCCCAACTGCTGACGCATATGGAACTTTCTGCATTTGATCCTTTTCTAAGTCATTTCTAGGACACCGACTCCCACTTAATTTGTCACCCTTCATGATGGGTGCACAACTGGCTGAACAAAGTTCCATGTGAAATCTTTCCAAGACTCGATTGATATAACCTTTCTGAGACAGTCCTAACAATCCTCGAGATCTATCCCTGAAGATCTCTATGCCAATGACATAAGCTGCCTCACCCATATCAACCATCTTAAAGTTCTTGGTAAGATAGTCTTTGGTTTCATACAGTAAACCAATATCACTACTGGCTAATAAAATATCATCCACATACAGAACCAAAAAGATAAACTTGCTCCCACTGATCTTCAGATATATGCACTGATCAACAGTGTTTTCTTTAAATCCGAATGAGGTAATGGTATCATTAAACGTTATATACCATTGCCTGGAAGCTTGTTTTAGTCCGTAGATGGATTTCTTTAATTTGCAAGCCAAGTGTTCTTTTCCTTTCTTTGCGAACCCTTCAGGTTGCTCCATGTATATTTCCTCATCCAAATTTCCATTCAGAAAAGCTGTTTTCACATCCATTTGATGTAACTCTAAGTCATAATGAGCTACAAGGGCCATAATGATTCTAAAAGAGTCCTTCTTTGATACTGGAGAGAAGGTTTCTCTATAATCAATGCCTTCTTTCTGAGTGAAACCTTTAGCCACAAGTCTGGCCTTATATCATTCGATATTGCCTTTAGCATCGCGCTTGGTCTTAAAGACCCATTTACACCCGACTTTCTTACAGTTACTAGGCAATTCGACGAGATCCCAGACTTTGTTTTGGTCCATAGATTTTAACTCCTCATTAATAGCATCAATCCATTTGCTAGAATCATTATTTTCGATGGCTTGTGAAAATGAAACTGGATCTTTATTAATCCCAATATCGAAATCAGATTCCTGTAGATACACCACATAATCATCTGAAATGGCAGATCTTCTTTCCCTCTGAGATCTCCTCAAAGCTGCCGGTTGTGGTGGTTCTACAACATTTTCAGTGGCGATATCCTCATGAAGTGGTGAACCATTATCATTATGTTGTTCTGGTGACTCAGCTTGATGATTAAGCTGAGGGACAACAATTTCTCTTGAAGGAAAGGGTATTGGGATATTTACCCTTATCACCTCAAGATCCACCTTTCTTGGTTCATCACTCCCACTAATTTCGCCATTCTCAAGGAATCTGGCATTACCAGTTTCAACAATTCTGGTACTATGGTTAGGACAATAGAATTTGTACCATTTAGACTTATCTGGATAACCAATGAAATACCCAGATATGGTCCTGGAGTCTAATTTCTTTTCATGTGGATTATATATTCTAGCCTCTGCTGGACAACCCCAAACATGTAAATGTCTTAAACTAGGTTTCCTACCAGTCCACAACTCGAAAGGAGTTGTTGAGACTGCCTTACTAGGAACCCTGTTCAAGATATACATAGCAGTCTTTAAGGCTTCACTCCACAATGAATTAGGTACATTAGAGAAGCTCATCATGCTCCTAACCATATCCATAAGTGTCCGGTTTCGCCTTTCAGCAACTCCATTCTGCTGAGGCGTACCTGGCATTGTGTATTGAGCACAAATGCCATGCTTTTCTAGAAATTTGGCAAATGGGCCAGGATTCTGTCCTGACTCATCGTATCTACCATAATACTCACCACCTCGGTCTGATCTCATGATTTTAACTTTTCTATCTAATTGTCTCTCGACCTCTGTAATGAACACCTCAAGGATGTCAACATCCTGAGATTTTTCATGAATTAGATATACATAATCATAACGAGACAGATCGTCTATAAAGGTGATAAAGTATCTCTCTCCCGTAAAACATGAAATAGAGAATAGTCCGCAAATGTCTGTATGAATAATCTCAAGAAGCTCTTTGCTTCTTGTGGCACCTTTCTTGGTGTGTTTGGTTTGCTTTCCTTTTATGCAATCCACACACAATCCAAAATCAGTGAAGTCTAGGTTATCCAAAATCCCATTCTTCACTAATCTTTCAATTCTATCCCTGGAGATATGCCCCAGTCGTCTATGCCACAAGATAGAAGATTTTTCATCAATTAAGCCACGTTTAGAACCAACATTCGAATGCATGGTTAAAAGAGATTGTGCAAACTCATAATTCAAGGAAATTTTATATAAACCATCACATAAAATTCCATGTCTAACCGAAAATGAATTAAACATCAAATTGAGTTTTCCACAACTAAATAAAACTGAATATCCAGCAACATCTAATTTGGATAAAGACATTAAATTCCTAGAAATCAAAGGTACATAAAAAGTGTCTATAAGATCTATCTGATGACCCGTCTCTAAGAGTAGGCGATAAGTTCCAATAGTCTCGACCTCCACTTTGAGACGGTTCCCCATAAAGACAAATCTTTCACTTTCCTTCGGTTTCCTGGATGTAAGGAATCCCTGCATTGAATTAGTTATGTGAGTTGTGGCTCCAGAGTCAATCCACCAAGTATTAGAAGGAACTTCAGTAAGATTTGATTCATAACATACAAAAGAAAGATTCATACCTTTCTTTTCGAACCAAGCCTTTCTCTTGTTGCAATCATTCTTCATATGTCCTTTTCTGCCACAAAAGTAGCATTTGACAGTGAAACTCTTTCCATGACCCTGGCTACTTTCCCCAGGTTCATTCCCTTTCTTCGGTGGAAACCTCTTACCTTTTTCATACTTTCCTCTCTTATGTATAGCTCCTTGAGTTACTGCCAACACCGAGTGATGTCCTTCTTGCCTCAGTCTCACTTCCTCTTGAACGCACATATTAGTCAGTTCATTCAGATTCCACCTATCCTTATGAGTATTATAGTGAATCTTGAATGGTCCGAATTGAGGAGGAAGTGAGTTGAGGATGAACTGTACCAAGAAAGATTCATCTACTTTCATTCCCAGTGTTCCTAACTTTGCAGCTTTATCAGTCATATTGAGGATATGTTGTTGGACTCCTCTACTACCATCATATTTCATGGTAGTTAACTCAGCCATAAGAGTGCCAGCCAATGACTTATCAGCAGATTTAAAACGGTCTTTTACAGCAGTTAAGAGTTCTGAAGCGTTAGCAGTATGAGGGAGTGAAGTTTTGATATTGTTGGCAATGGTCATTTTAATAAACATAAGACTGAGTCTGTTCGACCTTTCCCAGGCTTTAGCATGGCTAACCTGATCTGCTGTACTTTCAGCAGTGACTTCCTCAGGTTTCTCAACTAGAAGAGCCAGATCAAGAGCCAGTACACCCAGTGTGAATTGAACATGTTCAAACCATTCAGAGAAGTTTGTACCATTCAGGGCTGGAATGCTAGATGCATGAGAGTGTAAGGAAGTGGGAACGTTCACTGAAACAAAATAGGACAATGCTCACATTAAGGCCTCGAGTCAATACAAAAACATTAAATTTTATGAAGATGAATTATTGATATCACTTTGATTTCTCCTTTGGGCGAAACCTAAGCATATCCAGCATTCACTCTACAGGTGAGACCTTTTATCACCTATGTAGGTCTAATATAATTTATGCCACTTAGACAGTAAGTCATGTTACCTTTGGGTATCCAATTCTACACCACTAAGTTGCACAAATTACACTACCCTACCCGGTTCGTAATTATTTGAAAGAGACTTTCCTTTGGGTTAGTCCCAATCTCCTAACTAGAACCGCCACCGAGAATATTATTGACCTTAATGTCACCCTTATTGACAAGTCTTTTATGTAGTTGTATATTCATAAGGCTCACTAATGTAGGTCACTTTGGCAACTACTAAATCATTAAACCGTATGAATATAAAACTAACCAATAATATTCTCTAACCTTTTATTTGAGTTATTCTATAATTCACCAATATTGTCACTTGACCAAATCAATCACTATTAACACAATAATATTAAATGTGTAACATACATTTATGATTGAACTAAACAAATATTAGTCGACTGGTCAAGGTAGTCCTAGTCGACTAGGGGCAAGTCAAGTCGACTATAAATGAAAGGCTAGTCGACTGACAGAGAAACAGAAAACCACACATCTCTCGGGTCAACCTATTAGTCGACTAGGGCAAGGGGTTTAGTCGACTATACTAATTATTAGTCGACTACTAAAATGATCAAGTCGACCGACAGTGAAAATACAGAGAGTCATTATTTTCCTGGGAGGAGACCTAGTCGACTAGAGGTGTGGGCAAGTCGACTAACAGGAGATGAAACAGAATACTTATAACTGTTATTCGACTGAAGCCATATCAAAAAGAACATTTAGGGTTTGTTATTCAACCAAAAATTAATTTTGATCCAAGTGATTGAATTAGTGGAATATTAATAGAATTTTGAAGAAAAGCTAATAAATCCTCTTAAAAAATTCTACAGTTGAATGATCTGAATTTCTTTTGAAACAGTTAATCAAAAACCTAATTTTATGAATGTTTGATTTCAACAGGTGTTGTCCATAATCTTTATTCTGAGATGTATAGATTCAAAACCTGGCTCTGATACCAATATTAGATTAAAACTTAAAGACTTCATGATGATGAAATCACCCAATAATAGATCTAGAATCAATACACCTCAAGAACAAGTATATAAATATATGTACATACCTGAAGCCATTAGAAGGATTGATGAAGGTAGATTGATGAAGATCTCAGTCCCTTTCTTTTCTCCTTGCAAACCCTAATGTAGTCTCATTTCTTCTCTCTGTCTCTTTTCTTTGCACAAATCCAAAATTCTGTAATCTGATGGATACCCTCAAAAGGGTTTTTTTTTGCCTATAATAGAGGAGAGAAGAGGGTCTACAATTGCAAGTAACCGTATGGGAGAAAACCACCCATCATAGCCCTTCATCTCCCATATGGTTATTAAACTTATATAAAACTAACATTTATATTTGGGCATACATTAAATATCAGTTAGGCTATGATTTATGGAATCCAATTAACAATTAAAAGGTTAGTGGGCCACTAAAATGTGAGACTAACATATAGAAGATTGCAAGTAAGGTAGCAATTCTTACAAAAATGGCTTGTTTCTAAGTGTTTATTGGGACTGCGAGCAAAGTCGTAGTTCTTACAAATATGACTTGTTTCTTAGCCTTTTACAAGGTCGCAGTCATCATAAAATGTATGTTTCTGAGACTTTTATTTGGTTGCAGTCCTCACAAAAATACATGTTTCTGAGACGTTTATTGGGCCTAAATATTCGTATTGTGGGTACACATGCATGTAAAAATCTGTACTTATGAGAACTGCGATCAAGGTCGTAGTCCTCATGAAAAAACTGTATTTATGAGAACTGCGACCAACTTGTGTGTTTTACTGAGGACTGCAATGCAACTCTGATTGCAGTCCCAATGAACACATGTTTTTTGTAATTTCTGAGAACTGCGATCATAGTTGCAGTATGTTATGAAAATAAAACTCATCTTATGCGTGTTTTATTGGGGACTGCGACTCTGTTGATCGCAGTCCTCATAAACAAAGAACCTTTTGTGTGTGTTTATGAAAAGTCTAAGATTAGATCTAAATAACGGAACTTATAAAGTAACTCTAATTCACCAAAAAATTAACACCAGGATCACAGATCTTCACAGATAAGAAGGGACAAAAAAAATGATTACAAAACTTCAGAGATAAGAAGAGGAAAAAAGAATAGTCCCAGATCTTCAGAGACTAAAAGGGAAAAAGGAAAGAAAAGAAAAGAAAATTTCACGCGGTTTGAAGAAGATGACATGCTCAAAGGAAGAGGCAGACAGATCAGGAAGACGTTGATGAAAATGAAGAATAACAATTGATTAAAGAGAGGAGGGCAAAAAAATAAAAGATTGAAGGAATGAAGATGAAGATCAACGAGAAGAAGAATCTAAATATGAAGAAGGGTAAAATATGAATTTAAAAATAGACCTAAACGACGGTTACAATTGGCTGACGTGGATGAGACTGTAGCAAATAAAAATATGGAGGCAAGTTTTTTTCTAATTGTGATGCAAAGTAGGTGACTGTAACGAAATTTTCCTTTAATTTACTTTATCCTACCCTTTTCAGAAATTGAAAATATAATTTTATCAGAGGCGATAATACTGTATATATATTCTTTATGATTATATTTAACTATGGTTATATAGTTATGAAAAAACATAAGGCTTTCAAAAGATGATCTCTTTTTTGTTTCAATTTTTTATCCATTTTTCTTCCCCACTTTATTTTCTTTCTATCATCGTCGTATTTTTTTTAACATTTGTATCTCTTGATAGATGTATTTTGGCATATTGACCCCTAGATTTTTCATAAATTAAGACTACTTCATCTAATAACTCATTTGGCGCAGTACTGACACAACAAATTGTTTAACTTACAAAAGCACCCCCAAAGAAAGTTTCACTGAATTATATCATATCAGTAATGTACAAGCCGGTACAATCCCTGAAACTCAATTCAAGTGGACGCATGACCTGTAGATTATTCTGATATGGACAATGCTATAAGCTACGTCGTACACGCACAGCAATATTGAAATGGTCACGACACGTGAACACATGACAAATACTTAAAAATACACATGACATATGTGTCTGACGCGCATGTGGGACACGATACAGCTCCAAGATAGAAGTGTTCTTTCAAGGCAAGAAGCTTTGCCATTTCAATAGCTCCATCACTTGATACCTGGCCAAACAGCCCGTGAAAGAAAAGTAAGGTTCTTCGTAGAAAATAGTGTTAGTTCTAGGATCAATCTGACAATTAATCAATGTCACCGATCTAATTGGCCAGGTCGGTGAATATCAGATGGGAGGTTTTCCGTTCAATAGAACGTTCCTTAATTACAAAATCACCTTTCAATTACCTTGGTTAAACATCAATTAGACCGTATAAGTCAGTCTCAATATACTGAATATCAGTATAACCCCTGTATAAAGAAAATTAATTCACTTATACAGTACTTGGAGTGAGGTATGCTTATAGCGAATCTCCTTAAGACTATTACGTCCCCCGCTACGGTGCTAAGGGGTTACTGGACGCTGGTCTCCCAAGATACAACACTCCTTCACGGTATTTGGATAGCACCACCAACTCACTGTACAGTCGAACCGTAATTAACCAGTACCTTCACAGGATTATCAAAGCAGCAGGACCAAGATAAATTTCAGGAAGAATATTTGTCTTACTTTAGAGGAACACCCACTGTAGAGAAAGGAGGAAGATAAAAGAATATTCTTCTTTGAAAGTCACAGATTCAGACAACAATTCTATGAAAGAATCTGTTGAATTTTCTGAGCCTTCTTTCAGAACGAATCTTCAGAATCCGAGTTACTTATTCTTCACTTTCACTTCGGATCTTCACTTTCACTTCGGAATCTGGAATCCGAATTGCAGACTTTCACTTCAGAATGTAGAAGAAGGAAGAGGGATATGTGTTTTGTTGTTGTTTTGCTGTGTGTTAATGTAGCACCCCCTACTGGGATACGTACCCAGATACGTGTCCCAAAAATTTTCAACCGTATTGCTCAGTTTTCTTCCTATATGTGTTTTTGATTTGTGATTACCTATATTATTGTGTATCGGATCTAGATTCTCAGACCTAGAGTAAGCCCTGACCCAGACCGGAACCCGATACCAACCAGTAGCCCTATTTGACTTCTGGTAGTCCGATTTGACCGATTTTAGTTTCAGACACTGTTTTCTAATATTTTAGATTTTCATGATTTTCTGAAATTTTCCGAAATTTTTCTGCAAAATCTCCAAAACCGGTGCGGTCGGCATCGCTGACTGATTCTCAGATTTTTAGTTTTCAAACGGGATTGAATTTTCAGAAACGGCTTTCACAATACTTCTTAAAATTTCATTTTCTATCTAATACATTTTTTGGGATTTTTCTAAATTTATCAAAATTTGACCGATTCTGGTGTCGGTCGGTATCGCCAGAAGATTCCAAGATTTTTAATTTGAAAACTACATCGAATTTCTCAATTCGATTTCACCAAGCATCTTAAAATAATATTTGCTATTTTGAGAATTTTTCGGAACATTTCTGAAACGGTCAAATTTTTGCCCCATTTAAATAATAATATTATTTACCGACAATTTCTTTTCTTACTTTTTCCTTCTCTATTCCCCCACTTTGTACTTCCAGAAATTATAATAAATAAATTAGTTAATAATAAAAATTTAAAACTATTTTATTTTCTTTTTCTCTTATTTTTTTCTTTAATTTTATTTCTTTTCTTTCTTTTTCTTTTCTTCACTTTGATTTTCCCCCACAACTAATGCTCAGCCGCCTACAGCCGCCCGCCACCTACAGCAGTAGAGCTGCTGCTGCAGCCCTATAACCCCCCCTAATTCATCATTTCAATCCCTCTTCCATCTCTATTAAACTCTCCATTTCATTTTCCTCTTCATTTCAAAAAAAAAAAGTCCAAAATCCAAAACTCCATCTTCAACCAACAACCCAACTCACGCACCCTTCACCGCCCGCCGCCTCCACCATCACCGCCGCCGCCGCCGGCCACTCCTAGGCCGGTCAACCAACTCCCCCACTCTCCCTCTTCACACCACCACTCCTTCAACCTCCAACAACCTCCCACCACCTCCAATTTCAACAAAACCCACCTCCATCACCACCCTTTCTCCTCCAAAATTCACCCTCATCTCCATCAAAATCTCCACTTCTACCACCCCATCATCACCTCCTCCTCCTCCTCTAACTCCCCATCACCTCCAATTATCACCACAACCACCATAACCACCATCACCATCAACCACCTCCACCTTCTCCATCAACACCAAACAACCACCACCACCACCCTCACACTCCACCCCTCCTCTCCTCCCCAGGGGGCACGCGCGCGCGCGGGCCCTCCCCGGCGGCGGCGGCCGCCGCCAGACCGCCGGCGGTGGCCGGCCGGCTGGCCACCCCACCCCCTCCCTCCATTTTCTTTCCTTCTTTCTTTCTTTAATTCCTTCTTTCTTTCTTTTCATTTCTTTTCCCTTTCTTTTCCCTAATATAACACTCATATTCCTCACATTCCTAAAATACACCTCCCCTCATTCCCTTATTACTTCCATTTAATTACAACTCTACCCCCCTTTCATTTTAATTCCTATTTTCCCTTTTAAAACACCCTATTTTCTCTCTCTCTCCTTCCTACAACTTTCTCTCTGCTCTCTCTCTCTCTTCTCTCTCTCCTCTCCATTCCCTTTCTAATATTTACATAAATATTTATAATTATATATTTTAATATACAACTATAGGCTAGTGGATTGCTCGTGCGGATCGCCGATTTTCTGGTTTTTAACCGGTATTTCACCCCGGTTTCAGGCGAGTGCTTATTATTAATTTAAAAATAATTACTCTTATATTTATAACATGATTTGATATGTGGATGTTTTAACATGCTATATTTGACACTGATATCTTTCATGCTATATTTGACACATAATACCGGACATCGGTATTTGCCATGCTATATTTGACACCGACACTTGCCATGCTATATTTGACACCGATAATTGCCATGCTATATTTGACACCGATATTTGCCATGCTATATTTGACACCGACACTTGTCATGCTATATTTGACACCGATAATTTTCATGCTATATTTGACACCGATATTTGCCATGCTATACTTGACCCGTGACATCTGACATCGGCACTCGGTATTTACACCGGTACTCAGTATTTACACCGACACTTGGCATGTTACACTTGATATATTATTTATGACTCCGGCACTCCGTATTTACACCTGCACTCGATATATAGACCCGGTACTTGATATGTCATACTTGACACCTGCACCTGACACACGGTATATGATATGCTTTCATGTGGTACAAATACTTGGACCTGACATCATGACTCTTGATCGGACACTACCACCCTGATGCCTGTATTATATGACATATTCATGACTATCACTTTTACGGGGGCTTGGCTTGACTATTATATTATTACCAGATATTTGGTACTCCTGAACTCCTGTACTCCTGTATACTTGAACCCCTGAAATAGGGAGGCTCCTGACATTACTCCTGACATTATACTCCTGTTGACCCCCGTAATAGGATAACCATGGATATTGTACTTTTGTGAAAACCCTGTGGACATTATTATTTCAGACTCTGTTATATTTAAACAACTTACACCGGGATGGGGGAAATTGATGGGTATCGATATAACTTCTGTGTTTATGGTGGTCACACATATATTGTACAACTATTCCTGTTGGATTCGACCTGGAGGCCACCATGCGTTTCCGAGGGGTGTACTGGCACCCCTACCCCTTGCCTGCCTGCCGGGTGTGCTATAATCCCCTGGGTATATCCTGTGGGGAACGGTGACACTCTATTCCTATTCGGGCGTATACTAAGACCTTCGGGCATATAGTAAGTCCCGGTGCCTAGCGGTACGTTCCGGCTCAGTACCGGATACTCCTGGACCGTTGTCCCGGGCATGCACGGGACCCATTCTAAACATGGTTCGTCGTTCCCCATCAGCTTCCAATAACCAACCTCGCTCGGCTTGTATGCGGAAGTATATGGCACCGGTCATATACCGAAACATACAAATTGAACGAGTCTTAATAATAACTTGATAATTGACTTCATGCTACATGAATTTTATTGTCGTGTTCATACTTGTCATTTATTGTAGTTACTCCATGCTTGCTAATTTGGTCACATGACATTTAACCTGCTACACTTGCTTTATTTTATGATTCACTATTTATTGTGATTATTCCATGCTTATTGATTTTGATACATTATACTTGACCTGATGCACTTACTTTTATTTATACTTGCCACTTGGCTTCTTCTTGCACTCACTGGGTTGCCCACTAACAACCCTGGATTTGTATGTTCAGATTTGACAGGTTGGACCGAGGTGGACCCATCAGCTGAGGATCAGGCTACTTCAAGGAGCAGGCGGATCAGCCTTAGCTTCTCCAGTCTTTCCCTGCTCGCGAGATTCCCTTTCCAGCTCGTGAGTTATTATCTTTTGTACCCTGTACAGTCTACTTTTGTACTATCTAGTAATGTAATATTGATGTAATATTATGTCACTATTTGTGATGATTAAGTACTTGTACTATTTTGTATTGGAATGTATAATACCACGTATTTCCGCACTCTAAACCCTGTATTGTGTTGTATTGATGCTTAGCGTACATACGTGATGGTACCATCGCCCTGCGTATGTACGTCGCAGTGGCGTCCCCGTACCCGCCAGGATTGGGGCGCCATAGTTAAAATGGGAGAAAAGGAGCGCTATTTATAGCGCTACAAGAGGGGCAAATCCATCTGAACGGTTGCAACGATTCGGTCTGAACGGTTGCAACGATTCGGTCCAAACAGAAACTGCACAACCGTTGTAACGGTTCGCGACGGTTTCCTGTCAGCCGTTGCCGATCCGGATAGCGCAGCGGGTGCGATCCGCTGTAACCCATACCCGTGAGACCCTGTTCAAAAAGAACCGGATCGGGTAGGGAACCTGAATCCGAACCCGAGCCCCCCAGCTCCCGGCTTCGGCCGGCCAAGCGGCGGCGCGCGCGCGGGCATGGTTTCACCCTAATCGCGCGCGAAAACTCCAAGTACCCAAAAGACACACCCTTTGTTCCTATTTTTCTCTATCTAAACACTTCAAACTTTCATCCCATGACCAATGTGGGACTAAATGCTTTTAACTACCTTTAGTCCCCTTTTAATTTTTGAATTAAGCAAACTTTATACTTGAATATTTCATTCGTTCGAAGTCGGAATTGAACATGTGAATATACCACATTCATTCCCAATGGAAGGAGAACACAATCCAACCATTATCCAATTGATTCTATCAGCGGATCTCGACGTAATTCAACTCAAAGATTCACATTTAATTCTTCATATTTCCCAACAAATAGCCTCATAAACGAATATGTAGGACAGTGGTTCACCATAAAACCTAAATCAGTAGATAAAAGGATTATGGAAGGTTACGATATCTTTTTCATATGTACATCCACATTAATTTGTTTTCACGTCACTGCCCACCCACATGACCAGCCTATGCTAGAGGGAGTACACAAACGTTCAGAGGAACTGCAAACGTGCGTCGATGAGGGATGATCCATAGATTTGAATCCATATGTACATTGGAAAACATCTCGACATAAGTCTAATATCAATACTTTGCAACCATAAGCAATTTGAAATTTTGCATGCTTGGCACCGTTGTATCAAAATTTAACCCCTTCAACCCCACAAATGATAAGCTTCACCTAATAAACTACAATATCAGATTTAGGATTCATCAATGAGATTAACATCCAAAACACCAGGAATAAAACCAGCTCCTATTCCTTAGATCTTATGCGGACCTGAAATGATTAAAAAGTAAAAAGAAAAATTGTCAAATTCACGACGAGACGGTAATTCTTCTTCAAGACAGCCAAATTACAAGAAACATCGCTATATAACAACATGGAAAATTCATAAAAAAAAAAAGTTGATGCAGTTAAGCTCAGAAAAAGGATGGAACATGCTATATGACAGAAGTCACCAATAGAAAAAAAAAAAAAAATTAAAAAAAACATCATGAATAGAAAATAATGAAACAATAAAGTTGGAAGTGTGTTGAGACAGAATCACACTACAATTCAATCCTCTAGCAAGAAAAATAAATTAGGGATGATGTGCAGGAGGAACTCAACCAAAGGAAAACACTATAATGCTGAATCTATGTCAATGTATAATTGACTCAGGAATATACTAGAATGTTTGGACAAAGCATATAAACCCTAAAATGTAGCCTAAGGTACTGCAGTAAGAATCCAATCATATGAATATCGTACTTGATACAGAATAAAAGTATCCCATAGAGTACCTCTTGCAATCAAAGTCAGGAAATTATCTGTTATGATAGTCCTTGGTATAAAGATAGTCATGCCTATTCATCTCCAACAAGAATTGGTCATTCAACTCTGATTGCCTTGCTTTCTCACATGAAAGCAGTCTCCTTATATGAAAACAAATATATTAATGTATTAAACAGAAAACACATATATAGATGTTCCTTAGTTTCAATTTGTAGCAAATTACATGTCCTACCCCATGTCTGTTGAAGCATGATGCTCCTTGCTATCCACAACTCACAAGCAAACTATAAAAATGAGACATCACAACCAACAAGCAAATCTATCAATTTCAATATGCTCATCCCATCCACTGATATGAACATCAAACCTCAAGCCTGAACTACGATAAACAGTTACCTACTAGGTAATTTGATACTAAGATATATATAAAGAATTGTTGGAATATGAAGAATATATATATGTGTGAATCTTTGAATTGAATTACGGCGAGATCCGTTGATCGAATCAATTGGATGATGGTTGAGTGTGTTCTCCTTCCATTGGGGATGAACGTGGTATATTCACATGTTCAATTCTGACTTCGAATGAATGAGATATTCAAGTCTAAAGATTGCCTAATTCAAAGCCAAAATGGGACTAAAGGTAGCTAAAAGTATTTAGTCCCACATTGGCCATGGGATGGAAGTTTGTAGTATTTAAATAGAGAAAATTGAGAACAAAGGGCGTGCCCTTTGGGTACTTGGAGTTTTCGCGCGCGATTGGGAGGAAACCATGCCCGCACATGCGCGCGCGCCGCGGCGGCGGCCGGCCGGTGCCGGGCCGGGCTCGGGCTCGAGCTCGGGTTCCCTACCCGGCCGGTTCGACCGTATGGTGATTTGGTAGTGCTATCCAAATACCGTAAATGAGTGTTGTATCTTGGGAGACCAGCGTCCAGTAACCCGTTAGCACCGGTGCGGGGACGTAATTGTCTTAAGGAGATTCGCTTTAAGCGTACCTCACTCCAAGTACTGTATAAGTGAATTAATTTCTTTATACAGGGGATATACTGACTGATTTATATCAGTCTAATTGGTGTTTAACCAAGGACGCAGAAAATGTCTGAATTAATTTCTTTATACAGGGGATATACTGACTGATTTATATCAGTCTAATTGGTGTTTAACCAAGGATGCAGAAAATGTCTGAATTAATTTCTTTATACAGGGGATATACTGACTGATTTATATCAGTCTAATTGGTGTTTAACCAAGGATGCAGAAAATGTCTGAGACTAATCAAGATAGCTCTAGCAAGGCACCAAACATGCAGCTACAAACTTTGATGCCTACTCCACTTCCTAACCCGAAGCCAGAGAAGTCAGAAAAATTTGACGGCACAGAATGCAAGAGGTGGCAACAGAAGATGCTCTTCTACTTGATCACTCTTCATCTGGCTAGATTCCTGCAAGAAGATCCATCAGAGCCCGAAACTGATGCATGGACTCAATGTGACTTCCTTTGCCGAAATTATATTTTAAATGGACTGGATGACTCTATTTACAATGTCCACAGTCCTATCACAACGACAAAGAAGTTATGGGCCAGTCTTGACAAGAAGTACAAGACTGAGGATGCTGGTACCAAGAAGTTCGTCGTAGGACGATTTCTGGAGTACAAAATGGTGGACAGCAAGACTATAATCAGTCAGGTGCAAGAGTTCCAACTTATCTTGCACGAGATAGAAGCCGAAGGTATGATTCTACCTGAAACCTTTCAGGAGAAACTCCCACCTGCGTGGAGAGATTTCAAGAACTACTTGAAGCACAAGCGAAAGGAGCTGAAGTTGGAAGATCTCATTGTGAGGCTTCAAATCGAGGAGGACAACTGAAAGTCCGAGAAAAGGAGCAATAAGAACTCCTACGAAGCTAAAGCCAATGTGATCGAAGACTCAAAGGGGAAAGCGTCTAATTCTAAAGGCTTAAAGCGGAAGAAGACTTTCCAGGAGTACAAAGGCAAGGTCCAAGAAGGCAAAACATGCGCTTCAAAGGAACCTGCTACATCTGCAACAAAGAATGGCATAAGGCGAATGAATATCGCAGCCGTCTCAAAAAGAACAAGAAAATCCATCCACAGGCAAACTTGACCGACCATGCGTCGCCAAGCCTTTCAGCTGTGGTGTCAAAGGTGAATCTGACAACCAACAATAAGGATTGGTGGGTAGACACTGAGGCTACTCGGCAAATCTGATCTGAGAAATTATTATTCTCTGAATATCAAAAACTAGAGCAAGATGAGCAACTATTCATGGGAAACTCAGCCGTCTCAAAGGTTGAAGGAAAAGGCAAGGTCATCCTGAAGTGGACATCTGAAAAAGAGCTTACTCTGAACGATGTGCTACATGTTTCAGATATCCGCAAGAAATTGATCTCTGGATCAATACTTAGTAAGAAAGGATTTAGAATGATTTTTGAATCAGATAAATTTGTACTTACTAAGGGAGGGATGTATGTGGGAAGGGTTATCTTGTTGATGGACTTTTTAAAGCCAATGTTGCAGTGGTAGATAAAAAGTCTGTGTATTTGTACCCAAAACTTATAAATAAAGGAAAAACTTCTGTTTATTTGCTTGAGTCTCCTACTTTATGGCATGCTAGATTAGGGCATGTAAATTATAAGTCATTAAAGAACTTGTCTAATCTAGGATATATTCCTAAACTCAACTTGAAAGAAATTCACAAGTGTGAGATTTGTGTTGAGGCTAAGTTGACGAAAAATTTATTTCACTCAACTGATCGAAATACAGAACCTTTAGGGTTAATTCATAGCGATCTGTGTGACTTGAAGTTTATGCCAACTAGAGGCGGTAAAAAGTATTTTATTACTTTTATTGATGACTGTACAAGATACTGCTATGTGTATCTTTTAAACAGTAAGGATGAGGCAATAAATATGTTTATAACATATAAAGCCGAAGTTGAGAATCAACTCAACAAGCATATCAAGATTCTAAAATCCGATAGAGGCGGAGAATATGAATCAAATGATTTTAGTGAGTTATGTGCTAAATTTGGTATAATCCATCAAACAACAGCATCATATACTCCTCAGCAAAATGGAATTGCTGAACGGAAGAACAGAACTTTGAAGGAGATGGTCAATTCCATGCTCGTAAGTTCTGGAGCTCCGCAGAACTTGTGGGGGGAAGCTCTATTAACTGCAAATTATATTCTAAATAGAGTACCCCACAAGAAACTTGGTCTTATACCATTTGAGTTATGGCATGGAAGGACACTTTCCTACCATTACCTCAAAATGTGGGGGTGCCTTGCAAAGGTACTAACACCATTACCTAAAAAGACTACGTTGGGAGCAAAAACTATGGACTGCATATTCATAGGCTATACCTTGAATAGTAGTGCCTACAGATTTCTGGTTCATAAATCAGAGATACCAGATATTCATGTAAACATGATTATCGAATCTAGAGATGCTGTGTTCTTTGAAGATATTTTTCCATATAAACGGGAAACAGATAAGACTTCTGAGAAAAGAACACATGAGATGACGTTCAGGGACGAAAGCCCCGAGGAACCGATTGTTAATGCGAAAATTGAACCAAGAAGAAGTCAGAGATCTAGAATCTCAAAAACTTTTGGTCTAGATTTCATAGCATACGCTATTGAAAGCGAGCCTCAAACATTTAAAGAGGCTATGTCAACCCCAGAAGCACAAATGTAGAAAGAAGCTATAAATAGCGAAATAGAATCCATACTAAGTAATCATACTTGGGAATTGTAAACTTGCCTCCTGGCAGTAAACCAATTGGGTGTAAGTGAATTTTCAAAAGAAAATTAAAACCCGATGGATCTATCGATAAGTACAAGGCTAGATTAGTAGCCAAGGGTTATCGATAAAAAGACATGATTGCTTTGATACTTATTCACCAGTAACAAGAATAACATCCATTCGGATGTTGATTGCAATTGCAGTATTGCATAACTTAGATATCCATCAAATGGATGTCAAGACTGCATTCTTAAATGGTGAATTAAATGAAGAAATATATATGGAGCAACCTGAAGGATTTATAGTCAAGGGCCAAGAACAAATGTGGAAAGAAGCTATAAATAGCGAAATAGATTCCATACTAAGTAATCATACTTGAGAATTAGTAAACTTGCCTCCTGGTAGTAAACCAATTGGGTGTAAGTGAATTTTCAAAAGAAAATTAAAACCCGATGGATCTATCGATAAGTACAAGGCTAGATTAGTAGCCAAGGGTTATCGACAAAAAGAAGGACTTGACTACTTCGATACTTATTCACCAGTAACAAGAATAACATCCATTCGGATGTTGATTACAATTGCAGTATTGCATAACCTAGATATCCATCAAATGGATGTCAAGACTGCATTCTTAAATGGTGAATTAAATGAAGAAATATATATGGAGCAACTTGAAGGATTTATAGTCAAGGGCCAAGAACACAAAGTGTGTAAATTGGTAAAATCCTTATACGGTCTAAAGCAGGCTCCAAAATGATGGCATGAGAAACTTGATAGTGTCATGATCAAAGATAGATTCACTATCAATGAATGCGATAAGTGTGTTTACACTAAAACAGTTGAAAATGCATGTATCATTATTTGTCTTTATGTAGACGACATGTTGATACTTGGGACTAATATTGAAATTATTAAGTCCACTAAAAGAATGTTATCCAAAGCTTTGACATGAAGGATCTGGAGGTTGCTGATGTAATTTTAGGAATTAAAATCACCAGAACACAGATGGAATCAGTCTATCTCAATCTCACTACGTGGATAAGATGATAAAAAGATTCAAGGATCATGGGATAAAAGAGAATACTAATCCTTTCTCCCACACATTCACCTTTATAAGAATACAGGAACTGGAATACACCAGTTTGAGTATTCTCAGATTATCGGAAGTCTAATGTATTTAATGAATTGCACTAGACCCGATATTGCTTACGCTGTAAGTAAGTTAAGCAGATACACTAGTAATCCTAGTGATCAACATTGGACTGCTCTACTACGAGTATTGGGGTACGTATCACATACCAAGGAATATGCCTTGAGATATGGACAGTATCCACCTGTACCTTAAGGATACAGTGATGCTAATTGATTGCAGATTCTGAGGAATCAAAATCAACTAGCGAATACGTATATACTCTAGGAGGAGCAGCGGTACCTTGGAAATCTTCTAAGCAAACATGTATTGCCCATTCACTATGGAATCGGAATTCATAACCTTAGATAAGGCCGGAGAAGAAACAGAATGGCTTCGACAATTTTGGAAGATATACCATTATGGCAAAAGCCAGTGCCCGCTATATGTATACACTGCGATAATCAAGCAGCTATATCTAGGGCACAAAATGTTATATATAACGGTAAGTCTAGACATATTCGTCGTAGACATAATACTGTGAAGCAATTGCTCTCAAATGAAATTATCTCTATTGACTTTGTCTCGTCAAAAGATAATTTAGCGGATCTGCTTACTAAAGGTTTAAGTGGAGAGCGTATAAACTGCGCATCGAGGGGAATGTGTCTAAAAGCCTAACCTTACAGAGTCAGCTTAATGGAAACCTCACTTAGCGACTGGAGATCCCACAGACTAAGTTCAAGAGGAAAAACTAGTTATGATTGACTCAGCAAGTAAGCACTTGGGAGCTTGACTCCAATCCATTCCTAAGGTGCACATAAGTGCTTTTCTACAAGTGGATTAAGATAAGCTTAACGCTTTTAATGATGCCTATATCTTGTTACTAAACAGTGGAGTAGAGTAGACTACTCTTAATAGGACGATCACCTATGTGAGTATAGAGTTGGGTCGGTTCTTGAGGAATTTCTATGGAGGCTGTTATTCCCTAAAGATACTCTCTGAAACCAAGAATGTCCAGGGCCAAAACGGACACAACCGAGAACCAAAGTTGATTTGGAAAGTCACTGTGTGAAGCTTGTTGACTTGGCTTACACTAACGGCTAACAGTTCAAGACATAGTTCACTGATTAGCCAGTAAGTTCGATAAAGTTTTCGCTATGGAAGGTTCAAGACCTAGTTCACCTATCCTGATGCAGTTTCTTTTCTAAAGTACCTTTCACAATAGAGTCAGACTCTTTGTGTGTCAATTCCTTGAATCTCCATTCATTGTGGGGAATTGTTGGAATATGAAGAATATATATGTGAATCTTTGAATTGAATTACGGCGAAATCCGTTGATCGAATCAATTGGATGATGGTTGGAGTGTGTTCTCCTTCCATTGGGGATGAACGTGGTATATTCACATGTTCAATTCTGACTTCGAATGAATGAGATATTCAAGTCTAAAAATTGCCTAATTCAAAGCCAAAATGGGACTAAAGGTAGCTAAAAGCATTTAGTCCCACATTGACCATGGGATGAAAGTTTGTAGTGTTTAAATAGAGAAAATTGAGAACAAAGGGCGTGCCCTTTGGGTACTTGGAGTTTTCGCGGGCGATTAGGAGGAAACCATGCCCACACATGCGCGCGCGTGCCGCCGCTGGCGGCGCCTGCGCCGGCGCCGGGCCGGGCTCGGGACCGGGACTGGGTTCGGGTTCCCTACCCGGCCTGGTTCTTTTTGAACTGGGTCTCACGGGTATGTGTTACGCGAAGCATACCCGCTCCGCTATTCGGATCCGAACCGCCCCGCCAATGGACCCACTCCGCTATCCGGATCCGAACCGCTCCGCCAACGGCTGTCGCGGCAGTTGGACGGCCAACGGTTGCGGTGGTTGGGTCGAACCGTTGCAACGGTTACCGAACCATTGCAACTATTCGTTGGGTTCGGACTAGTTGGCCCCTCCCGGAGCGCTATAAATAACGCTCTGAATTCTCAATTGAAACACACACAACACACCAACAACAAGAAATCTGAAGGAGATCCTCTCTCTCTCTCAGTCTTGAAGTGACTTCCAAACAGGAAGTGGGAAATCAGTAATTCAGTTTCCAAAGCAGCTTCCAAAAGAGATTCCGCAAAAAATTCGTTCTGAAAGAGGGCTCAGAAAATTCAACAGATTCTTTAATAGAATTGTTGTCTGAATCTTGGACTTCTGAAGAAGAATATTCTTCAACCTTCCTTCTTTCTCTACAGTGGGTGCACCTCCAAAGTAAAGGCAAATATTCTCCCGAAATTTGTCTTTGTCCCGCTGTTTCAATAATCCTGTGAAGGTACTGGTTAACTACGGTTCGACCGTACGGTGATTTGGTAGTGCTATCCAAATACCGTGAAGGAGTGTTGTATCTTGGGAGACCAGCGTCCAGTAACCCGTTAGCACCGGTGCGGGAGACGTAATTGTCTTAAGGAGATTCGCTTTAAGCGTACCTCACTCCAAGTACTGTATAAGTGAATTAATTTCTTTATACAGGGGATATATTGATATTCAGTATATTGAGACTGATTTATACCAGTCTAATTGGTGTTTAACCAAGGAAGGAAATTGATAGGTGGTTCTTAAATTAAGGAACGTTCTATTGAACGGAAAACCTCCCACCTGATATTTACCGACCTGGCCAATTAGATCGGTGATATTTTCAGTGATCTTGATTAGTTGTCAGATTGATCCCAGAAACCAACAAGAATTAAATGCATCTGCGAGAATAAATGTATGGGGGAAGCTATCAAGCTTAAAACACAAAAACAATGTTAAGCACATGCTAACTTTTAAAATTCTATGAACAGAAGTAGCTTCAGAAAAATAAAAATAAAATATGACAAACGAATTGTGCACGAAACTATGAGATAAAACAAGCCGCAAATACAGCTACATAATTAAACCAAACTTTTAACTAGACTTTCTCAAGTCGAAGAAGACGCAAGTGTAGGTACTTAGATAAGGCAAAAGTTGATTCTACAAATCAGATCTCCACAGCTCCATTAGTTGCACATAAATAACATAGCCTGAACATTGAAAACATATGGGTAAAACTGCAGAACACAGCTCTGAAGGCACTGCATAGATACGACCACTGTTTTCCTACTGGATCACTAGTTGAACCTATGGGTGTATGAGTTGGTACAAGATTCTAGTCATAGGAAAGCCAAATGGCTGGTAGCCAGACACATCTTACTGGTCCATCAAATGTGTACAAAATCAGACTAGAAGGGTTTTCTAACTAGTGATGATTTCTTATTTGATTCTTAAAACAGAAATGATATGTGAAACCAAGAACAAATCACCTGGCTTCCCTCCTGATTGAACAGCACTTTCTGTTGGTTCCACACCATAAAGCTTAAAGAAAGAAACAGGCACCACAAGGATGAAATTTAGAACAGAAAGTAACAGCTATTAATGGGCTGAATCAGATTATGCCGAATGAGACTAATCAATGATAACATTATTTACTCTTTATTTGCACTTAACCCCGACCTCAAGATTTTTCTCTTTAAGATATTTTCTGCAAGTGCAGGTAGATTGTTAAATTACTGCAAGTGCAGGTAGATTGTTGTAGCACTTGAGGGTTGGTCCACAGGGAAGATGTTTCTTAATGATCCTAACACAAATTAGGTGAATTGATTAGAAAGATTGAAAAGTTGGTGTGAACTAAGTTATCAAAGAGAAGGATCATGCAACTAGAGTAGAATCCTCTAAACTACTGTTCATGTGCTGGTGTTTATCTCTCAACTAAATAATTTACACAATAATAAATTCTTGTTTCAAATGGTATAAAATTCTAGAACTGTGGTCCTATGCATAAGATAATAAATTAAATCGCATATTCCATTAAAGTACTAAAATAAAATTAAAGCAATAATTAAGAAAAACACTAATCATGGAATATTGACTATTTAAACATATCTTATCAAATTTCTAATGTCTAGCAATTAATCCCATTGATTAAAAATCATTAATGTATTTTTCAATTTTATTTGAGAGATTTAAAAATGCACCACAATCTAATAAGTATAGGCTCATGAAATTTTATTTACTTACACATATTAAATATAATCATCATGTAGTTTAACAAATGAATTATTAATTAATTAAAAATTAAATTAATAATTAAATTAATGATCTAAATAATTTCTCTTAACAAATATACTTCAGACTGAATTAAATATTTAAAACATTAATCGGAATTAAAGGCGTTGACCGATCTGAAAGATCGCTCCGGCTGGCCTAGGGAGACGTGTGCGCCCGCGGTCTGAATGGTGTCTGTGGACCCCACCCGGTTTGGCTGTGGGAGACACGGACTTTGAAAAGCGCGTTACAACTTCTTTATGCAGGCGCCTTTATCAAGGTGTTGTACTTAGGTACTAATAATGCACCTTTAGATGGGACGCTGAAAGGAGTGCCTGCGGCCGCTCCGTTCTGGGGCCCTTGCAGATGGCGGGCCCTTCTGCTTTCAAGGCAGCGCCTTTTTTTTCCTTAAGGCGCTGCGGCTCTAGGTGTTTGGTTTGAAGGAAATGGGCGGAAGTAAGAAAATTGAAAAGTATAATTGATCACTTTCTTATTTATCCAAACACCGAAAAAGGAAAATAAAAAAATTCCTTTTCTTTTTCTATTCTCTCTTTTACACAACCATTTCTTCACTTCCAGAGTGCTATACTTAATTTTGTGGTCATATAAATCTCATTTGTAATAAGTTGTAGCGCAAAACAGTTAATTTTTTGATCATGTAAATTTCACTTGCATTCTAATTACAGTTCATTTTTTATTTTTCTTAATTAATTTTTATTTTAATATTATTTTGCGGTCAACTTTGTGGTCAACTTTTTCACTTCCACTTCCACATTACCATCCAAACACCGGAAAAGACATAACATTTTCCAAACTACACTTCCTAACAACATCCAAACACCGAAAAACTTACTAACCAATTCTCAAGTTCCAAAGGGAACTATTATCACTTCCTCACTTCCTTACTTCCTCACTTCCACCGTTAACCAAACAGGCCCTCATGATTGGAGCTCTGAGACCAAAGGTCTGACACGTCTTGATTTGAACTCCGGGAGAAAAGCTACAATGTCGTAATTAGGTTGAACGAAGCAAAAACAAAAGGAAAAAATTTCAGAGAGAAAAAGAATACGGTCGTCAAAAATTAAATTTTGAATATGTAGATTACATGTAGAAAAATAGGTCTCCCCAACGCTTAGCCTTACATGATTATTTATAGACTTAAGGTTTGACCGTTTTACAAAGAAGTCCATAATGATTATTCAACTGCACAGAAAAGTATCTCATATCAAATTACATTTTGGTTCCTAAACTTAACAAAATTGCATTTTTGTCCCAACTGGTTTCAAACTTCTCCGAATTGACTGTAAATTTATTTGACGGCTGATTTCAGCGTGGTAAAGAAATACCGGCAGTGCCAAGCATCCCATCTTACCTTCAATCTCCTGTTGCACATTTTACAGTCTTCGAAATACGCTTTTGTGGTCCAGTCTTCTTATAATAGCTTATTCTGCAAAATATCACTAAAAATATCCGAGTAGTATTATTTATGGACAAATAATAGATGAATATGGGTATAAAAAATGTGACATAATCGTGCTGATCAGATACCCCCACACCTATCTTTTGCTAGTCTTCGAGTAAAACTTAAAAGAAAAACTAAGAACAAATAAATAGAAAAATTATCTTATCTCATTTTTGTAGGAATCACGGTTGCACTTAGCACGTGCAACAAGCCGTTAAACTCCTACGTTACACCTAGAGGACGAGTTTTATATTGTTAGGATTTTCAGTGGATTACGCCCACAAAATCCATAAAAGAATGAGATTAAAGAATAAATAAAAGTAAAATAAGGATAACCGAAAATCAAGAAAGGAAATTTTTTTTTTATCATCTACTCAAATTAACTAGTTAGCAAGATCACAAGTTTCTAAGAGTTTCATTTTTAAGTACGATCTCGATTTAAGAAATTATATCGGCTATAAAATAAAGTCTCAAATATAAAACTTTACACCACCTGTTCTAAGTTTCAGAGCTTATGCACCCCGAGATCATGATATAATTCTCAAGTTTGAGAATATTTAACTACAAATTTCGTACTTGTTTTTGTGATAACAATTATTATTATTATTATTTTAAGACTCTTTAATTATCTTTCGCATAGATATCGAGGCTTTCGGGCCAAGACACCTAACTAATTGATAGTCAAAATTATTATATTTTATGGTGTCTTATTCTATTAGGCTTTCTTAGTTACCCATGTAGCGAGTTTTGGGCCAATGCTCCCAAATCAGATGGTCTTAGGGCAATAAGTGTAAAACACTCCTACGGACTTGATTACTCAGGCAAATGAGGCCACAAGATAAGACTTATTAATACTATTTTACTATATAATAAATCTCTCTGTTTTTTAAATAATTGTAATAAATATCTTAAGCCTATGAACTTAATAATGTAAGTGTTATTGGGTACATAATCACTTAGACTAACTTTAGATGGTATGTTCGTTCTAGATTTTAATCTCTACTTTAAGATTTTATGATTCTTTCATCTTGATGTTACATTTAAAATCCACTCATAGATACTAAATCACTCATATACTAGCTAACAATCTGTAGAAAATTTTATTTTTCATTTTTTTGACTCTTAAAAGAAAATAAAGATAAAGTAAAAAAAGATAATAAAATAAAACCAAAACACTAAAACCAAAAAGACTCCTAAAAAAAAAAGAAGTGTGTGAATCTCCCCCCCACCCCACTTAAAATGTGTCATGTCTTCATTCAAGCAAATGAATACAATATAAAAGATGCACTCTTAAATTATTGTAATACCCCGTTCCTGGAATACGTACTTAGTTGCGTATTCAGATTTTCGATCGTATTTTTCGATTCGTTTTCTGTATTTATTCTGTATTATGAATTCCTTACATGATTGTTTTGTCTTGGTTTTGGATTCGTGGATTCGGAGTCAACCTTGGTTTGAACCGAAGGCCCGAATCCCAGAGTATTGCTCGGTTTGGACAATTCCACTATTCCGATTTGACCGATTTCTGTTTCAAACATCATTTTCCAATATTCTAGATTTTATGTGATTTTCTGGATTTTTCTGGAATTAAAAGGAATATTTTCAAAACCGGTGTCGGCCAGTGCCGCTGACCGATTCCTGGATTTTTAATTTGAAATATGCATTGTATTTCTCGAATCCGATTTCACCGAGCATCTTAAAATATTATTTTCTATTTTTGAGGATTTTTCGGAACGATTCCGAAACAGTCGATTTTTCAACCTTATTATTATATTATTATTTTTAATCTTTTCTTTCTTTCTTTCTTTCCTTCCTTTTCTTTTTCCCTCAACCGACTCCACCTACTCCCCTCCACGTGGGGAGACATTCCCCTCTCCCTCATTAACCCCTCTCCCATCCATCAATCTCTCCCTCTCTTTTTCCTTTTCTTTTCTTTTCTTTTTCCTTTCTTTTCTATTCTTTTCCTTCTTCTTTTCTTTCTTCTTCTTCTTCTTCTTTCTCTCCTGCGTGGGCGACGCCCACTCCACCGACCCAACCTCCGGCCACCTCCGGCGATCAACGCCGGCGTAGGATCACCCCCCATCTTCTCTCTCTTCTTCTTTTCTTTTCTTTTCTTTTCTTTTCTTCCTCCTCTTGGATCCGGCCACGTCCACCTCCATCGCCGGCTCCCCTCTCCTCCGGCGCTGCCCCGGCGAGGGCAGACCGCCGCCGGCGCGCGGCCGGCGGCCTGGGCGCGGCCAGGGGGCCTCGGGCCCCCTGTGCGCCGCTGTGGAGGGGGCAGCAGCCCCCTCCTTCTCCTCTCCTGGGGTGGCCGGCGCCACCCCGTTCTAGCGCCGCCGGCGCTGGCCGGCGGCCGCGGGCAGCCAGGGGCCACCTGGGCCCCTGTGCTGGGGCGGAGAGGGGGGCAGGCCCCCTCTCCTTTTCTCTCTGTTGAGGGGGGCAAAGCCCCCCTCTTTCCTTGCTGGGGGGGGCAACAGCCCCCCTGTGTTCTGTGGAGGGGGCGGCGCCCCCTCCTTCCTCTGCCGGCGGCCGGCGCCGCCCGGCGCCGCCGCCTGGCCGGCGGCCAGGGCCGAGTGCCCCCAAAAGGGGGGGGCACTGTGTCGGTGCGGGGGGGGGGGGGCAGCAGCCCCCCTTCTTTCTCTCTCTCTCTCTCTCCTGGACTCTCCCTCTCTCTCTCTTGGATCTCTCTCTCTCTCCTGTTTCTCTCTCCTCTCTCTTTCTCTCTCCTCTCTTTCTCACTCTAGCTCTCTCTCTCTCCTGATTCTCTCTCTCTCATCATCCACTTTCTCTCTCTAAAGAAAACCCTAACTCTCTCTCTAGACTTTCTCTCTCTAGACTTTCTCTCTCTAAAAATCCCATTTTCTCTCTCTAGACTTTCTCTCTCTAAACCTCTCTTTCTCTCTCCTACTCTCTCTCTCTCTCCACCACAACCCTCCTTTGGATTTGGACCGTAGCTTCCTTCGTCGATCGTGTCGCCGTGGATCCATTTGGCGATATTGTCAACCTCGATCCTTCCGAACACGTAAAGCTTCCAATCACCGATCTATGTGAGTATTCCTACTCACCAAGACTTGTCTAATTCTTTGTATATTCATGTTTCCATATCATGTGCAATTATGTCTTCAATTCATGATTATTTAGTCATCAAACAAAACCCTAGAAATCTATTCTGTTTGCTGTTTTCCCACGATTAGTCGACTTGACCTTAGTTCCTAGTCGACTAGAGACCCCTAGTCGACTACTAACATTCCCCTAGTCGACTAATCTTCCCTGGACCAGAAAACCTAACTCTCGGCCTAGTCGACTTATCACAAACCCTAGTCGACTTGAACCCCTAGTCGACTAACCCTTCTCCCTAGTCGACTCCTGAAACAAATCCCAACTCTCTGTATCTCAGACTTAGTCGACTTAAGTATCTGTTAGTCGACTTGACCCTCCTATTAGTCGACTACCCCTTCTAACCTAGTCGACTGACTTTCCCTGAAGCAGAAACCCAAATTCTCTGGATCACAGTATTAGTCGACTAATTCTGGCTGTCTGTTCTGATTGATTACTTCCTTGAACATGAACCTTAGCCTATAGACTTATATCATTTATTGGTATTGTTTGACTTGTCACTTGACAAACATCGTCTTCTATTCTCTTCCTCTCTCCTCTTCACTCTACATATTTATATCAGGTTTGGTGGCGCGTCCCAACTTCCGTGGATTTCGGATCTTTCGGTATATTGGTGACTCAGGCGAGTGTTCTCACTCGCTACCCTCTTGTTTTCCTATTTTATTGATTGCTCCAGTCTTCATGTATTGTATTTCATGCTTTATATCTTTTATTGCTTTATGCTATGCGTGGCCGACCCTTCGTGGTCGTTGTATTCTTGATTTCTGATATGCTTGTTTCTTTATCATATACCATGCGTGGCCGACCCTTCGTGGTCGTTGTATTCTTGGTTTCTGATATGTTATCACTTACCATGCTATTACTAGACCTGTCAATTACATGTTACCTTTTAACACATGTATATCACCTGACATCCAGAGTGTTATCACCTGACCACTTGACATGCTCTTTGGCAAGACCCTATTGGTATGACCAGACTATTATCAATCTCTTATATGCTTGGTTGCTTGATAAATATCACCATCTTGTCATGCTATCACTTTACACCCAGCATGATGTATTTGACTTGTGATTGTCATCTTTACGGGAACCTTGACTTGTTATACTGTATCATGATCAGTGACCTGTTTTCCTGCTTTACATGCAGTGACCTGATTATGTAGTACTTATGTACTCCTGTATTCCTGATCATGCCTTGTTCCTGATTATTCCCGTAAAGTGATAATTAAACTATTAAATTCTAAAATGGATCAACTTGTATTGGGTCGGGGGAAACATGCGGATATCGATATGTGTTCGTGTTTACAGTGGCATTAGGTTGTGCACTTTATATCCGGTCTGACCTGTGGTACTCCAGGGGACCGAGGGGAGAGCTGGCTCCCTTATTCATGTTATTATAGGGCATACATAAGTCCCTCATGGTGAGCCTTGCGGCTGGCTTCCGTTTCCATGCAACGGAACAATCATTGGCCGTGGTCCCGGGTATGTACGGGACCCACTGTAAACATAGTTCGTTGATACAACCGCTGTTTCCAATAACAACCTCGACTTGCTTATATATGGATGTATGTGAGTTGGCCGTACACCGAGACACATACCTAGATATATGGGTAAGACGAGTAATAATAAAGTGTCATAATAACCGGCTCTTTAAGTTGTAAGTAGAGGTATGTGGAATGGGACGCATACCAAAGCCTACATCTTAAATAGCTATGAATTTGTGCTGTGCCTTACCGTATTTGCTTTTCCCGGACTTTATATCGGATTTCATGTTTTATGAGTATTATGATATGACTACCTTGTAGCTCGTTCTTGGTTTTATTCTGATTTCCTGTTTTATGATTCTCATGCCATGTCTATTCTTACCTGCCCTATCCTATCTGCCTCCTGAGTATTTCCTTCTTGATATATGCATTATTGTGCTCACCCTGCTTCACCACTTGGTTTTGCTTCTACACTCGCCTGGGGAGTATCATTTGACTCCCCTGGATCCTCACGTCCAGGTCATGGAGCTAGGAGCGTGTGATCGGAGTAGCGCAGTGGTAGCGTGGATCCCCAGCAGGCCTTTCAGAGTTCCATCCTTCCAGACCCCCTCTGTGCCTCTCGAGTTTTTCCCTAGCAAACTCGTGAGTGCCCTTTTTCTATTTATGCTTGTACTTTCCTTGTATACGTGCATGTGAGCTTCCTTTTATACTGTTCATATATATTGTATATCTCTTGTATTCCCGCATTTGCGCATCAGTGATATAATATTATTGTAATATTGTAATCACATCTGGTGATAATTCTGTAATTGGATATATGTGTTGGAATGTATAATGCACCATATGCTTCCGTACTCTGATTCTTGTCTGTACTGATGCTTAGCGTATATACGGGAGGGTAGTTCTGACCTACGTATATACGTTGCAGTGACGTCCCCGTATTCGTGGAATCGGGGCGTTACAGGTTGGTATCAGAGCTTAGGCTCTGACTTCCTCAGTACGTCCAGAAGGCAAATCAATGGTAAAGAGATTTGCAACTGGAATACATGAATCTTGGTTATACATTCCAACTGCAAGTGCAGAGTTATCTATTTCTTGACTATCTTTCCTTTGATTTCAAATCCCTCCTTGACTATCTTTTCCTTGGATTCCTGATCTCTCCTATCCTTTCCCCGTTTTGGTTTTATGTTTTGGTTTTATGAAGCCTTATACTATCTTAAGATATGACTAGACTAGGAAGGTAGTGGCTGGTTCTGCATGAAGCTATTATGGGATCTCTCGGCAAATTCTATGAAGCTTGGTATTCTCCAGATCGAATCTGATCTGGCTATCTTTCAGAAGACAACAGTTGGGATTCTTAATTGTCGGTCTTCCTTATTATTATGCTCAGGAGTATTAGGGTTTTCTTTATTCATTTATTACACAGCCACGACATCATCAGCAAAATTATTACACAGCCACGACATCATCAGTATATTTATTACACAGCCACGACATCATCAGTATCATTCAGCATTATTCGGAGATTTATACAGCCAGAAGTGAGGAGGATAATTATTGTTCAGTTGACTTGAGAGCCCTACCTATAGTGCTTCATATCTTAATTAGTATAGATTCCAGCCTTTGTTCCCTTTGTATTCAATTTGCCCCTTAACGAAATTGCGAGGACGCAATTTTTTGTAAGGTGGGTGGATTGTAATACCCGTTCCTGGAATACGTACTTAGTTGCGTATTCAGATTTTCGATCGTATTTTTCGATTCGTTTTCTGTATTTATTCTGTATTATGAATTCCTTACATGATTGTTTTGTTTTGGTTTTGGATTCGTGGATTCGGAGTCAACCTTGGTTTGAACCGAAGGCCCGAATCCCAGAGTATTGCTCGGTTTGGACAATTCCACTATTCCGATTTGACCGATTTCTGTTTCAAACATCATTTCCAATATTCTAGATTTTATGTGATTTTCTGGATTTTTCTGGAATTAAAAGGAATATTTTCAAAACCGGTGTCGGCCAGTGCCGCTGACCGATTCCTGGATTTTTAATTTGAAATCTGCATTGTATTTCTCGAATCCGATTTCACCGAGCATCTTAAAATATTATTTTCTATTTTTGAGGATTTTTCGGAACGATTCCGAAACAGTCGATTTTTCAACCTTATTATTATATTATTATTTTTAATCTTTTCTTTCTTTCTTTCTTTCCTTCCTTTTCTTTTTCCCTCAACCGACTCCACCTACTCCCCTCCACGTGGGGAGACATTCCCCTCTCCCTCATTAACCCTCTCCCATCCATCAATCTCTCCCTCTCTTTTTCCTTTCTTTTCTTTTCTTTTTTCCTTTCTTTTCTATTCTTTTCCTTCTTCTTTTCTTTCTTCTTCTTCTTCTTCTTTCTCTCCTGCGTGGGCGACGCCCACTCCACCGACCCAACCTCCGGCCACCTCCGGCGATCAACGCCGGCGTAGGATCACCCCCCATCTTCTCTCTCTTCTTCTTTTCTTTTCTTTTCTTTTCTTTTCTTCCTCCTCTTGGATCCGGCCACGTCCACCTCCATCGCCGGCTCCCCTCTCCTCCGGCGCTGCCCGGCGAGGGCAGACCGCCGCCGGCGCGCGGCCGGCGGCCTGGGCGCGGCCAGGGGGCCTCGGGCCCCCTGTGCGCCGCTGTGGAGGGGGCAGCAGCCCCTCCTTCTCCTCTCCTGGGGTGGCCGGCGCCACCCCGTTCTAGCGCCGCCGGCGCTGGCCGGCGGCCGCGGGCAGCCAGGGGCCACCTGGGCCCCTGTGCTGGGGCGGAGAGGGGGGCAGGCCCCCTCTCCTTTTCTCTCTGTTGAGGGGGGCAAAGCCCCCCTCTTTCCTTGCTGGGGGGGGGCAACAGCCCCCCTGTGTTCTGTGGAGGGGGCGGCGCCCCTCCTTCCTCTGCCGGCGGCCGGCGCCGCCCGGCGCCGCCGCCTGGCCGGCGGCCAGGGCCGAGTGCCCCCAAAGGGGGGGGCACTGTGTGGGTGCGGGGGGGGGGGCAGCAGCCCCCCTTCTTTCTCTCTCTCTCTCTCCTGGACTCTCCCTCTCTCTCTCTTGGATCTCTCTCTCTCTCCTGTTTCTCTCTCCTCTCTCTTTCTCTCTCCTCTCTTTCTCACTCTAGCTCTCTCTCTCTCCTGATTCTCTCTCTCTCATCATCCACTTTCTCTCTCTAAAGAAAACCCTAACTCTCTCTAGACTTTCTCTCTCTACACTTTCTCTCTCTAAAAATCCCATTTTCTCTCTCTAGACTTTCTCTCTCTAAACCTCTCTTTCTCTCTCCTACTCTCTCTCTCTCCACCACAACCCTCCTTTGGATTTGGACCGTAGCTTCCTTCGTCGATCGTGTCGCCGTGGATCCATTTGGCGATATTGTCAACCTCGATCCTTCCGAACACGTAAAGCTTCCAATCACCGATATATGTGAGTATTCCTACTCACCAAGACTTGTCTAATTCTTTGTATATTCATGTTTCTATATCATGTGCAATTATGTCTTCAATTCATGATTATTTAGTCATCAAACCAAAACCCTAGAAATCTATTCTGTTTGCTGTTTTCCCACGATTAGTCGACTTGACCTTAGTTCCTAGTCGACTAGAGACCCCTAGTCGACTACTAACATTCCCCTAGTCGACTAATCTTCCCTGGACCAAAAAACCTAACTCTCGGCCTAGTCGACTTATCACAAACCCTAGTCGACTTGAACCCCCTAGTCGACTAACCCTTCTCCCTAGTCGACTCCTGAAACAAATCCCAACTCTCTGTATCTCAGACTTAGTCGACTTAAGTATCTGTTAGTCGACTTGACCCTCCTATTAGTCGACTACCCCTTCTAACCTAGTCGACTGACTTTCCCTGAAGCAGAAACCCAAATTCTCTGGATCACAGTATTAGTCGACTAATTCTGGCTGTCTGTTCTGATTGATTACTTCCTTGAACATGAACCTTAGCCTATAGACTTATATCATTTATTGGTATTGTTTGATTTGTCACTTGATAAACATCGTCTTCTATTCTCTTCCTCTCTCCTCTTCACTCTACATATTTATATCAGGTTTGGTGGCGCGTCCCAACTTCCGTGGATTTCGGATCTTTCGGTATATTGGTGACTCAGGCGAGTGTTCTCACTCGCTACCTCTTGTTTTCCTATTTTATTGATTGCTCCAGTCTTCATGTATTGTATTTCATGCTTTATATCTTTTATTGCTTTATGCTATGCGTGGCCGACCCTTCGTGGTCGTTGTATTCTGATTTCTGATATGCTTGTTTCTTTATCATATACCATGCGTGGCCGACCCTTCGTGGTCGTTGTATTCTTGGTTTCTGATATGTTATCACTTACCATGCTATTACTAGACCTGTCAATTACATGTTACCTTTTAACACATGTATATCACCTGACATCCAGAGTGTTATCACCTGACCACTTGACATGCTCTTTGGCAAGACCCTATTGGTATGACCAGACTATTATCAATCTCTTATATGCTTGGTTGCTTGATAAATATCACCATCTTGTCATGCTATCACTTTACACCCAGCATGATGTATTTGACTTGTGATTGTCATCTTTACGGGAACCTTGACTTGTTATACTGTATCATGATCAGTGACCTGTTTTCCTGCTTTACATGCAGTGACCTGATTATGTAGTACTTATGTACTCCTGTATTCCTGATCATGCCTTGTTCCTGATTATTCCCGTAAAGTGATAATTAAACTATTAAATTCTAAAATGGATCAACTTGTATTGGGTCGGGGGAAACATGCGGATATCGATATGTGTTCGTGTTTACAGTGGCATTAGGTTGTGCACTTTATATCCGGTCTGACCTGTGGTACTCCAGGGGACCGAGGGGAGAGCTGGCTCCCTTATTCATGTTATTATAGGGCATACATAAGTCCCTCATGGTGAGCCTTGCGGCTGGCTTCCGTTTCCATGCAACGGAACAATCATTGGCCGTGGTCCCGGGTATGTACGGGACCCACTGTAAACATAGTTCGTTGATACAACCGCTGTTTCCAATAACAACCTCGACTTGCTTATATATGGATGTATGTGAGTTGGCCGTACACCGAGACACATACCTAGATATATGGGTAAGACGAGTAATAATAAAGTGTCATAATAACCGGCTCTTTAAGTTGTAAGTAGAAGTATGTGGAATGGGACGCATACCAAAGCCTACATCTTAAATAGCTATGAATTTGTGCTGTGCCTTACCGTATTTGCTTTTCCCGGACTTTATATCGGATTTCATGTTTTATGAGTATTATGATATGACTACCTTGTAGCTCGTTCTTGGTTTTATTCTGATTTCCTGTTTTATGATTCTCATGCCATGTCTATTCTTACCTGCCCTATCCTATCTGCCTCCTGAGTATTTCCTTCTTGATATATGCATTATTGTGCTCACCCTGCTTCACCACTTGGTTTTGCTTCTACACTCGCCTGGGGAGTATCATTTGACTCCCCTGGATCCTCACGTCCAGGTCATGGAGCTAGGAGCGTGTGATCGGAGTAGCGCAGTGGTAGCGTGGATCCCCAGCAGGCCTTTCAGAGTTCCATCCTTCCAGACCCCCTCTGTGCCTCTCGAGTTTTTCCCTAGCAAACTCGTGAGTGCCCTTTTTCTATTTATGCTTGTACTTTCCTTGTATACGTGCATGTGAGCTTCCTTTTATACTGTTCATATATATTGTATATCTCTTGTATTCCCGCATTTGCGCATCAGTGATATAATATTATTGTAATATTGTAATCACATCTGGTGATAATTCTGTAATTGGATATATGTGTTGGAATGTATAATGCACCATATGCTTCCGTACTCTGATTCTTGTCTGTACTGATGCTTAGCGTATATACGGGAGGGTAGTTCTGACCTACGTATATACTTTGCAGTGACGTCCCCGTATTCGTGGAATCGGGGCGTTACAATTATACACATGATCATAATAATCAGACAATCCATGCATACAAGGATAATGATGACTTAATAAAATATGTTAGAATTGTAGATAACTCACAGTGCACCAAGAAAAATACCGTCGTAAAAACAATCGAAAGACTGCTCCCTATGTGTGCATCCCTGCTTATCCTATAACACTTGTAGATAACTTGACACCAAAGTTAGAGAAAGAGATAAATAAAAGACTCATAAACATTATACTGACTCCCTAAAGTTATGGAAAATCCTAAAAAAGTGAATGAAAAATGAAGCATGCTACAGTGAAAATATACATATCTTCACCTGAGCTACCATGATTAACAATTAGAGGTTCCTGGTCGGATTCACCGTTTGGGATTGGTAGCAGGAATCTCAATGTTCTTTCTAACTCATCTCTGCTTTCCGTGTGTGATGGCAGTGCAAGGTTTTGCAATCCAACAAAATTTTCATGCATTGACATATGTGGATAAAGCCTGTATTGCCAATTGTGAATGCCCAGATGAAATTTGGTGTCGGTAGCAATTGGTTGCATAATTCTATTAATATATTCATTCACCGACTCTCCTTCATCAAAACCAAATTTCGGCGAATTGTAGTCCAGAAACCCATTCTCGTTGTCCCATAGTCCGTGGTCTATATCTGGGTCTGCCATATTCTTAATTCTCCCACTTGCTTTGTTAACGTCTATGACATATTTTTGGTATGTTAGTTTTGTTTTAGTATAAAAATATAAAGATACAATACATGAACTGCTCATATAGTATATTGGGGGTCAATGAAGACTCATGTCCTCCTCATTATCGCTCGCAGATATTTCAAAAAATAGTTTTAAATGTTGTCCATTAACTTTGGACAATGCACCATTTTTTGTAGTTTATGAGAAGTTGAATCACATTTTTGTTTTTGTAGTTCAGTTTAGAAATAAGTGAGAGAGGAAAAGAGTGTGCAATTGACCATTGAAGTGACAATCAAAAGGGATTCACCATTGCTTATCTCCGCTCCAACTTTATTGGAATTTTTATTTTCAATTCATTTCATTTCCATGGTTATAGTAGCTAAATCGGTTTTCTGAGCTCACTATTCTTCTTCTTCTATTATGTTTTTCTTCTTGATCGATCTCTACTAAAAAAAACCCAATGAATCGGATGCCTAGATTAAGCCTTGCATATTGACAAGTGTTCCTGAAGGCACATGAGGATGGGAAATAATTTAAACTAACTCTTGCAATAGATCATAAAAAGAACTTGTTTTTTTGTCATGTTTGCTTTAATGTTTGATGGTTTAATATTCAACTTAAAGAACGATTTCAAATCTTAAGTTTAATTTCTAAAATCTATCTTATGTTTTTTACTTAATCTTTTTTTACATGACTTAAATCTTCGCCTATGATCTCAATGAGACATTTTAAACTTTCAAGAGAATATCACATGGTTGAACAATAGAATAGTGAGCTCGGATTCTTCTTTATTAAAAATAAACAAACACAATCACTCTTAAAGCATTTTAAAGATCATCTTTTCCAAATCCTTTCTCAAGTTTTCAAGTTTTCTTTAAATCACTTCTCTACTCTCCATTCTCTCTTCAACGTAAAAAACACCAACACCAATCTTTGTTTTTAAAACATAACATCGAAACGCTTTCATCGTATTTCTTCTCATGGGCACGACCCATTAACCCTAAACTACACGGTAATTCTTCAATAAAATTTTGGCGCCGTTCCCAGGGAGGGACAGTAAGTAACTCTTTTTTGTTTACTTTATATATTAACTTTCTTCTCTGTTCTTGGTGTACATATTAAACAACAAGAACATTTTTGCTGCAGTAGATATATAAGTGGCTCTGAACTCTGCTCAAAAAAAATAGAGCCCAGAAGCCCTCAGATTTACTACATTCCTGTGGCAATCTGAGTGAACTACTAACCTATATTTTTTAGAGGTTGGCTGAATTGTAAAGTTTAAATATATGTAGCTATTTATTTGCTTGTTTGACTCACTATACATACATTTCTAATTCTACAGTAAAAGACTGATTGTAAATGCTAAAAACGGTTTAGACTTTGCATTTAGGCGCGTTTCTATTTCATTACAATTTCTATCTTTTGTTGAAGAGTGTTGGAGCCTAGGTATATGTGCATAGCATTTAGTATAAGGTTCATTCTTGTATGAAATATTACTTGAGTGTTACTTATTCTATATACTTGTACATGCACTAAACTGAATTAAGGGCTTGTCCTATAAATAAGATAAGGTGGGAAAGTCATTACCCTCCCTTAACTCACAAATAATCACCTCTCTCATTAATCCAAGCCTAATTAAAACTGAGTAGACGTTTGCCCTAGGGCCATCTCGGACTCAATAGGAGACTGACCTAAGAGGAAAGTTAATAGAATTTGACTCTTATCAAATCAGTATTAAAGGTTGGGGATTGATGAGGCGAAACCTCGAAGAACAGTGAGTTGGCATAATTAGGCCCGCTGCTTAGGCACGATACCTCCCACTGATCTTTCCCCTACTTGGCCGATTAACTTGTGGTCTGATTCTACAATACCCCCTGGATAGTCTAACCAGTTAGGAGTCGTATAAGTCTAAGGTCTACCTTAACTTAGATTAGATTTTTTTTATTTGTTTATTTATTTGTGTATTTTTTTATTTGTTTTTGACATTGATATGGCTTATAACAATAATTTTTTTAATTTTAATGGTAATCTATATTACACCCCGACCTCTTTTGACTCGGATATTACCAACCTGACATATCATAACTTTAACTAACCAAGTGTGTCAGATTGGTCTTATCCGAATCAATACATGCCCCAGCCCTAATACTATGAACAAGACTGAAATAATCATCACTACTCTTCACAGAGTCATTGGGGATACAACTCCCGCGAGTCATATTGTCAACCAACATTCAGCTTATAATTTTCTTAGTCATGATCAACCAATAGAAGAAAATATGAGGTTATGAAAAGAATAGAAGCCATGATTGAGTCCCAAAACAAAAGCTGAAAATGATGGACTCACAATTCCCACAAGACTTCCAAATCTAAGATCCTTACTCCATGTTCCAAGTCCCCCAATAAGAAGAAAGACCTATGGACTCAAATCGAAGTATGGGGAACCTAATTCAGTCGAAAATAATTTTTTCCAATCTATCGGTAGGTTAGAAGCACAAATGAGTCATTATATCAACATAGTAAAAGATAGGAATAAGGAAACTCCACCAAACGCTTGTTCGACCATTCCCGATTGCCCTAATCATATTGATAGGAATGAAGAATCTTGGTGTCTTGGAGACTCAATTTCATCACACAAATTTGAACTTGACCAATTTCAAATTTGGATAAATTGGCAAGTTTTTCATTCAATGAGATTGAACTTGAATGTGAATGTAACCCTGACCCCCAACCTTTGTGATTCAGTTTTCATCTTCAAATCTATGTTGATTCCGGTATCATTACCCAATTTGGACTAATTTTCAGAGCCAACATTTATTCCTGTACCCTGATCGGGAGAAAACCGTACACGAAAAGTGCATGTTTTGAAATCAAGAGTTAAAAATGCGTGCGTGGCTTCCTCGATACTTCCGTTATAGCATAGAAGTTAAACGGGCCGAATCCACAGAAAGGGAAGTGATAGAAGCTTTACCAGAATGTTCACGTGTATGTTAAAATTTCTTCAATGTTTTAAAGAATCAAAAGAAAAGAAAACAAAGAATGAAACGAGAAATACAGTGAAAACAAAGTAAGAAACATAGAAGAATAAGTTTTGTGATTTGTTGTAAATCTAAAACAAAATAAAAGAGAAAGAAAACTCATGGCTACTAACTACTAATGGCTCCACTAACATGCAAACCTCTTTGTGATAGTTACCTCACATGTATCCTTGGTCATCACTAGTCCTTTGTTCAAAAGCGTTTCAAAGCATGACCCATACGATAACTTTCACAACCAAACTCAACTAAACAAGTGCAAGACACATTTAAACCATCAAAACTAAATAAGAGTAAGATGGAGTAAAATAATGTTAGCTTGTTAGAGAGTTAGGATGTTAGATGTTAGAATCTATCATCATGAGCCATCAATGGCTCTTGCAAGAGCAAGGCCAAGTAGAAGCTATTAGATTCATGTGGATTATTAAGTAAGAAGTTAGCAAGTTAGTGGTTAGTAGTTAGTTGCCACGAGAGAAAATTAGCTAAACATGTAAAAGGAGTTAGAGAGGAGAAAACAAAGAGAGGTAAAAAGAGAACCTTTCATAAATTGTCACCTTCTATTACAAGCACTCTTACTTTCTAACCATGTACCACTCACTCTCCTATTAAGGGATCTATAAGAATTGAAAAATACAAAAGAGGAAGAAGAGGAACAACTAACCTAAACTATCCTAAACTACAACATGAAGAAGAAAACTGTCCTAACTTTCTGGATTTCTCCTCTGAAGAATCCCAAAGGGGATATTTATGGGCATCAGGAAAAAGAGGGCCATGGGGACAAACCCTGGCCCAAAGCACTGGCGCGGCCGCGCCAGTGCGACCGTTTTCTGGCCGTGTTTTCGCGGCTGTACCAGAGCCTGTGCGCTGTCGCGTCGGTCCCCTGTCGGTTGTACCTTCTATATTTTTGAATTAAGCCACTTGGTCTGCTAGAATCCCTTTTAAGGTTAATGGCTACTTTGTAGGTCTTTAATCACCCATTAAATGGTGATTTAGGGTCTGCTTCTTTATTACACACCATGGACCTAGGATCACATAAGCAAACCATTATTAGCAGTATTTTATATAAAATAAATGCCTAGATGTAGTGAAAATTATGCAATATTAGAGACTAATCACATCCCTATACTTATCTTTTGCTCATCCTGAGCAAAATAAAAAAAAACTAAGAAAATTATTACACCACTTTCGCAGGTGACGTGATTGCACTGAGCATATGTACAAACCGTTAAACTTCTAGGTTTCCCCTAGTGAAGTTTTGTCTCCTGAGAGTTTTCAGCGGATTACACTCGCAAAATCTATAAAGAAAGAAATCAAATGTTAGTATTTTGAAAACGCATTTGAAATAGAGAAAAGTGTTAAAATATTTTTACGAAAATTTAAGTGATCTAAGGTCATGGTTAACCAGAAATTACTTTTCCTTAAACTAAATCAAAATGAAAAATTTTATTATAAATTAAATGTAAGAAATTAAAATTGAATCGATTCTTTGATCTTTCATAAACTCTTAGAAAAATATGCACTTTGTGATTAGTGAAGATTTTTGGGATTGCCTCTAACTTTCATGCCATTTATTTATATGATTATTATTATTTTTCTTTCCTTAATTTTCTTAGGCTTTCTATCTTACCCGGTAGTAAGTTTTTAGTCGGTGACTCTCAAACCAGATAGTTTTAGGGTACCAGATGAGAAAACATCTCTCAGACTTAAGGACTCGAGTAAATAAGGCCACGAAACTAAAGGGGATTATTTTGTTTTTGTCCACCATTTTAAGCGTGAATAATCATGCTTCCTGAGGCATAATTACCTAACTTCAATAAGTGGTTTTATCATCATTTATATATATATATATATATTTATAGCATTTTTATGGCATTTTCAGTCTTTGTTTCAATCCCAAAAATTGTATAAGTGTGAAGTGCATAAATTTAAGGCAAAAAATTTAAGATCAAATTATCTTTTCAATCTTACTTTCTTATCCTAAAATTTAAATAAGATCTATTATTTTGACTTGGTTTAAAAATTTATAATTTTAGGTCTTCCTGATTCTTAAGATAATCTTAATTTTCTTAAAATAAATCAAAACTAATTCTCTTATTTCAAAAAGTTTTGTAAAAAGAAAAGAAAAGAGTTTTTATACAAAAAAATTTAAAAATTTCTAAAAAGAAGTGTAAAACTAACTATGTTAGTAAATCCTCCCCCACACTTTGTTGGCCCAAGGTTACAATCAACCCATGTTTAGTGTATTTTGATGATTACAAAACATATTAGTTATTTGTACTAATATCATTTGTTGTTTAAGTGTGTTTCAGGTTTATTATCATACTAGAAATACTCTCACTCATATACAAAGATTTTGGACTCATATACAAGCTATTGGACTCAAGACAAGTCAAATTGGGCTCAAATTGCAATATTGAAGATCAAGAGAAGATAGCTCAAGTTGAAGTCTTGAAGACCTGTGTAGTTTGTAAGTTTAGTTTTGTAAAGATAGAATATGTGAAATTTGGCTCTAGGATTTGCACACACATGTGTTTTGAATATGTCTATGTTTTTGAAAATGGTGTTTCTAAGTTTATGCCTTAGTTTAATACACACATGTACCCAAAGCCTTATATCTTCAAAACTTGTTTAAATACATGTATATAAACTATTTTCAGCATAACACTTAGCTTAAGATTTTTAAAGGAATTTTTACAAATTTTTCTAACTCAAAAATCTGCCCAGAAAACTGTTTTCCAGGCATACCGGTCGACCGACCCTTAATATCAGTCGACCGGCTGCTGTGGCCAGACATGCACGAGGCTGTGCATGTCTGCCGGTCGACCGACCCTAAATATCGGTCGACTGATTTTTGGTGATCTGCTCTCTGTATTTTTCGGTCGACTGGCCCAGTCGACCGATAGAAGGAAACTGTGTTTCCTTCTGTGAGATCGGTCGACCGACAGTCGACCGGAGCCCTAACGGCTCTTTTGCCAGCAGAGACCCGGTCGACCGGCAGTCGACCGGTAAGCCTGCAACTAGCCCAACGGCTCTTTCCTCTTTGGGCATTTCTGAAAAACTGTTTTTGGGTTTCTCTTTAACAGAGTTTTTAGGAGTTGTTGGGGTGCTTTTGCAGAAGATTTTAGCAGGAAAAATCAGGGTTTTTAACCTATTCTCTCCCTATAAATAGTGGAGAATAGGCCTTAGTTATTTACCAAGAAAAATTACAAGTTTTCATTGTTTTCAAGAGAAAGAGAAAAATAGTTTAAAGCTTTCATTTTCATTCTTTCAATTTGGTTTTTCAGTTGTTGTTTGATCTCTAATATCACTCTACAACTGAAGGTTCTCTCACCACACTTCATAGTGCCAAAAATTTCATATTCTCTCTATAGGTGAAGTTGTAAAAGTGTGAGAGTGTTTGTAAAAGAGAAAGAGTGTTGTGGTCTAGTTGAGATCACAAATTTGTAATCTTTTGTTCTTGTGGAGACAAGTTCCTAAGGGGAACTTCTTTGTAAGGTGAAGCTACGGGCTTGAGGTCTTTGGAGGCCTTTCTTGTACGGGATCCTACGGGGATAGTGGAAACCCTTCACGGAGGTGAAGGCGGGGACTAGAGCTACGGGCTCGAACCTCGAAACAAATCTCTTTGTTTGCGATTGGCTTGGCGTTCTTCTTGCTTAAATTCTTGCTTTCAATTTATTGCTTGTGAACTAACTCTTATTTGTGCTATCCTTACTTGTTTACTTAACTTGCCTTCAATATTTCTTGCTACAATACTTGTGTGCATTTCATCATAGCATTTCATACTTGGAATTGTTCGATCACACCTCAATACAACACGGTTGCATTGCGCACCTCTAACCCATTTAAGGGGAATTGGGAGGAAGGAGTTCAGAACCTCGCAAGGGGTATTCGGCTCTTAGTCGTGTTTTGAGAGATCGTTGCATCCTCACTTAAGTAAAATTTAAAAAGATCATTAGATTAGCAATTACACCTATTCACCCCCCCTCTAGGTGTATTTCAATTGGTATCAGAGCTTGGACTCTAGGATTTGGCTTAACAACCTTAGAGAGATCCTTTTATTGCTAATCACTTCATTCATTTCCACATAGTAAACATGGCCGATGGAATTAAGACCCCACCTAAGTTTGATGGACTTAACTTTCCCATATGGAAGGTTAAGATGACCGTGTTCTTGCAATCTCTAGGTAGTCGAGTTGCAAAGGCCGTGACTAAACAATTTAGTGTACCCCCGGTGATGAATCTACTTGGTCCGAAATTGAGACCAAAGAGTTTGATGCCAATGCTAGGGCTCATTATGCACTCCTACAAGCCCTCAATGATGATGACATAGCTAGAGTCATCCATTGCAAATCCGCCTATGAGATTTGGACCCATTTGCTAGTAACACATGAGGGGACATCACAAGTGAAGAGGGCCAAGATAGACCTTCTTCGGTCCCAATATGAAAATTTTTGCATGCAAGAGAATGAAACCATAGATGATATGGTTACTAAGTTTACAAAGATTACTAATGGTCTTGCTTCTCTAGGTGAAGAAATCAACAATGACCAAAGGGTGAGAAAGATCATCCGGGCTCTTCCTCCATCATGGGAAGTGAAAGCTACAACATTGAAGGAACTCAATGACAAAGATGAGATTGAGCTCATTGGACTCATGGGAACTTGAAGACCCATGAGATGGAGAGAAAGGCAAGGGAGGACATGGCACCTATCAAAAAGAAGACCATTGCCTTCAAAAGTCATGCTACCTACTCCGACGAAGATGACGAAGAAGAAGATGACGAGGAGCTCTCACTTCTAGTCAAAAATGTCCGGAGGATGTACAACAAGGCAAAGTTCCAAGGAAGGAGGAGATGGCAAGGAGGCAAGGAAGAAAGGAAGATCACTTGCTTTAATTGCCAAAAGCCGGGACACATAGTAGCGGAGTGTCCGGACCAAGTGAAGCCATCTTCATCCAAGAAGCCATACAAGAAGAAGGCTATGAAGGCAACATGGGATGATGAAAGTGAATCCGAAGAGGAGATCGACACCGCCAATATGTGCTTCATGGCAAATGAGAGCACAAGCAAGGTAACCTCTTCCCCTTTCCTTGATGAAGAATTGTCTATGGATGAGTTAAGTGAAGCATTTATAGAACTTTCTCAAAATTATGACTTCATGAAGAAAAAGTATTTGAAAATGAAGAAAGATAATGAATCACTTAGTATTCAAGTTGTAAATCTTACAAAAGAAAAGGATAATTTAGTTTCCACCTTGACCACTACTAAAAATGATTTTGAAAAATATAAGACTTCTTGCAAGGGTAAGGCCCCACTAATTGATTCTAATGAGATTGCCATGCTTAAGGAAAGATTAGACTCATTAGATGTTGTTTTGAAAAAGTGTAGTGAATTTGATAAAAAGAAGATTGAGGCTATGTTTCCTAAGAAACAAGCCCCAAAGAAAAATGCTCATGTTCATGTTCATGCTACACAACCTAAACAACATGGCAAACCCCCAAGGCGTGCTCACATTCCACACACACATCATGCATTCATGTATAGGAAAGTGTACTCATGTTCACATTGTGGACGGAAAGGACACTTAGCTAACTTTTGCTATGATAGATTAAGTGCATCATCTCATAATGTTTGGGTTCGTAATACTAACTTTCAAGGACCCAAGAAAGTTTGGGTACCAAAATCAACTATTGTTTTAAATGATGTAGGTACTATCCAAAGCCCAAAGACGTAAAGGTTTATGGTATCTTGATAGCGGTTGCTCAAGGCACATGACTTGGGACATCAACAATTTCGCAACCCTATCAAGATATCATGAGGGTGGCACCGTCACCTTCGGAGATGACGCCAAGGGTAAAATCATCGGTATTGGTAATGTAAAACTTGGCACCTCTCCTTTAATTGAAAATGTTGTTTTAGTTGATGGCCTCAAGCATAATCTCTTGAGTGTTAGTCAACTTTGTGATAAAGGTTTTGATGTTGTTTTTGATAATGTTTCTTGTAAAGTGATTGATAGAACTTCTAATGTTTGTGTATTTTCCGGTTTTCGTGAAAGCAATGTTTATATGATTGATATGTTAAATATGTCTTGCAATATAACATGTTTAAAAGCCCTCGATGACGACTCTTGGTTGTGGCATAGGAGATTAGGCCACGTTTCATTTGACCATATTTCTAGGCTTAACTCTAAGGAAATGGTGAAGGGTATTCCTTCATTGAACTTTGAAAAGGACCGAGTTTGTGACGCATGTCAATTTGGGAAACAAACTAAGTCCTCATTCAAATCAATTAAGGATATCATGTCATCACGTCCATTAGAGCTAATCCACATGGATTTATTTGGCCCTACACAAACCAAAAGTTTAAGTGGGAGTAGATTTGCTTATGTTTTAGTAGATGATTTTTCGCGTTTTACTTGGGTTTATTTTCTTGAACATAAAAGTCAAACCTTTTCATATTTTCAAGCCTTTAAGAAAAGAGTTGAAAAGGAAAATGACTCCTCAATAATTAAAATAAGAAGTGATAGAGGAGGTGAGTTCATTAACCTTCCCTTTACCGCTTTTTGTGAGGAACATGGAATAAAACATGAACTTTCTTGTCCTAGAACTCCACAACAAAATGGAGTAGTTGAGCGGAAAAATCGTACTTTGCAAGAGATGGCTAGGACTATGTTAAATGAATATGGTCTACCACATTATTTGTGGGCCGAGGCCGTTCATACTTCATGTTACATTGCAAATCGTGTTTCCTATGTAAAAATACTACTAAGACTTCTTATGAGATGTATTTTTCTAGAAAACCTAATGTTTCTTATTTCAAAGTGTTTGGTTGCAAATGTTTTGTTTTAAATACAAATATTAATTTGAGAAAATTTGATGCTAGATCATATGAGGCTATTTTTGTAGGTTATTCAAATACTAGTAAGGCTTATAGAGTCTTCAATAGGTCAACTTTGACTATTGAGGAATCTATTCATGTTAAATTTGAGGAATCTAACAAGTTTGTTAAGAATTGTGTAGAAATTGATGCTTTAGATGAAGGCTTGGAGAAAGTGACCTTAGAGGATGCTTCTACCATGGGAGACAAGCCAAAGGATGGTGATGGAAGTGAAGCCAAAGTGGAAGAGGCTCAAGGAAATGAACATCAAGCAAATGAAGAGGAGCCCTCTCAACCACTACCAAAGGATTGGAGATTCAATCCTCATCATCCCAAGGACCTCGTCATAGGTGAAGTATCAAAAGGGGTAACCACTCGCTCTAAGATTCAAGATTTTTGTGGTAATTTTGCTTTTATTTCACACATAGAACCTAAAAATGTCCTCGAGGCCGAGACCGATTCATATTGGTTGCTTGCAATGCAAGAGGAGCTCAATCAATTTGAGCGCAATCAAGTTTGGCACCTTGTTCCTAGGCCCCAAGATAGACCAACTATTGGCACTAAATGGATCTTTAAGAACAAGTTGGATGAATCGGGTAATGTAGTTAGAAACAAGGCTAGGTTAGTTGCCCAAGGTTACACTCAAATCGAAGGGATTGATTTTGAAGAAACCTTTGCACCCGTAGCACGGCTTGAAGCCATACGGATGACCTTAGCTTTTGCCTCATTTAAAGATTTTAAGTTATTTCAAATGGATGTAAAAAGTGCTTTTCTTAATGGTTATATTGATGAGGAGGTGTATGTGAACAACCCCCCGGGTTTGTTGATCCTACACACCCTAATTATGTTTATAAATTAGATAAAGCACTATATGGTTTGAAACAAGCCCCTAGGGCTTGGTATGAAAGATTGTCTTCATTTTTGCTTTCAAATGATTTTAAGAAAGGAAAAGTTGATAAAACATTATTTACCAAACATGTAGATCAAGATATCCTCATAGTTCAAATTTATGTTGATGACATTATTTTTGGATCTACTAATGTTTCTCTTTGCAAGAATTTTGAATCATGCATGAAAAAGGAATTTGAGATGTCTATGATGGGGGAGCTCAATTTCTTCCTTGGACTTCAAATCAAGCAACGTAGTGATGGGACATTCATCAACCAAGCCAAGTACACCAAAGAACTTATCAAGAGGTTCGGGCTTGAAGGATCCAAAGTAGCAAAGACTCCCATGGCAACCACTACAAAACTTGACAAAGATGAACAAGGTAAGGAAGTAGACATCAAATTATTTCGTAGCATGATTGGTAGTTTACTCTATCTTACGGCTAGTAGGCCGGATATAATGTTTTCCGTATGTTTATGTGCACGTTTTCAATCATGTCCTAAGGAATCACACTTAATTGCGGTAAAACGCATAATTAGGTACCTTAAGGGCACAATTGATTTAGGTTTGTGGTATCCAAAAACTAACCAATTTACCATGACTAGTTATTCGGATGCCGACTATGCCGGTTGTAGGGTAGATAGGAAGAGTACAAGTGGAACATGCCAATTCTTAGGTAATTGTCTTGTGTCTTGGTCTTCCAAAAAGCAAAATAGTGTAGCCCTTTCAACCGCCGAGGCGGAGTATGTAGCGGCCGGAGCTTGTTGTGCACAAGTTCTTTGGATGCAACATACTCTTCTCGATTTTGATTTACATTTTGATCATGTTAAAATTTATTGTGATAATACTAGTGCTATTCACATGACCAAAAATGCTAATCAACATAGTAAAACCAAACATATTGACATTAGATATCATTTTCTTAGAGATCACTTTGAAAAAGGTGACATTGATATAGATTTTGTTTCAACCGATTTTCAACTTGCGGATATTTTCACAAAACCTTTAGATTATGCAAGATTTTCTTTTATTTGTGGTGAATTAAATATTTGTCAAATTGATACTTAAAGTATCTTAGTTTGTTTTGTTTTGGTTTTTAATATGTGTTAAATTTTTTTTTGTTTTAACCTTTTTGATGTATGACAAAAAGGGGGAGAAAAATGTATGAGTTTGGAGAAATACTAAGTTGTTTTTAGTTGTTTTAATATTTGGTTCATGTTTGAGTTTCTTATTTATGGTGATGACTTTGTTTTACAAATGATTTTTTATGCTTACATAGTTTCTCATATTCATGTTAAATATATAGCATTGTTTAAGGGGGAGCTTTTCAAGCTTTTCCTCTTTTATTTGTTTAATAACTCATATGTTTTGTCATCATCAAAAAGGGGAGATTGTTGGCCCAAGGTTACAATCAACCCATGTTTAGTGTATTTTGATGATTACAAAACATATTAGTTATTTGTACTAATATCATTTGTTGTTTAAGTGTGTTTCAGGTTTATTATCATACTAGAAATACTCTCACTCATATACAAAGATTTTGGACTCATATACAAGCTATTGGACTCAAGACAAGTCAAATTGGGCTCAAATTGCAATATTGAAGATCAAGAGAAGATAGCTCAAGTTGAAGTCTTGAAGACCTGTGTAGTTTGTAAGTTTAGTTTTGTAAAGATAGAATATGTGAAATTTGGCTCTAGGATTTGCACACACATGTTTTGAATATGTCTATGTTTTTGAAAATGGTGTTTCTAAGTTTATGCCTTAGTTTAATACACACATGTACCCAAAGCCTTATATCTTCAAAACTTGTTTAAATACATGTATATAAACTATTTTCAGCATAACACTTAGCTTAAGATTTTTAAAGGAATTTTTACAAATTTTTCTAACTCAAAAATCTGCCCAGAAAACTGTTTTCCAGGCATACCGGTCGACCGACCCTTAATATCAGTCGACGGCTGCTGTGGCCAGACATGCACGAGGCTGTGCATGTCTGCCGGTCGACCGACCCTAAATATCGGTCGACTGATTTTTGGTGATCTGCTCTCTGTATTTTTCGGTCGACTGGCCCAGTCGACCGATAGAAGGAAACTGTGTTTCCTTCTGTGAGATCGGTCGACCGACAGTCGACCGGAGCCCTAACGGCTCTTTTGCCAGCAGAGACCCGGTCGACCGGCAGTCGACCGGTAAGCCTGCAACTAGCCCAACGGCTCTTTCCTCTTTGGGCATTTCTGAAAAACTGTTTTTGGGTTTCTCTTTAACAGAGTTTTTAGGAGTTGTTGGGGTGCTTTTGCAGAAGATTTTAGCAGGAAAAATCAGGGTTTTTAACCTATTCCCTCCCTATAAATAGTGGAGAATAGGCCTTAGTTATTTACCAAGAAAAATTACAAGTTTTCATTGTTTTCAAGAGAAAGAGAAAAATAGTTTAAAGCTTTCATTTTCATTCTTTCAATTTGGTTTTTCAGTTGTTGTTTGATCTCTAATATCACTCTACAACTGAAGGTTCTCTCACCACACTTCATAGTGCCAAAATTTCATATTCTCTCTATAGGTGAAGTTGTAAAAGTGTGAGAGTGTTTGTAAAAGAGAAAGAGTGTTGTGGTCTAGTTGAGATCACAAATTTGTAATCTTTTGTTCTTGTGGAGACAAGTTCCTAAGGGGAACTTCTTTGTAAGGTGAAGCTACGGGCTTGAGGTCTTTGGAGGCCTTTCTTGTACGGGATCCTACGGGGATAGTGGAAACCCTTCACGGAGGTGAAGGCGGGGACTAGAGCTACGGGCTCGAACCTCGAAACAAATCTCTTTGTTTGCGATTGGCTTGGCGTTCTTCTTGCTTAAATTCTTGCTTTCAATTTATTGCTTGTGAACTAACTCTTATTTGTGCTATCCTTACTTGTTTACTTAACTTGCCTTCAATATTTCTTGCTACAATACTTGTGTGCATTTCATCATAGCATTTCATACTTGGAATTGTTCGATCACACCTCAATACAACACGGTTGCATTGCGCACCTCTAACCCATTTAAGGGGAATTGGGAGGAAGGAGTTCAGAACCTCGCAAGGGGTATTCGGCTCTTAGTCGTGTTTGAGAGATCGTTGCATCCTCACTTAAGTAAAATTTAAAAAGATCATTAGATTAGCAATTACACCTATTCACCCCCCCTCTAGGTGTATTTCACACTTATCTCATGCATTGTCCTCAATGCATCGTGAATGTGTATATACATGAAACAAATGGGAAGAGAAGGAAAATTACCTCATGGTGGTTGCTCCGGTGATGGTCTGATTGGTCCAAACGTTGCTACCCAATCAAAAAATCGTGGATCTTATAAAAATCCACCAGTGACCTCTCTAATATAACCAGTAAAAGAATGGTTGAGTGAATGGTCATAATTAAAAAATTATCCCCATATAATGTTCAATTTTTTAAAATAATTACTGAGTCATTTTCTTCAACATTCTTGTCCAATAATGAAGTGTAATTTTGGGAGATGATTAATTTAGCTCAAATAGAACAGGAACAAAAACCGATACCGACTTGAAAATTTGACTCAGATCAAGTCGAGATTAAAAAGGGGGAGTCGAAATTGGTTCAAAATTTGGGTCCAAATCAAAAAATTGATGTCCATACACCTTCCCCATCAATGAAGTGTGATCATAAGATATTGGTGATTCAATTTCACGGTGTACTGGTACAGAATTCAATGTTGGCTCCAAAATAGAGAAAAAATCTAGTAAAGATACCGGAGTCATTATTGAATCAAAAAGTGAAATAAAATTACCAACTTGAGGTTCAGGATCACTTTCAAGCTCAAGTTCAATTTTGGAAAAGGATAACTTGCCAAAATATCAATGCGGTTGTCAAAAGTTTGGGCAAGTTCGAATGGATGTAATGAAATTGAATCTTAATTTTCGTCCATGGAAGGAATGTGAACAGGAGAAATGATCGATTCAAGTTCAGGAATTATGGGAAGCAAAACTGGCTCAAGAATGTTACTTAGTTTAGGTAACACTACATGAGTCGATATTGATTTAAGGATTGGACTTGAATCGCTAAATTGAAGCTCATATTCACATTCATCTTCAAGTTCAATTTCAGGAATTGGATAACTTGTCAAACTATCAGGAATTTGATGTTGGTCAAGTTCAGGTTGATATGATAAAATTGAAGCTGGATTTTCAAAATGACATGATTCTTAAATCATATGAACATCAGATGGACATGAGAACTCAATTATATTTTACATTATTCCCTCGATCTCTTACACGAATTCTATAGTTTTTTCCCACAATGATTTTTCTTTGAGTAGTTCTGGAAAAGAACTGTATGAATTTTGAAAATTTTGTGGACATGACGAGGCTATCATGTTTTCAAATTATTTTTGGGCCTCTGTCGCTTCTTTCAAAGTCTTTTGCAACGATGATTTTTCTTCAATTGGTGGTTCAGAAAAAAGATAATATAAAGTAGAATTGGGGAACGAATATTATGGAAATTGTGGACAATATGGTTGAAAATTTGACTTGGGGAGGTGAATCCCATGAACTCTGTGAAGAGTGAAAGTTATTTTAAAAATTATAGTCATAGGATTGGGGATATGGATCATATTGAGTCGGATAATCTCAACTCGGCATATATGGTTGGTTCATGTTGTACATAACCGGGTTGGAGTTATCTGAGTCAAATGAGGTCGGGGTGAAATATGGATTCATATTAGGATTGAAAAAATTGTTGTTGTTGAAATTCATATCACAATTTACAGAAATAAGAAAACAAACAATCAAACAAACAAATAAAGAAAAAGAAAAGAAGCCTTTGCTAGAGTTGACTTAGACCTAGACGACTCCTATTGGTTAGACTGTCCACGGGGGGGTACATTGCTGGAATCTGACCATGAGTTAATCGACCAGGTAGGGGCAAGATCAGTGGGAGGTATCTGTGCCAGAGCAACGGGCCTAATTATGCCAAACTACTGTTCTTCGAGGTTTTGCCTCTCAATCTCCAACCCTCGACACTGATTTGACAAGAGTCAAACTCTAATAATTTTTCCCTTAGGTCATTCTCCTAAATGAGTCCGAGATATCCCTAGGGGTCAATGTCTAGCAAGTTTTATTTAGGCTTGGGTTGTGTGAGTGAGGGGTGATTTTTGGGCTAAGGGAGGGTAATGACTTTCCCACCTTATGTTGTATTAAATTTTGCCCTTAAGTTCAATTCGTGTAAGTATGCAATATAGATAAGAATGAACACACAAAGAGAGTAAATCACCCACGTGTTTGTCCTATTATATACAATGCAATATGTACACCTCTGTCAAAACCACAACAACACAAGAATAAAATAAAGCATATTGGAATGAAAATTGACACGTGCCTAGATGTAAATGTCCAAATAGTTTTAAAACTCTAATTATCATATTTTAGTTCTTATATTATTATAGTGCACCGGTGACATAAACTAGCAACATAATATAATAATATACAAGAATTTACCCAATCACACAAAAGCAAGTGTGGACTTCTGCAATACTAAAAATTTTACCTGTATACCAAAAACAAAGAAGAAAAATTAACAAAACGTGAAATCAAATCGATCCCATCCCCGGCAACGGCGCCAAAATTTGATCAGGGGAAAACAGTGCACAAAAAGTGTATGTTTTGAAATCAAAAGTTAAAATGCGTGCTTTGACTTTCTCGATACTTCTGTTATAGCATAGAGGCTAAACAGGTCGAATCCACAGGGACAAGAAGTAATAGAAGCTTTACCGAAATGTTCACGTGTGTGTTAAAGTTTCTTCAACGTTTTAAAGAATCAAAAGAAAAGAAAACAAAGAATGAAAAGAGAAGCACAGTGACAACAAAGAAGTGAGAAACATAGAAGAATGGTATTTGTGATTTTATTTATTCTAAACAAAGTAAATGAGAAAGAAAACCCATGGCTACTAACCGTTGGCCTAGAGGTCCATCACTCTAGTTTTGATGATGATTAACTCATGTAGTTATAGTTTACTAATAATCTTGTGATATTTAGTTTCAGATATTTGATCAAAATATTAGTAGGTGTTTAGCTTCAACAAAAGAGTTTTGAAGCTTTCACATGTTGCTTCAAGAGCTTGAGCGTCAAGATCGCATCTAGTATTCGGTTGGAGTCAAGCTCGTTGGATCGCGTTTGGATCGAGTCTACTGATTAGTCTCTAATTTTGCATAATTTTTATCACATCCGCATATTTATTTGGTATAAAATTCTGTTAATAAAGCTTTACTTGCTTGATTCTAGGTCCATGGTGTGCAATGAAGAACAATATCCAAAATCACCATTTAATTGGTGATTAAAGGCCTATTAAAATAGCCATTGATCTAGGAGGTTGATTCTGTCAAAAACAAGGGCTGCAAACCAGAAACCAGAACCAAAAACTAACAAGGGACAGACGGGACAGCGCGCGGCTCGAAGCGCTGTGTGCGCGGCCATCACATGGTCACGTAAACGCGGCCCTAGCCACGTAAACGCGGCCGTACGGTCGCGGCCGCGTTTTGGGCCAGAGGTTGTCCCCCTGGTTCCCCCCTCTGGTGGCTATAAATACGCCCCTGGGTTTTAGAGTTGAGAGAATATGCAAGGTTTAGGTAGTTCTCATTTTCCATTTTGTAGTTTAGGGTAGTATAGTGTAGTTTTTCTTCTTCCTCCTCCCTTGTATTTTTCATTTCTTGTAGACCTTGTAATAGGGAGAGAGAGTGATACATGTTGGGAAGTAAGAGTGCTTGTAATAGAAAGTGATAATCTATGAAAGGTGCTCTCTTACCTTATCTTTGTTTTCTTCTCTCTAATCTTTTTTACATGTGCAGTTAACTTTTCTCTCATGGCAACTAACTACTAACCACCAACTAGTCTAATTTCCTTTATGATAATCCACATGAATCTAATAGCCTCTACTTGGCCTTACTCTTGCAAGAGTCATTGATGGCTCATGATGATGGATCTAACACTCTAACTTCCTAACCACTAACAAGCTAACATTACTTTACTCTATACTTACTTTTAGTTTTGATGGTTTAAGTGTAGCTTGCACTTGTTTGTTGAGTTGGGTTGTGATGAGTTACATATGGGTCATGCTTTGAAAAGCTCTTGAACCAAGGACTAATGATGGCTAATGATACATGTGAGGCAACTATCACTAAGAGGTTAGCATATTGGTGGAGTCATTAGTAGTTAGCAGCCATGGATTTTCTTTCTTTTTCACTTGTTTTAATAAATATTCCAAAAAAATTACAAATACATTCTTTTCTATGTTTCCCACTTCTTCGTATTTCACCGCACTTCTCTTTTCATTCTTTCTTTTCTTTCCTTTTCATTCTTTAAAACTTTGAAGAACTTTTTAACAAACACGTGAATCAACCGGTAAAGTTTCTATCGCCTCCCATCCTTGTGGATTCGACTCGTTTTAGCCTCTATGTTATAACGGAAGTATCGAGGAAGCCAAAGCACACACACTTTAAATATCGATTTCAAAACACACTTTTTGTGCGCGGGTTTCCCCCGATCAAATTTTGGTGCCGTTGTTGGGGATGGGAATGGTTTGATTTCACGTTTTTGTTAACCTTTCTTCTTTATTTTGGTGTGCATATTAAATTTTTAGCATTGCAGAAGTCTACACTTGCTCTAGTGTGGTTAGGTAAACTCTTGAACATTCATAGATTCTGTTGCTATTTTTTTTATATATTACTTGTTCACTGTAAATAATATTAAGAATTAAAATACGAGAATTGGATGCTTTAAAATGGTTTGGACATTTGCATCTAGGCACGTGTCAATTTTCATTCCAATATACTGTATTTTATTCTTATGTTGTTGTGATACTGATAGGAGGTGTACATATTGCATTGCATATAATTAGAACAAACATTTCAGTGATTTACTCGCTTTTTTGTGTTCATTCTTATTTATACTGCACACTTACGCAAATTAAATTTAAGGGCAAAACTCAAGACAACATAAAGTGGAGAAGTTATTACCCTCCCTTAGCCCAAAAATCACCTCCCCACTCACACAACCCAAGCTTTAATAAAAATTGCTAGATGTTGGCCCCTAGGGACATTTCGGACTCATTTAGGAGACTGACCTAAGGGGAAAGTTGTTAGAATTTGACTCTTGTCAAATCAGTGTTTAAGGTTGGGGATTGAGAGGCGAAACCTCAAAGAACAGTGGTTTAGCATAATTAGGCCCGTTGCTCCGGCACGGATACCTCCCACTGATCTTGCCCCTACCTGGCCAATTAACTTGTGGTCAGCTTTCGACAATATACCCCGTGGACAGTCTAACCAGTTAGGAGTCGTCTAGGTCTAAGTTAACCGTCATATAGGCTTGTTTTCTTTTTCTTTTTCTTTATTTGTTTATTCGTTTGTTTGTTTTTTCTTTCTTGTAAATTGTGATATGGATTTTAACAACAACAATTCTTTCAATCTTAATATGATCCATACTTCACCCCGATTTCATTTGACTCGGATAACTCTGACCTGGCTATGTACAACATGAACCAACCATATATGTTGGGTTGGGATTATCCGAATCAATATGACCCGTACCCCCAATCTTATAACCATAATTTTCAAAATATTTTCAACTCTTCACAGAGTTCATGGGGATTCACCTCTCCCGAGTCCAATTTTCAACCGCATTGTCCACAATTTTTACAAAATTTATTTCCCAATTTTGGTTCATATACTCCTTTTCCTGTTCCACCAACCGAAGAAAAATCTGATTTGGAAAGGAGTATGGAAGAGTCTCTATAACAAATTCAAAATTTGCTCAATTCACAATCCTTCCCACATCAAACTCCACATCTTCCTTTTCTAGAGCATCCAATTGAAGAAGAATTTGAGATAGAAAAGCATTTGGAAGTCTTTTGTGGATGAATGCAAAACATGTTGGACTCATCTTATTAACCTTATTTTCAAGAGTCCTACTCATCTTTTTCAGTCTCACCAATTCAAAATGAACAACCATCAATACTAGACTTGAGTATGGAACCCTTGCGTGAGTCTGATCAAAATCCGATGGACTCACAAATTCACCACAATTTCCAAAATCAACTTTTATATTCATTTTTTCAAAAACCATTTGCAAAGAATATGGAAGACATGATTCCGAATCCAAATTCTGTTACACGGCCTATCAGTAGGTTAGACTCACTTATGAGCGAATTGATCAATGAGAGCGAGGAAAGTCTTTATTGTTAACCTTTGACCGATCCTTATATCCCTAACTCTATTGATTGGATCCATGAATCAAGTCATTTTGAAAATCCAGCTTCAATTTCAGAACATACATTTGAACTTGACCACACTCCAAGTTATGAAAATCGCCTCGACATTCTGGCAACTTATCCCTTTCCTGAAATTGAAACCGAACCCGAATGTGATCCTGAACCTTATGTTAGTAATTCCATTTCACTTTTTGATTCAATAATGACTCCGGTATCTTTACCAGATTTTTTCTCTATTCTAGAGTCAACATTGAATCCTGTACCAGTACACCGTGAAATAGAATCACCAATCTCTTATGATCACAGTTCATTCATGGGGAAAGTGTGTGAACATAAATTCTTTGGTTCTGACCCTATTTTTGAACCAATTTCAACTCTTATTGTTGACTCTCGACTTGATATGAGTCAAATTCCTGAGTCAGTTTTGTAAATCACCTAAAGGGGGGGTGAATAGGTGATAATGCTAATCTAGAAACTAAATGCGCTAAATGCGGAAACTTAAAACAATTTTGCAATCACACTTAATACAACACATAAGTGTAGCCGAATTCCCGGTGAAGAGCTCTGGACTAACTCCTCTTGATTCCCCTAAATATGGGTTGAGGTGCTATATGAAGCTCTTGTGGTTAAGTACAAGTGAGGCACACACAAACAACCAAGCATATAAGATGAATAGGCAATATGAATATATGCAAGGCAACACAAGTAATAAATGATATGAAGATATGAATGATGCTTTGCACAAATAAAGAGAGAGGGTTGAGAGACAATGGATCAAACGCAAAGACAAGATATGTTTCGAGGTTCGAGCCCCTAGCTCTACATCCCCGCCTTCACCACCGTGAAGGATTTCTAATCCACAATCTCCCACCGAGGGAACCTCCACCGAGGAGGATTTGTTACAACACTAGGAGTACCGAACTCCTCTCTCAAACACCGCCTCACAATCGATGGGTAGGCCCGTAGCCAAACAACAACCAACACCTCTACCGAAGAGGGTTACAACCAATCTCCACCTCTCACTAGAGGGAGCAAACCACAATCTCCACCTCTACCAAAGAGGGAGCAAACACCAACCCAATATAACAACCCCAACCTCTATCAAAGAGGGAGCAACTCAAGAAATCAAGGGTTTACAATAAGTGGTATGTCTCAACCACAAACCTCTTTCCTTTTTCCACAAAATAATGATCCTAATAGAATAGGATAGATGATAAGCTCAAGTGTGAAAAATAAAGTGTTTTGATCAAAGAAATACTCTTGGGAAAATACCAAATAGATATAGAAATGAAGAACAATAAACCAATTCCCAAAAACCTAATTTCTTTGAAAATAACAAAACACTTAAAACAAATAAGATGGATCTTTTGGCACTTAAAACTCTTTTTGAAAACTTGTAAAACACTTCAGAAAAGTAGGAATTTTTGCTCTTGAAAAACTTAGTTAAAAACACCAAGCAATGGGGTATTTATAGCCCCAAAATAAAACTAGCCGTTAGGCTGATCTGTCAAGCCTGACAGGCCTAGCGGTCGGCCGGCCGGCCGACCGCCAACGGTCAGAAAAGTGACCGTTGGGGCAACCCGGTCGGCCGCACGGCCGACCGCCCAGATACAGAGAGCAGACTCTCTGATTCGGTCGGCCGCTCGGCCGACCGCCCAGATACAGAGAGCAAAGCTCTCTGGTCCGGTCGGCCGCCCGGCCGACCGTCCCTGTGACTGCCAAACGTGCACAAGCCTGTGCACGTCGGTCGACCGCAAAGGTCGACCGGCCTTTGGTGCGGTCGACCCGTGCGGTCGGCCGACCTGGCCTGTCAGCCACAAATCTGAGACAGAAACACATGTTAAAAATATTTCTAAAAATTCTTTATCTCTTGTAAAAATACCCAAAAATAGTTTTATCTTTTTGCATTGATATGTAAACATGTGATAAATATTTTAGCTCAAATATCAAGCATATGAAACTATTTTTGTGTCTTAACATTTTTATCAAAAACCAAAACATGTATTTTATCAAACTTTGATTTTTCAATACATGAATAGGATAGTCAAAATAAGTTTGTATAAGAAGTTTAAGCATGCATGTATAACTAGAATACATCTATTATACATATAAACCATGTAAACTTGTTTTGATCAACTATTCATGAAAACAAATATCGGTTAAACTAAAAATCGAAAACCATAAAACGTGTGTGTTGTGCACTTGAGCATATCAACTATACTAAGCTTTACAAATGGATCTAAAACACACTAAACTAAACTAGGATACCTAAGTCTTCTTGACGATCTTCAATCTTCAAGCCGACTCGATCCCAAATGTGATCCACCGAGTGCAAAGATATGATCTTGATGCTCGGGCACGGGAATCACCAAGTGAAGGCTTTCAAACTCCTCTTTTTGAAGCAATCACCAACTAATATCTTGATCAATGATCTGTAACTAAAATCACAAGATAATTAGTAAACATAACTACATGATTTAATCATCATCAAAACTAAAGTTGAAGGCCTCTGGGCCAACAAGTTTCGATTTTTATTCCTGATCCCTTTAAGTCTAATTCCATCATCACTCAAAATCACACTTCATTGTTGGACAAGAATGTTGACAAAAATGACCCATTAATTATTTTTGAAAATTAGAAATTAGATGGGGATAAATATTTAAATAAGACCATTCATTCAATCATTCTTTTATTGGATCATATTAGAGAGGTCATTGGTGGGTTCCTTCAAGATCTACATTATCCTGATTGGGTAGCAACGCTTGGCCCAATCAGACCACCACCGGAGCCACCCCCTTGAGGTAATCTTCCTTCCCTCTCCATTTGTTTCATGTATATACATATTCATGATGCATTGAGGATAATGCATGAGATAAGTGTGGGGGAAGGTTTACTAACATAGTTAGTTTTACATTTTGTTTCTTTTACACTTCTTTTTAATATAAAAAATCTTTTATATAAAAACCCTTTTCTTTTCTTTTTACAAAACTTTTTAAAACAAGATAAATAGTTTTGATTTATTTTTAAGAAAATTAAGATTATCTTAGGAATGAGAAAGACCTAAAATTATGAAATTTTAAACCGAGTCAAAATAATAAATTTTGTTTAAATTTTAGAATAAGAAAGTATGATTGAAAAGATAATTTGATCTTGACTTTTTTGCCTTATGTTTATGCACTCCACACTTACACAATTTTTTGGATTAAAACAAAGACTGAAAATACCATTAAAATAATAATAAAAATTTATTATAATAAAATCACTTATTGAAGTTGGGTAATTATACCTCAGGAAGCATGATTATTCATACCTAAAATAGTGGATAAAAACAAAATAAATCCCTATAGTTTTGTGGCCTTGTTTACTCAAGTCCTTAAGTCCGAGGGATGTTTTCCCATCTAGTGCCCTAAGATCATCTGGTTTGGGAGTCACCGGCTAAAGGCTCACTACCCGGGTAAATATGAAAGCTTAAGAAAACTAAAGGAAGAAAAAATATATATAATAATATAAATAAATGGCATGAAAGTTAGAGTCGATATCCCAAAAACCTTCACTATTCACAAAATGCATATTTTTCTAAGAGTTTTATGCAAGATCAAAGAATCAATTTAATTTTAAATTCTTACATTTAATTTATGACAAGATTTTGCATTTCGACTTAGTTTAAGGAAGATTAATTTCTGGTTAACCTATGACCTTGGATCACTTATATTTTCACAAAAATACTTCAACACTTTTCTCTATTTCAAAAATGCCTTTTCAAAATACTAATATTTGATTTCTTTCTTTATGGATTTTGTGGGTGTAATCCGCTGAAAACCCTCAGGAGACAAAACTCCTTTTTTTCACTTATTTTAAGAAATATTCCAAAAAAACCACAAATACATTCTTTTCTATGTTTCTTACTTCTTCGTATTTCACCGTACTTCTCTTTTCATTCTTTCTTTTCTTTCCTTTTCATTATTTAAAACTTTGAAGAACTTTTTAATAAACACGTGAATCAACCGGTAAAGCTTCGATCGCCTCCCGTCCTTATGGACTCAACTCGTTTTAGCCTCTATGTTATAACGAAAGTATCGAGGAAGCCAAAGCACGCACACTTTGAATATCGATTTTAAAACATACACTTTTTGTGCGCGGGTTTCCCCGATCATCTACTTGGAGAAGGAGTTTTATAAGAAGACCTCAGTTTGTGTTTAGTTTAGATTGTTTAGATCTTGTGTAAAGGTAGATAGTATTGACATGCTCAAGGTCACATACACACACAAGTTTTAAAGTTTATTGGTTTCGGTTTTCGGTTTAACCGATTTGGATTTCATGTCAAAATCATAGATATAATATCTTTCATGTATTCTATCCATATACAATATGCTTCAAAGTTGTTTCAATATCATGTTTTTATAATTTAGACAAGTTTTGAAGAAAACGTTTTTTCATTTCAAAAATCTAAGTTTTGAAAAATACGGATTTTGTTCAAAGACCAAATTTCTATATCACAAAAATAGTTTAAATTGTTTAGAATATGTGTTGAATTTTAGTCACACATATTTGTATTTCAAAGAACTTATAAGAACTTATTTTTGTGGAATTTATGCGTATTTTATGGGATTTAATTGGTATTAAATTAACCAAGTTTTTATACCTGTTTTTCCCAGCCTGACTGCACTGGTGGTCGACCGAACGGTCAACCGGATCAGGAGTCGATCGACCGTCACAGTCGATCGATGTGCATGAGGACGTGCACATGACCAGCCAATTCGGCCGGTCGACCTCGCAGTCGACCGATGAAAGCACCCCACTCTCGGGTGGGACCGGTCGACTGGAGGCACAACGGTCATAAAAATGACCGTTGGCCGGTCGACCGGGCGGTCGACCGGAAGGACATTTCTGCCTTTTCCTGGCTGCCAACGGGCAGATTTTTAGAGGGTTATAAATAGCCCCCTCCTTAGGTGATTTCACCAAAGATTTTGAGAAGAGAATTTTTCCCATTTTTTAGGAGTTTTTCAGCAAGAGTTTTTGTGGTTAAAAGATTTATTTTTATTTATTTTTAAAGTGTTGGAAAATTCAAAGAAAAGAGAGTCTTGGGAATTGATTTCAGGTTTTGATTTCAATATCTATTTAGAGATTTTTCCCAAGTGTTTTTCTTTATTCCAAACACTTTATTTTCTCACACTTGAGCTATCTATCATCCTATCTATTAGGATCTTTATTTTGTGAGAAAAATCGGTTTGTGGTCTTTGATATCACCAAAAGTTGTAAACCTTCTTTTAATTGGGTTTGTTGTTATTCCGCTTGTGTAGAGGTGATTGTGGAGGTTGTGTTTGGTTTGGTTGGTATCCCTCTTAGTGAATCGGTGATTGTTGGAGTGTTGGCTTTGAGCCTTATCCTTCTAGTGAGAGGTGATTGTTGTTGTGTCTTACCTCTTGTGTAGAGGTTGTGTTTGTTGGAGAGAGGAGTTGTGTACTCCTAGTTTTGTATTGCCTAAATCCTCAGTGGAGGTTCTCTGTGTGGGAAGTCTTGTGTGGACGATATAGTGAAAATCCTTCTGTGTGAAGGCGAGGATGTAGAGCAGTGGCTCGAACCTCGAAACATATCTTTATTTTTGCGATTGATCCACTATCTCTAAACTCTCTCTCTCTTATATCTTGCATTGCATAATATTATTCATATCTTACTCATATTGCTTTGATATGTATTGTTTTTTGCCTCACTTGTGTTGAACCAAAAGAGCTTTACGTAGCACCTCAACTCTTATTTAGAGGAATTTAGAGAAGATAGTCTAGAGCCCTTCATTGGGAATTCGGCTACTCTCATTGGTTAAACTAAGTGTGTTGCAATTAGTTTTTGAATCCGCATTATTTGTCATTAGATTAGCCATACACCTATTCACCCCCTCTAGGTGTACTTACAATTGGTATCAAAGCTTACGCATATGATATTAGGTTTAACCACCTAGGAGTGAGATCTTGGCTAGCTAATCTAATATTGCATTTGCACACATATAGTTTATATATTCATGTATTACCTTGCCCCTCCCATGTTTGATGTTTCTAACATCGATATGTGGAAGCTTAGAATGAGTGCTTACTTAAAAACCCTAAGTTTGCATGTTTACCTTGCCGCTACCAAAAAATCCTATCTTGATAATAGCAAGCATATAGAGGCTAATACACAAGCCCTAATGGCACTTAGAAATACACTAAGTAAAGAATATTTGTCTATGATTTCTCATTGTGATTCCGCTTTTGCAGTATGAAATACTTTGACCTCTCCCGCGCTATAAACGACAAAATATGTGGAGGAGGAATCTAGTGAAGATGAGTCCAACAATATTGTTATATGGTCCAAGGGAATGACTCCCTTGAGGTAAACTCGGATACTCAACTAGATGATAGTGCTAGTTCTTTCGGTGAGGATTATGTTGATGCCGATGCATTAAATGAAGAACTATCTCTTGTTTGTGAAAACCTATTAGAAAAATACCAATTTTGAAAAGAAAAGTATTGAATTAAATAAAGAAAATAAGGATTTATATTCAAAACTTGACTTGGTTTTACAAGAGAAGGTTGAGATTTCAAGTGAAAGAGATTCCTTGAAAACCTAACTTGACCTTGTCTTAAAGGGAAAATGAGATTTTAAAAAATAAAAATAATTATGATGATGTTTTGAAGAAAAATGAGGTTTTGTCTTCAAAACTAGAAGTTGTTTTAAAAGAGAACCAATCTTTGAAAAATAAAATTGCTTCAATTTCAAAGGAATTGGATTTGGTTTCTAAGAAAAATATTTCTTTGAAGAATGATTTAGATAGTCACGTTTGTCATGCTTCACCATCAAGTATACCTATTGCATGCCCCACCTCTTCTTCTATTATTGAAAATGATATAACTATACTAAAGAAGAGTGTTAATTGTTTGGGCTCCACTTTCAGCCAATGTGTCATGAACCACACACTGTTGGAATCCATGTTTCACATGAAACATGCTCCTCATATGCATGCACACAAACCACAACATACATATGCTCATCATGCTCACACACATGATTCAAAGTTTGCTCATGTGTACACTTGTACACATTGTGGACGAAAGGGCCAACTTGCAAAGTTTTGTTATGATAGAGTACATAATGTAAATTTTGCAAATAATTTATTTGGGTTAAGAAAGGTGCTAACTCCCATGGAGCTAATAGAGTATGGGTACCAATATTCACCCCTATTGTATTTGATATAGGTGTGGGCCTTCACATGACGTGAGAGGTATTGGTGCCTTGATGGTGGATGCGTTCCGAGCTAAATGGTGACACTTTTGGATGCATCACTTTCACAGAAAGTTTGGTGGGAGGACCACCGTGGTTTGGAGATTTAAAAATTAGCCTTAATGATTTTGGTTCTATCTCTAACTCCCATTTAGTTTACATGCTTTCATATTGTTGATTTTTAGCATGTTTTAGTTTTTCATGATTATTATTAAATGTCGTGTTTTTTAGACTTATGACATACGTGTTTAGTAATTGAGATACACCCATATTCAATGGATCCATATTTTGTGTTCTCACTATAATTTAACTTTGTGTATATCATAACTCTAAGACATGTGCATTTACTTAATGATCATATTAGCTTTTATTTATGTTTTATGCTTCATGTTTTGATTACATGTTTAAGATGTAATTTTCATTAAAACTTGTGTAGATACTTGTACAACTATATATCATAACTCTAAGACATGTGCATTTACTTAATGATCATATTAGCTTTTATTTATGTTTTATGCTTCATGTTTTGATTACATGTTTAAGATGTAATTTCCATTAAAACTTGTGTAGATACTTGTACAATTAATAAGCCACATTTGATTTTGAATGTTTGTGCTTAATTGCTCACTTGTACCCATTAGATGTATAAGTATAGCCTACTTTTGATGATTCGTGCATTTTGATTTTTATTCCCCATTTTGTACATGTTTTTCATGAAAATGTATTTAGGTTCTTGTATATGTCAATTTTGCCAAAACTTTAAAATATACATGTATACCCTTGGGTCACTTGCCTTCATGCAAAATTCTATTAAGGACTCATTTGTGTTTGGGGATATGTATGTATACCTTTAGTTTTTGACAAAACAAACATATGCCTTAAAGTTGGAATTATTATGATGAAAATTAAATTTTCTATGATTTTCATATTCTTTTAATTTCATAGTGAGCTTCATCGCATATTTTCATGATTTTATTGATTACATGATTCTTACACTCACATTAATTCTTCTTTACGCATGATTTTGAGCTCTAAATATGCTCTATAGACTTTGAGTGTCAATCATCGTGTGACTTACATGTTTTTTTTTGGAATATATTCATATTTTATTCCTTTCTTGAAGGATTTCGCATTAGTTTTCAAATATTTTACTTAAACTAGTATTTATTCTTAAATTGATAGTAATTTTCAAACTTGTTAAAATATTTTCAAAACTATTTTTGAAAACTCTACCATCTAAGGGCGGTTGGATGGGCGACTATGCCTTGTATGCTCAAATTGAAATTTTTTTTACATGTGCATGAAAAGGGAGGTATTATGAGTTATACACTTGATCCTCATTATATTTTCAATTGGTATCACAATTGATATTTTTTTGTATCCTCATATTTGTATTTATATATATATATATACACTTCAAACTTCAAATAGTATCAATTTCAATTAGTATTTACATTTTCAACATATATATGTGATTTGATTATACTTACAATATCTTTACATCTTAAAGTACAAATTATATTTATGCTAAGCTTGCTTTACTCCTTAATGTCAATTATTTTTCAATTGGTATCTTATACAACCTTATGCATTATTTTTATTGGTATTTCATAAAGGGGAAGAAAATTCATGTTTTATCTTTCAACTTTCAAACGATTTTATTTTCAATTGATATCTTACTCCCATTCTTTATGATGAAAATACTTTATTTTGGTATATGCTAACATTTTCAATATTGGTATCATGTTTCATTATAAATTGGTATCTATGTTGATATGAGTTCTGTTTACCTAAAACAATTTGGTTTTTACTTTAAATTGGTTGTTACTTTCAATTGGTATAAAGATTTTCAATATATATATATATTTCAATTGGTATCAAAAACATATAATGTTTCATCTTCTATTAATATCAAAATTTACAAGACATTTTAAATTGGTATCAAAATATTTTCAATTGGTATCTTTTATTATCTTAAAATTTTTGTTTACTTTCAATTGGTATCTCAAAATATTTTGTCTATTTTCAATTGGTATCATAAATTGGTATCATGATGTTTCGATGTATACCTTTATCATAAATTGATATATTTTTCAATTGGTATCACATTGTTTTGATATGTATTGATTATATACAAGGGAAGCTTAACATCTTCTCTATATATAAATTCATATTGAATGTATCTCATATTGAGGAGCTTGTCCTCTCTTTTCTATGTCTTACACGTGTGTAGAGAGAGTTTCACATCTCCTTTTATATATTGTATATTATGCGTTATGTGATTAGGGTTTACTCATCTCTTTTTTATGTAATGCATGTATGCAGGGGGAGTTAACTTTACCTCTCTCCTCTTCATGAATGTATATCGCATATACATCCTTCTTGTTTGATTTAACAAAAAGGAGAATTTTTTTTGAGTTTATTTATGCCCCTTTGTTGATGATTTGACAAAAAGGGGAGAGAAATTTGGAGCTTTATATATCCATGTTTATGTCATTTATATGCATATTTATTTCATTTTCTTGTTTTACACAAAAAGGGGAAGAAGAATTTTGAGAATTTATATATGCATGTTTATTTTTCAATTGGTATCAGAGCATATATGTTTTCGTTTATGCAAAAAGGAGAGAAGTATTCTTCATTTATGCATATATGTGTTATTTGGTTTATGCATTCATTGAATATCTTTATTGTTTATTGCTATGCATGAGTTAACGGAGAGCTTCTATGAAGCTTAACTTTAATTCATGCATATATAACTCCATGAGTTTTGTCATCATTAAAAAGGGGAGATTGTTGGCCCAGATGCCATCACTCTAGTTTTGATGATGATTAACTCATGTAGTTATAGTTTACTAATAATTTTGTGATATTTAGTTTCAGATATTTAATCAAGATATTAATAGGTGTTAGCTTTAATAAAGGAGTTTTGGAGCTTTCACATGTTGATTCAAGAGCTCAGCGTCAAGATCGCATCTAGTACTCGGTTGGAGTCAAGCTCGTGGGATCGCGTTTGGATCGAGTCTACTTGGAAAAGGAGTTCTACAAGAAGACCTCAGTTTGTGTTAGTTTAGATTATTTAGATCTTCTATAAAGGTAGATAGTATTGACATGCTCAAGTTCACATACACACACAAGTTTTAAAGTTTGTTAGTTTTGGTTTTGGTTTTGGTTTTCGGTTTAATCGATTTTGGATTTCATGTCAAAACATAGATATAATATCTTTCATATATATTGGATTCTATCCATATACAATATGCTTCAAAGTTGTTTCAATATCATGTTTTTGTATTTAGACAAGTTTTGGAGAAAACATTTTTCCTTTTCAAAAATTCAAGTTTTGAAAAATAAGGATTTCGTTTAAAGACTAAATTTCTATATCACAAAAATAGTTCAAATTGTTTAGAATATGTGTTGAATTTTAGTCACACATATTTGTATTTCAAAAATCTTATAAGAACTTATTTTTGTGAAATTTATGTGTATTTTATGGGATTTAATTGGTATTAAATTAACCAAGATTTTATACCTATTTTTCCCAGCCTGACTGCACTGGCGGTCGATCGGACGGTCGACCGGACCAGGAGTCGATGTGCACGAGGATGTGCACATGGCCAGCCAATTCGGTCAGTCGACCGCGCGGTCGACCGACTGAAAGCACCCCACTCTCGGGTGGGGCCGGTCGACCGATGGCTTTGGCCCGGTCGACCAGGCGGTCGACCGGGGGCACAATGGTCATAAAAATGACCGTTGGCTGATCGACTAGGCGGTCAACCGGAAGGGCATTTCTGCCCTTTCCTGGCTGCCAACGGGCAGATTTTTTGGAAGGTTATAAATAGCCCCCTCCTTAGCTGATTTCACCAAAGATTTGAGAAGAGAATTTTCCCCATCTTTCAAGAGTTTTTCAGCAAGAGTTTTTGTGGTATAAGATTTATTTTTATTTGTTTTTAAAGTGTTAAAAATTCAAAGAAAAGAGAGTCTTTTGGGAATTAGTTTTTGGTCTTGATTTCAATATATATTTGGAGATTTTTCTCAAGTATTTTTCTTTGTTCCAAATACTTTATTTCCTCACACTTGAGCTATCTATCTATCCTATCTATTAGGATTTTTGTTTTATGAGGAAAATTGTTTTGTGGTTTTTGAGATCACTAAAAGTTGTAAACCTTCTTTTAATTAGGTTTGTTGTTATCCCTCTTGTGTAGAGATGATTGTGGAGGTTGTGTTTAGTTTGGTTGGTATCCCTCTTAGTGAATCGGTGATTGTTGGAGTGTTGACTTTGAGCCTTATCCCTCTAATGAGAGGTGATTGTTGTTTGGCTAAGTGCCCATCTCTCTAAGTGTAGAGGTGATTATTGTTGTGCCTTGCCTCTTGTGTAGAGGTTATGTTTGTTGGAGAGAGGAGTTGTGTACTCCTAGTTCTGTATTACCTAAATCCTCAGTGGAGGTTCCCTGTGTGGGAAGTCCTGTGTGAACGATATGGTAGAAATCCTTCTGTGTGAAGGTGGGGACGTAGAGCAGTGGCTCTAACCTCGAAACATATCTTTGTGTTTGCGATTGATCCACTATCTCTAAACTCTCTCTCTTATATCTTACATTGCATCATATTGTTCATATCTTACTCATAGTGCTTTGATATGTATTTTTTGTGTGCCTCACTTGTGTTGAACCAAGAGAGCTTTACATAGCACCTCAACTCTTATTTAGAGAAAATTAGAGGAGATAGTCCAGAGCCCTTCACTGGGAATTTGGCTACACTCTTTAGTTACACTAAGTGTGTTGCAATTAGTTTTTAATTCCGCATCATTTGTCATTAGATTAGCCATACACTTATTCACCCCCTCTAGGTATACTTACACTAACTACTAATGGCTCCACTAACATTCTAACCTCTTAGTGATAGTTGTCTCACATGTATCCTTGACCATCACTAGTCCTTGGTTCAAGAGTGTTTCAAAGCATGACCCATACGATAACTTTCACATCCAAACTCAGCAAAACAAGTGCAAGCTACACTTAAACCATCAAAACTAAACAAGAGTAAGCATAGAGTAAAGTATTGTTAATTTGTTTGAGAGTTAGGATGTTAGAGTGTAAGAATCCATCATCATGAGCCACAATGGCTCTTGCAAGAGCAAGCAAGGCCAAGTAGAGGTTATTAGATTCATGTAGATTATCAAGTAAGAAGTTAGTAAGTTAGTAGTCAGTAGCTAGTTGCCATGAGAGAAAATTAGCTAAACATGTAAAAGGAGTTAGAGGGAAGAAACAAATAGAGGTAAAGAGAGAACCTTTTATAAATTGTCACCTTCTATTACAAGCACTCTTGCTTTCCAACCATGTACCACTCTCTATCCTATTACAAGATCTATAAGAATTGGAAAATACGAAGGAGGAAGAAAAGGAACAACTAACCTAAACAACCTTAAACTACAACATGAAGAAGAAAACTATCATAACTCTCTGGATTTCTCCTCTAAAGAACCCAAAAGGGGGTATTTATAGGCATCAGGAGAAAGGGCCAGGGGGACAAACCCTGGCCCAAAGCACTGGCGCGGCTACGCCAGTACCGCGAAGCCACTTTTCACGGCTGTACCAGAACGGCGCGCCAGTGCTGCCTGCTGTGCGCTGTCGCGTCGGTCTCCTGTCAGTTGTACCTTCTAGATTTCTGAATTGAGCCCCTTGGTCTGATAGAATTACCTCCTAAGACCAATGGCTACTTTGTAGGCCTTTAATCACCCATTAAATGGTGATTTAGGGTCTTCTTCTTCATTGCACACCATGGACCTAGGATCACACGAGCAAACCATTATTAGCAGTATTTTATATAAAATAAATGTGCAGATGTGGTGAAAATTATGCAATATTAGAGGCTAATCATACCCATAGATTTAGAAATTGAATCACCATATTTGGATAGTCACATTCCATTGATGGGAGAAGAATGTGAATTTCAATTCTTTGATTTGGACTCAACTCTTGAATATAATCTAACTCTCGAACCTAAAATTAATTTTCCTGAGTTAGTAATGGTTCCCGAACCTATCACTCTTGAATCAAAGTCAATTATTCCATCAAGTCACATTCCTTTGTTGGACATTACATTAACTATAATGACTCAATGATGATTTTTTAAGACCAGTCATATAAAGGGAATAAGTTTCAAAATAGGATCTTTCGTGATCCTATTCAAATTGGGGATTGAAATTATATACATAGAGAAGAGGTCAATAAAGGTGAGTTTTGTGAACCACCACATTAACTTGATTGGATAGCAACGCTTGACCCAATCCGATCACCACCGAAACCACCACCTTAAAGTAAAATTTTCTTTCACTTTCTTCTTTTTCATGCATCTATGCATTCATTCATACATTGAGAACAATGCATGAGATAGGTGGGGGGAGGGTTCTAATATAACATAGGTTTTCTTTTTATTTAAAATAAAAAATTAACATTTTCCTTTCTTAAAAAAACTTTTTGAAAAGAGAGCAATATTTTGATATATTTTTTGTAAGAAATTAAGTCAATTTTAAGGAATAGGAGAATCAAATTAGGATTTCTTATACTTGGTCAAAATAAGATTATTTGTTTGATTTCTAGAGTTAGGAAGAAGATTTGAAAAAGTAATTTAGTCTTGATTTTTACCTTGATGAAATATGCATGCTTTATATACTTACACACTTACGATTCAAAAACAAAGATTCTTTTGTCTTATATAAAAAAGAAAATATATATATATATCAAAAATTCCTTGATTAAGCTAGGTATTTATGCCTCATGAAGCATAAGTATTCACGCCTAAAAGTGATCCATATAATAAAATCCTTAGTTTTGTGACCTTATTTGCTCGAGTTCTTAAGTCCTTAGGGTGTTTTCTCACCCGGTGCTCTAAGACCCTCCGGTCTGGGAGTCACGGATTAAAGGCTCGTTACATGAGCAGATTAGAAAGCCTAATAGAACTAAGAAATAATAGCACCAAAAATATAAATAAATAAATAATAAAATAAGGTATAAGAGTTAGAGTTAAAGAACCCTTAGTAAAAATTTCACGGTCACGAATGTGCATATGACTTAGGGTAAAGTAATAGACTAGATGCGAAATACAATTTCACTTCTTACTTTGATTGATAACAAGTTTTTGGATAGAGACTAAGTTTAGAAATGAAAATTTTGGTTTTCCCATAACTTATAGATTACTTGAACTCTTACAATAATACTTTAAATATTTTTTTCTTTCAAAATGCTTTTCGAAAATACTAACTCCTTATTTCTTTTTTTCTTTATGGATTTTGTGGGTACAATCTACTGAAAGACCTCACGAGACAAAACTCGTCCTCTAGGGGTAACCTATGGGTTTAACGGCTTGTTGCACATGTTCAGTACAATCAAGTAACCTGCGAAAGTGGTCTAATAATTTCTTAGAATTAGTTTTGATGTTTTGCTCGAGGGCAATCAAAAGATAAGTGTGCGGGTGTGATTGGTCACTGATATTGCATATATATTCCCATATTTAGTATATAATAAATCTTATTATTTAGTCTGATTTTTTTCTAATAATGTGCAGACCTTTACCAAGGGAGAAAGAAGAGAAAACAAAGCCCAGAAGCCTGCTGAAATTCTTAATCAAGGATTAGGGCAAACTTCAGATGAAAATTAGAAGATATCAAGGAAAATAGCAGCAAATAAAATCGGTTAAAATCAGATTATTATGGATCCAGATGGTTAACCGAAGATCAATAGAAGAATCATCGAAATTAGAAAATCAAACGTGAAATCTCATTGGATAAAAAGGGAAAAAACAAAATCTTTATCCATCTCCCGCGGATCCTCGGCTAAAGCCGCATATCTGCGATTATTCTGTGGAGATAGGGAGAGTTTGCTCCCCTATCTGCTCATGCTCTCCCCCTCTTGTTTTCCCTATAAATACTAGAAAATTTGCAGTGAGAGGGACTGAAGATTAGTTTAATTTTCTAGCTTTATTTTTAGAATTTAAGATCATTGTTAGATAGTTTAAGCTGAATTTTATTTTTGTTTTTGTAGTTCAGTTCAGAAATAAGTGAGAGAAAGGAAAAGAGTGTGTAATTGACCATTGAAGTGACAATCAAAGCGGATTCACTATTGATTATCTCTGCTTAAACTTTACTGGTATGTTTTGATTTTCAATTCATTTCATTTCCATGGTTATGAGTATCTAAATCGGTTTTCTGGGGCTCACTATTCTTCTTCTGCTATGATGTTTTTCTTCTTTATCGATCTCTATTAAAAAGAACCCAATGAATCATATGGATGCCTAGATTAAGCCTTGCATATTGACAAGTGTTCCTAAAGGCACATGAGGATGGAAAATGATTTGAATTAACTCTAGAAATAGATCTTTAAAAGAACTTATTTTTCATGCTTGCTTTAATGCGTTGATGGTTTAATATTCAACTTAAAAAACGATTTCAAATCTTAAGTTCAATTTCTAAAATCTATCTTATGTTTTTTACTTAATCTTTTTTACATGACTTAAATCGCCTATGATCTCAATGAGGCATTTTAAACTTTCAAGAGAATTATACATGATTGAACAATAGAATAGTGAGCCCGAATTCTTCTTTATTAAAACAAACAAACACAATCACTCTCAAAATATTTCAAAGATCATCTTCTCCAAAGTTTTCTCCAAATTTTCAAGTCTTCTTTAAATCACTTCTCTACTCTCCATTCTCTTTTCAACTTAAAAAAATACCAACACCAATCTTTGTTTTTAAAACATAACATCGAAACGCTTTCATCGTATTCCTCCTCGTGGACACGACCTGTTAGCCCTAAGCTACACGGTTATTCTTCGCATTTTTTCATCACTCCTGCGAACCAGTTACAAATTAATCCAACATTAATCTGCTGACTAGTTGTACTGAAGGTAGGAACCTATGCTCTGATACCAACCTGTAACGCCACGTTCTCACGGATACGGGGACGCTACTGTGACGTACAAAGGCAGGATGAAAGCACCTTCACGTTTGTACGCTAAGCATCAGTACAATATAGGAATCAGAGTACGGAAGCACATGATAATATACGTTTCAATAGAAAGTACAAGTACTCAGTCATCACAGACTATGACATAATATTACATAATTATTACATCACCAGGAAGCGCAAAAGTAGGTTATACAAGGTACAAAAGATTAGAACTCACGAGCTGAAAGAGAGAATCTCGTGAGAAGGGCAAGTCAGGAGGAAACTACAGCTGATCCGCTTGCTCCTCGAGGAAGACCTGGCCTCAGTTGAAGGGTCCACATCGGTCCAAGCTTCAGGATCTGAACTGTAGCACCCCGTTCCCGGGATACGTACCTAGATACGTGTCCCAAAATTTTTCAACCGTGTTATTCAGTTTTCTTCCTGTATGTGTTTTTGAGCTGTGATTACTTATGTTTTTGTATATCGGATCTGGATTCTAAGATCTAGAGTAAGCTCTGACCTGAACCGGGAATCCGATACCAGCCTGTAACCCGATTTGACTTTATGGTAGTCCAATTTGATCGATTTTAGTTTCAGACACTATTTTCTAATATTTTAGATTTTTCATAATTTTTTTGAATTTTTGGAAATTTTTTCTGCAAAATCTCCAAAACCGGTGTCGGTCGGTATCACTGACTGATTCCCAGATTTTAGTTTTCAACGGGATTGAATTTTCAAAAATAGCTTTCATGTTACTTCTTAGAATTTTATTTTCTATCTAAATATATTTTTTGAGATTTTTCTAAATTTATCGAAATTTGACCGATTCTGGTGTCGCCGGTATCGCCAGAAAATTCTAAGATTTTTAATTTGAAAACTACATCGAATTTCTCAAATCCGATTTCATCAAGTATCTTAGAATAATATTTGCTATTTTTGAGAATTTTTCGAAACGTTTTGAAACAGTCGAATTTTCGCCTTATTAAAATAATAATATTTATTTCCGGTCTTATCTTTTCATACTTTTTCCTTCTCTATTCCTCTACCTTGTACTTTCAGAAATTATAATAAATAATTTATTTAATAATAAAATTTTAAAGTAATTTTCTTTCTTTTTCCTTATTTTTTTCCTTTTCTTTAATTTCTTTCTTTTTCTTTCTTTTCTTTCTCCCCCCATTGACTTTTTCCCCTGCTCCCTGCTATGCTCCCAGCCGCCCGCCGCTTGTCAACTGCTGCAGCCCTCTCTTCCCCCCAAAAAAAATCCATCATTTCAATTTCCTTCTCCTTTTCTATTTAAACATCTTCTTTTTCCTTTTTCATTTTCATTCCAACCTCATCTCCTTCATAACAAACCCACTCAGCCAACTCACGCTCCCAACCCATGGCCGCCGCCTCCACCATCACCACCACTACCCGCCGCCACCCTAGCCACCGCCGCCGCAACCCCTATCACCCCACCTCCCTCCACACTTCCATCACCCCAAAAACCCCCCTCCTCCTCTAATTTCAACAAAAACCCTTCACTTCCCTTCCACTTCTTCTCCAAAATTCACCATCATCTTCATCAATTCCACCACTCCCAACACCTCATCATCACCTCCTCCTCCTCCTCTAACTCCCCGACACCTCCAACCATCACCACAACCACCATAACCACCACCACCATCAACCACCACCACCTCCCTCATCAACACCAAAAAACCCAACCAACTCCTCCCCTCCACCTCTCCTCCCCCCAGGCCGCCTGCGCATCTCCTCCCCGGCGGCAGAGCCGCTGCAGCCAGGCCGCCGCCGGTGGGAGGGGAGGGGCGATGGCCGGCCGGCCACACCCATCCCCTCCCACCATTTCTCTTCTTTCTTTCTTTCTTCTTTTCTTTTCTTTCTTTCTTTCTTTCATTTCAAATCTCTTTCATTCCCTAAATAAAAACTCACTTTTTCCTCATTCCTAAAATACCCATCCCCTCTCCCTCAAATTACTTCACTATATTTACAATCCTACCCCCTTCCCTTTTAATTCCTATTTTCCCTTTAAAAACACCCTATTTTCTGTCTCTCCTTCCTACAACTTTCTCTCTCCTCTCTCTCTCCTCTCTCTCTCCATTCTCATTCCCTCTCTAATATTTATATAAATATTTATAATTAAATATTTTAATATACAGCTATGGGCTAGTGGATTGCTCGTGCGGATCGCCGATTTCCCAGATTTTTAGCCGGTATTTCGTCCCGGTTTCAGGTGAGTGCTTATTATTAATTTAAAAATAATTACTCTTATATTTATAACATGATATTGATATGTGGATATTTTTCATGATATATTTGGCACATGATACCCGACATCGGTACTTGATATATGATTTATGACACCGGCACTCGGTATTTACATCGATACTCAGTATTTACATCGACACTTGGCATGTTACACTTGTATGTGATTTATTTACACTGGCACTCGATATTTACACCGGCACTTGGCATTCTATATTTGATATATGATTTATGACACCGGCACTCAGTATTTACACCGGCACATGGTATTTTACACCGGTACTTGACATGCTACATTTGACACCGATATTTGACATGTTATATTTGATATTGATATTTGCCATGCTATATTTGATACCGACACTTGCCATGCTATATTTGACACCGATACTTGTCATGCTATATTTGACACATGGTACCCGACACCGATACTTGATGTGTCATACTTGACACCTGCTCCTGACACCCGGTATATGATATGCTTTCATGTGGTACAAATACCTGGACCTGACATCGTGACCCTTGACCGGATACTACCACCCCAGATACCTGTGTATTATATGACATATTCATGGCTATCACTTTTACGGGGACTTGATTATTATATTATTACCTTATATTTGGTACTCCTGAACTCCTGTACTCCTGAACTCTTGTATACTTGAACCCCTGAAATAGGGAGGCTCCTGACATTACTCCTGATGCTATACTCCTGTTGATCCCCGTAATAGGATAACCATGAATATAATGAAAAACACCTAGAGGGGGGGTGAATAGGTGTTAGTGCTAATCTAAAACTAAATGCAAAACTAAGTGCGCTAAATGCGGAAGCTAATGCAAATTATGCCCAAACTAATACAATACAACAAGTGTAGCCGAATTCCCCTTGCGAGGCTCTGGACTAACTCCCCTTGATTCCCCTTGAAATGGGTTGAGGCGCTATGTGAAGCTCTTGTTGGATGAGTATAAGTTGGGCACACACACACAAGCAATCCAAGCAATGTGCACACACAATCAAGCCAAGCAATCAAGGATATCGCAATATGGATTATGCAAGGCACAACACAAGCAAATAAATATGATATGACAAGATGAATTATGCTCAACACAAGCAAATATGATATGAATGAAGTATGATGCTTTGCACAAATGTAAAGAGAGAGAGTTTAGAGACAAGTGGATCAAACGCAAACACAAAGATATGTTTCGAGGTTCGAGCACCCTTGCTCTACATCCCCGCCTACACCACCGTGTAGGATTTCCAATCCACTATACCGTCCACCGAGGACTCCCACCGAGGGAACCTTCACCGAGAAGGATTTTTACAACAATGGAGTACCTAACTCCTCTCTCAAACAACCACCTCACAACCGAGGGGTAGGCCCGTAGCCAAATACAACAACAACAACAACAACACCTCTACCGAAGAGGGTTACAACCAAATCTCCACCTCTCACTAGAGGGAGCAAACCAATCACCCGATCACCTCTACCAAAGAGGGATACAACAAGAATAAGGGTGTTTACAACAAGTGGTTCCAAAAACCACAAACTCAAACTCTCTTTCTTTTTCTCTTTTCTTTTCCACAAAAATAAGATCCTAATAGATTAGGATAGTATGATAGCTCAAGTGTGGAAAACTAGGTGTTTGGAAAACAAGCAACAAAGAAAAACACTTGGGAAAATTCTTGCAAAAGATATAAAATGAAAACCAAGACAAATCTCCCAAAATATTCTTTTCTTTGATTTTTTCAAAAATCTAAAACAATAAAGATTGAAAGATTAAAGCCCCAAATACTTTTGAAAAACTCTTTTAAACACTTCAGAAAACCAAATTTTTTTCTCTTGAAAAACTTGGCCAAAATCCCCAAAGAGATGGGGTTTATATAGGCCCATCAGAAAACTAGCCGTTAGGCTAAGCTGGCAGCCTGACAGGCTGCCGGTCGACCGGTCCGGTCGACCGGTCCGGTCGACCGCCAACGGTCAGAAATATGACCGTTGGGCAACAGCGGTCGACCGGCCCGGTCGACTGAAACAAACCGAGAGCAGAACTCTTCTGCAGCTGTCGACCGCCCGGTCGACCCAATCAAACAGAGAGCAGAGCTCTCAGACCCGGTCGACCGGCTCGGTCGACCGTCCCAGTGACTCCAAACGTGCACAGATCTGTGCACGTCCGGTCGACCGGCCCGGTCGACCGGACATCAGCCAAGTCGACTAATAACCTGGATTAGTCGACTGGTTGAGTCCTGGACCTGAAAGCTGAGTTTGAAAACTTGGAGAAAATATTTTATAAAAATCTTTTAATACTTCAAAAAATCACCAAAAATATTTTTTATCATTTTATATAAAAACTCAAACAAGTGATAAAAATTTCAAGACAATATATCAACATATCAATTCATTTTGTGTCTTGCCAATTTTATCAAAAATAAAACTTGTATTTTTATCAAAGAGATGTTAAGCTCAAAATCAAGTTTGATAAAAGTTAAGCATGCATGTATAGAGTGAAACAACTATACATATATCAATTTAAACTTGTTTTGATAAACTATTCATGAAAACCAAATCCAAAACATGAAAACGTGTATGTTTGTGCACTTGAGCATATCAACTATACTAAGCTTTACAAATGGATCTAAAACACACTAACTAAACTATGGATACCTAAGTCTTCTTGATGATCTTCATCTTCAAGTAGACTTGCTCCAAGACTCCATCCATGGGCTAGGCAATGTGTGATCTTGACGCTTTGGCCCTGGAATCATCATGAAAAGCTTCTAAACTCCTTGTTGAAGCTAATCACCAACTAATATCTTGGTTAATGATCTGAAACTTAAACAACACAAGATTATTAGTAAACATAACTACATGAGTTAATCATCATCAAAACTAGAGTGGAAGGCCTTTGGGCCAACAATCTCCCCCTTTTTGAAGATGACAAAACTCATGGAGTTATATATGCATGGATTAAAGTAAAGCTTCAAAGAAGCTCCCCCTTAACTCATGCATAAGCAAATAAACATAATAATATGCAATGAAGGCTCTTAAAACATGATTGCATAAATATGCATAAACAATAAAGGTTCTAGATACCAATGAAATATTCAAAACAAAACATGCTCTAGATACCAATTAACAATTAAACATTTTCTAGATGCTCTAGATACCAATAAAAACTTAATACTTACCAATAAAACTTAATATATGCAAAAACATAAGTATGCATATATAAAAACATGTTAAACTCTCAAATAATTCTCCCCCTTTTTGTCAATCATCAACAAAGGGGTAAACAAAGTAAAATCAAATCAAACAAATTTTTTTTTCTCCCCCTTTTTGTCAAAAACACAAACAAGGTCAATAAGGGGTGACTATAAACAACAAGATATCAATAGATAAATATGTCAATGAAGCATCTTGATATCAATTGAAAAAAACCAAAGATCAATAGATGTTATATGCTATATACATTCATGAAGAGGAAGACGCTAAGTTAGCTTTCCTACACATATGCATTACATGAAAGAGGGATGTTAAGCCCTAATTCACATACCACATATTATGTAATGAATAAGAGGAGATGTGAAGCTCCCCCTACACACGTGTACCACATAAAGAAGAGATGTTAAGCTCTTCAATACACAATACACTCAACATGAATCTATATGCATATAGTCAATACAAATCAAAACTTTTGTATTTTCTTGAAAAAAAAATTTTAGATACCAATTTTAAGTAAAAACACATGAAACATCTTGATATCAATAATAAATTTTGAATGTCTAAATAAAATTTTGATACCAATTGTAAATAATTTTCATATTAAACATATGATACCAATATGAAATTTCAATCATAAAGTAAGGGAGTGGGAAACAAATACCAATTGAAGAATCACCAATTGAAAGACAAAATTAAATTTTCTCCCCCTTTATGAAATACCAACTTAAAAGATGCATGGGCTTGATACCAATTTAAAAGTAATCAATTGAAACAAAATTGAAACTCAAGCACTAGCATAAACAAGATTTTGTGAAAAATTTATATCTCAAGTACAAATAAAACAAGTATATGTGTATGAAATAGAATGAGTACCAATCACCAATAGATGATACCAATTGAAATATGAAAATCAAATTTTCTCCCCCTTTATGAAATACAAACAAAACACATGCATAGGCTTGAAATAAGATATCAATTGAAAACTAAATCAATTGAAATAAAAATTGAAGCTCAAGCGCTAGCATAAACAAAATTTTGTGAAAAATTTATATCTTAAGCACAAATAAAATGTGTATGAAATAGAATGAGTACCAATCACCAATAGATGATACCAATAGAAAATATACATACACAATAAACATATGAGTATACACAAAGGTCAAAATGATACCAATTGAAAGAGTTCAATGATACCAATTGACATAACAATAAAAGCATGGTATAACTCATATAATCTACCACCCAATCAAGGTTCAAGTTTAAATGATTTTCATTTTAAAGCATACAAGACCATGATCTCCCATCCATCCTCCCATAGATGGTAGGGTTTTCAAAAATAGATTTGAAAATAAGCTTTGTTTGAAAAACTCTACCAAATGAAGAATATCGCAACTAGTTATATGAAAATTTGTAAACTAGTACGAAATCCTTCAAGTAAGGAATAAAACAAAATTAATTTTCATGAAAACATGAAATTCACATGACAATCAACACTCAAGTCAATTAGGCATAAAAATGACTCATGAAAACAACACATGAGTAATCAATAAATGTGAGTGTACAAATAAGGTGTGAATATCATAATCATGAAAATATTCAATTAAGCTCAATTATTCCTTATCATGAAAACACGAAAATCATCAAAACTTATTTAACTTTCATGGCATATGTATGTCTAATACAAACTAAAGTATACATACATATCCAAAACACAACGAGTCCACAAAGTGTATATGCATGAAGGCACGTGGCTCAAAAGGATAATCATGTATATCTAATAGTTTGGACAAGATAGACATATACATGAAACACAAAATCAAGAAAATCTAAATCTTCATCAAAACAAATTTCATTTCATGGTATATGTATGAATTGTCAACACAATAAGTATACATACATATCCCTAAACACAATGAGTCCATATATAGATTTGCATGAAAGGCAAATGACTCAAGGGGTATACATGTATATCTTAGAGTTTGGCAATACAACCATATACATGAAGTGAAAAACTCATAAAACAAATCCAAAATGGGAATACAAGTTTAAAATGTATGAATCATCAAAACTAGACTATACTAGCACATCTAATGGGTTCAAATAAGCAATCAAGCCCAAACATATCTAAATTTATTTATGGCCCACTATATGTACAAGTATAAATCTTCTAGTTTTAATGAAAACTAACATCTAAACATGTAATCAAGGCATAAAACAAAACACAAATCATTTAGACTAGGATTTATACTAGTGTCGAAAAAAACATGATTATCATGCAAATACATATGTTATTAAACCTATGATAAACATGATAGCTAAACAAACGGTGAGAACACAAAATAATGGTCTATATTAAACATGGGTGTCTCAAAATGCTAAACATGAGTGTCAAGGATCTAATAAACATGGTATTTACATACTAATCCATAGACAATGAAAACATGCTATAAAACATCAATATGAAATACAAGTCATAAATGATCAATATGTACATGCATGTGCATTAGATCTAGGTCATACAAATAAGTCCATATAAAACATGGATGCTTCAACCAACTAATAAGTATAATACTAATCTAATTAACATGGCATATTCATGATGATCACTAAACATCAAATCATGCTATGAGAAATAAACATGGAAAGCATGTAAACATAAGGAGTTAGAGATTCGATACCAAAACCAATGAGGGCACCGCTCTATTTCTCCAAAACAAAAGTGGTCCTCTCCACCAAATTTTCCCTTGAAAGTGATGCATCCATTTGATTTCCTTTAAGTCCGGAACGCATCCACTCCAAGGTGTCATCACTCTCACGTCATGTGAGAGCCCACACCTACATCAAAATAATAGGAGGGGTGGTCTTTGGTACCCATATCTTCTTGGGTCCATGGGGGTTAGTACCTTCTCTAACCCAAACAAACTTCTTGCTAAATTAGGAGTATGTAATCTATCATAACAAAATTTAGCAAGATGGCCTTTTCGGCCACAATGTGTACATGTGTACACATGAGCATACATATGTTGATGGTGTCCATGTGGAGCATGTGTATGCCGTGGAGGGTGTGCATGCATAAAAGTTGGAACTTGTTTCTTACGAACCAAGGTTTCCAAGCGAGTGTGGTTCATGGCACATTGGCTCATAGTGGAGCCCAAACAATCCATTTTCTCCTTCAACATATTTATATCATTTTTAATCATAGAAGAAGTGATACATGCATTAAGTAGACTAGATGAAGCTACACTAGCATGGCAAACATGTGCATCAATTTTATTTTGTAAAATAACATTTTTCTTTAAACACATTTCTAAATCTTTAGAATTGAAGCAATCTTAATTTTCAAAGAATCATTTTCTTTTAAACAAAATCAACTTTTTAAGACAATTTTCATTTTTCTTCAAAATAGCATGGCAATCATTTTTAGACTTCAAAAAGTTATTTTCTTTAAGTGCAAGATCTAATTGAGATCTTAATGCATCCCTTTCATTATAGACCTCAACCTTCTCTTGCAAAACACAATCAAGTCTAGAATGCAAACTTTTATTTTCTTTTTCAATATCTAGACTTTTCTTTTTCAAAATCTTGTATTTTTCTATTAACTTTTCACAAACAATAGAAAGTTCTTCATTTAGAGCATGGGCATCAAAATTATCACATGAAGAACTAGAGCAATTATCACTATCTAAGTGAGGTTCCGAATGTACCTCAAGGGAGTCATTCCCTTGGACCATGAAGCATTGTGAATCGGATTCTCCACTAGATTCCTCTTCTTGAATTTGCACTTGAAGCTCCGAGGTGGTGGTTGTTGTTGTCAATTTGTTCCACACTGCAACGGCGGAATCAATGTTAGAACACACATAAGATAATCTTAGGTAATGTGCTTCTAATGGCCTCTAGGGCTTGTGCATTGGCCCCTATATGATTGCGATCACTAAGAAGGATTCCTTGGTAATAGCAAGATAAACTTTAAATAAACGGTCATCCTAATCTTCTAAACATGAATGTTGGAAGGGTCATACATAGGTGGGGTCATGAAGGCCATGGTAAACTATATGTGTGCAAACAAGCAAATGCAAACAATAGATTAGCAGCACTGGATCTCACTCCTAGGATGTTAAGCCTAAGTATCAGGAGCACTAGCTCTGATACCAATTGAAAAACACCAAGAGGGGGTGAATAGGTGTTAGTGCTAATCTAAAACTAAATGCAAAACTAAGTGCGCTAAATGCGGAAGCTAATGCAAATTATGCACAAACTAATACAATACAACAAGTGTAGCCGAATTCCCCTTACGAGGCTCTAGACTAACTCCCCTTGATTCCCCTTGAAATGGGTTGAGGCGCTATGTGAAGCTCTTGTTGGATGAGTATAAGTTGGCACACACACACACAAGCAATCCAAGCAATGTGCACACACAATCAAGCCAAGCAATCAAGGATATAGCAATATGGATTATGCAAGGCACAACACAAGCAAATAAATATGATATGACAAGATGAATTATGCTCAACACAAGCAAATATGATATGAATGAAGTATGATGCTTTGCACAAATGTAAAGAGAGAGAGTTAGAGACAAGTGGATCAAACGCAAACACAAAGATATGTTTCGAGGTTCGAGCACCCTTGCTCTACATCCCCGCCTACACCACCGTGTAGGATTTCCAATCCACTATACCGTCCACCGAGGACTCCCACCGAGGGAACCTTCACCGAGAAGGATTTTTACAACAATGGAGTACCTAACTCCTCTCTCAAACAACCACCTCACAACCGAGGGGTAGGCCCGTAGCCAAATACAACAACAACAACAACAACACCTCTACCGAAGAGGGTTACAACCAAATCTCCACCTCTCACTAGAGGGAGCAAACCAATCACCCGATCACCTCTACCAAAGAGGGATACAACAAGAATAAGGGTGTTTACAACAAGTGGTTCCAAAAACCACAAACTCAAACTCTCTTTCTTTTTCTCTTTTCTTTTCCACAAAAACAAGATCCTAATAGATTAGGATAGTATGATAGCTCAAGTGTGGAAAACTAGGTGTTTGGAAAACAAGCAACAAAGAAAAATACTTGGGAAAATTCTTGCAAAAGATATAAAATGAAAACCAAGACAAATCTCCCAAATATTCTTTTCTTTGAATTTTCCAAAAACCTAAAACAATAAAGATTGAAATTAAAGCCCCAAACACTTTTGAAAAACTCTTAAACACTTCAGAAAACCAGATTTTTTTCTCTTGAAAAACTTGGCCAAAATCCCCAAAGAGATGGGGTTTATATAGGCCCATCAGAAAACTAGCCGTTAGGCTGAGCTGGCAGCCTGACAGGCTGCCGGTCGACCGGTTCGGTCGACCGCCAACGGTCAGAAATATGACCGTTGGGCAACAGCGGTCGACCGGCCCGGTCGACCGAAACAAACCGAGAGCAGAACTCTTCTGCAGCTGTCGACCGCCCGGTCGACCCAATCAAACAGAGAGCAGAGCTCTCAGACCCGGTCGACCGGCTAGGTCGACCGTCCCAGTGACTCCAAACGTGCACAGATCTGTGCACGTCCGGTCGACCGGCCCGATCGACCGGACATCAGCCAAGTCGACTAATAACCTGGATTAGTCGACTGGTTGAGTCCTGGACCTGAAAGCTGAGTTTGAAAACTTGGGGAAAATATTTTATAAAAATCTTTTAATACTTCAAAAAATCACCAAATATTTTTTATCATTTTATATAAAAACTCAAACAAGTGATAAAAATTTCAAGACAATATATCAACATATCAATTCATTTTTGTGTCTTGCCAATTTTATCAAAAACAAAACTTGTATTTTTATCAAAGAGATGTTAAGCTCAAAATCAAGTTTGATAAAAGTTAAGCATGCATGTATAGAGTGAAACAACTATACATATATCAATTTAAACTTGTTTTGATAAACTATTCATGAAAACCAAATCCAAAACATGAAAACGTGTGTGTTTGTGCACTTGAGCATATCAACTATACTAAGCTTTACAAATGGATCTAAAACACACTAACTAAACTATGGATACCTAAGTCTTCTTGATGATCTTCATCTTCAAGTAGACTTGCTCCAAGACTCCATCCATGGGCTAGGCAATGTGTGATCTTGACGCTTTAGCCCTGGAATCATCATGAAAAGCTTCTAAACTCCTTGTTGAAGCTAATCACCAACTAATATCTTGGTTAATGATCTGAAACTTAAACAACACAAGATTATTAGTAAACATAACTACATGAGTTAATCATCATCAAAACTAGAGTGGAAGGCCTTGGGCAACAATCTCCCCCTTTTTGATGATGACAAAACTCATGGAGTTATATATGCATGGATTAAAGTAAAGCTTCAAAAAGCTCCCCCTTAACTCATGCATAAGCAAATAAACATAATAATAGCAATGAAGGCTTTTAAAACATGATTGCATAAATATGTATAAACAATAAAGGTTCTAGATACCAATGAAATATTCAAAACAAAACATGCTCTAGATACCAATTAACAATTAAACATTTTCTAGATGCTCTAGATACCAATAAAACTTAATACTTACCAATAAAACTTAATATATGCAAAAACATAAGTATGCATATATAAAAACATGTTAAACTCTCAAATAATCTCTCCCTTTTTGTCAATCATCAACAAAGGGGTAAACAAAGTAAAATCAAATCAAACAAATTTTTTTTTCTCCCCCTTTTTGTCAAAAACACAAACAAGGTCAATAAGGGGTGACTATAAACAACAAGATATCAATAGATAAATATGTCAATGAAGCATCTTGATATCAATTGAAAATAACCAAAGATCAATAGATGTTATATGCTATATACATTCATGAAGAGGAAGACGCTAAGTTAACTTCCCTACACATATGCATTACATGAAAGAGGGATGTTAAGCCCTAATTCACATACCACATATTATGTAATGAATAAGAGGAGATGTGAAGCTCCCCTACACACGTGTACCACATAAAGAAGAGATGTTAAGCTCTTCAATACACAATACACTCAACATGAATCTATATGCATATAGTCAATACAAATCAAAACTTTTCTATTTTCTTAAAAAAAATTTAGATACCAATTTTAAGTAAAAACACATGAAACATCTTGATATCAATAATAAATTTTGAATGTCTAAATAAAATTTTGATACCAATTGTAAATATTTTTATATTAAACATATGATACCAATATGAAATTTTCAATCATAAAGTAAGGGAGTGGGAAACAAATACCAATTGAAGAATCACCAATTGAAAAACAAAATTAAATTTCTCCCCCTTTATGAAATACCAACTTAAAAGATGCATGGGCTTGATACCAATTTAAAAGTAATCAATTGAAACAAAATTGAAACTCAAGCACTAGCATAAACAAGATTTTGTGAAAAATTTATATCTCAAGTACAAATAAAACAAGTATATGTGTATGAAATAGAATGAGTACCAATCACCAATAGATGATACCAATTGAAATATGAAAATCGAATTTTCTCCCCCTTTATGAAATACAAACAAAACACATGCATAGGCTTGAAATAAGATATCAATTGAAAACTAAATCAATTGAAATAAAAAATTGAAGCTCAAGCGCTAGCATAAACAAAATTTTGTGAAAAATTTATATCTTAAGCACAATAAAATGTGTATGAAATAGAATGAGTACCATCACCAATAGATGATACCAATAGAAAATATACATACACAATAAACATATGAGTATACACAAAGGTCAAAATGATACCAATTGAAAGAGTTCAATGATACCAATTGACATAACAATAAAAGCATGGTATAACTCATATAATCTACCACCCAATCAAGGTTCAAGTTTTAAATGATTTTCATTTTAAAGCATACAAGACCATGATCTCCCATCCATCCTCCCATAGATGGTAGGGGTTTTCAAAATAGATTTGAAAATAAGCTTTGTTTGAAAAACTCTACCAAAATGAAGAATATCGCAACTAGTTATATGAAAAATTTTGTAAACTAGTACGAAATCCTTCAAGTAAGGAATAAAACAAAATTAATTTTCATGAAAACATGAAATTCACATGACAATCAACACTCAAGTCAATTAGGCATAAAAATGACTCATGAAAACAAACACATGAGTAATCAATAAATGTGAGTGTACAAATAAGGTGTGAATATCATAATCATGAAAATATTCAATTAAGCTCAATTATTCCTTAATCATGAAAACACGAAAATCATCAAAACTTATTTAACTTTCATGGCATATGTATGTCTAATACAAACTAAAGTATACATACATATCCAAAACACAACGAGTCCACAAAGTGTATATGCATGAAGGCACGTGGCTCAAAAGGATAATCATGTATATCTAATAGTTTGGACAAGATAGACATATACATGAAACACAAAATCAAGAAAATCTAAATCTTCATCAAAACAAATTTCATTTCATGGTATATGTATGAATTGTCAAACACATAAGTATACATACATATCCCTAAACACAATTGAGTCCATATATAGATTTGCATGAAAGGCAAATGACTCAAGGGGTATACATGTATATCTTAGAGTTTGGCAATACAACCATATACATGAAGTGAAAAACTCATAAAACAAATCCAAAATGGGAATACAAGTTTAAATGTATGAATCATCAAAACTAGACTATACTAGCACATCTAATGGGTTCAAATAAGCAATCAAGCCCAATATATATAAATTATTTGTGGCCCACTATATGTACAAGTATAAATCTTCTAGTTTTAATGAAAACTAACATCTAAACGTGTAATCAAGGCATAAAACAAAACACAAATCATTTAGACTAGGATTTATACTAGTGTCGAAAAAAACATGATTATCATGCAAATACATATGTTATTAAACCTATGATAAACATGATAGCTAAACAACCGTGAGAACACAAAAATAATGGTCTATATTAAACATGGGTGTCTCAAAATGCTAAACATGAGTGTCAAGGATCTAATAAATATGGTATTTACATACTAATCCATAGACAATGAAAACATGCTATAAAACATCAATATGAAATACAAATCATAAATGATCAATATGTACATGCATGTGCATTAGATCTAGGTCATACAAATAAGTCCATATAAACATGGATGTTTCAACCAACTAATAAGTATAACACTAATCTAATTAACATGGCATATTCATGATGATCACTAAACATCAAATCATGCTATGAGAAATAAACATGGAAAGCATGTAAACATAAGGAGTTAGAGATTCGATACCAAAACCAATGAGGGCACCGCTCTATTTCTCCAAAACAAAAGTGGTCCTCTCCACCAAACTTTCCCTTGAAAGTGATGCATCCATTTGATTTCCTTTAAGTCCGGAACGCATCCACTCCAAGGTGTCATCACTCTCACGTCATGTGATAGCCCACACCTTCATCAAAAATAATAGGAGGGGTGGTCTTTGGTACCATAAGCCCCTAGGCCTATTCCTGGGGAGCGGTGACATCCTATTCCTGTTTGGGCATACAATAACTCCCGGTACCTAGCGGTACGTTCCGGCTCAGTACCGATACTCCTTGACCGTTGTCCCGGCATGTACGGGACCCATTCTAAGCATGGTTCGTTGATCTCCATCAGTTTCCAATAACTTACTCTCGGATCTGTATGCTGAGGTATGTGGGATAGGACATATACCGACGTTTACAAATCAGATGAGTCTTAATAATTTAATAACAGCATGCTCCTGATATATGACTAGCTATACTCTTGGTTTATACTGCTCACCACTTAGACATGTGTTATCTTATAGGATTACTTAATTGCTTCCATACTGTTTCATTATTATATTGTGAAGGCAAAGGCAGATTATATATACTCAGATTACAGTGACGTGAGGTATAGGGTATATATATGAGGGTTTCCTTATTTAGATTATTCCTTTGACATACTAATCTCACTGATCGGTAATGTGAGCTTATATAACTGATTTCCTGTAGTTATTTACTTGCTGTCTTATTTCATGTTTATATGTGCTTATATTCATGATACACCTTTCATGTACACTTATACCTGATATGCATGCTACCTGGCTTTATTATATGTACTCGTGGGTTGCATCTGACAACCCTGAATCTCATGTCTAGATCCTAGAGTCTGGACCATGGTGACCTTGTTGTAGCTGATCAGAGTGCGCAGCGGATCCTCTCGTGGTGATCGGAGTGCAGCAGAAGCTCGGACACCGCCGTAGTTCTTCCTCCCAGCTTTTCTCCTGTTTGGCTCTCGAGGTCCCTCTTGCTGCCCGTGAGCATCTCTCAGCTTTTACTATGTATATCCCTTCTTGTATTGTACTTTTATATCTTCTGTTGATGTAATATTCCTGTAATATTATATCACTCTCTGTGATGACTATGTACTTGTACTATTTTGTGTTGGAATGTATATTACCACTGTGCTTCCGCCTCTGATTCTTGCCTGTACTAATGCTTAGCGTATATACGTGAGGGTATTTTCGACCTGTGTATATACGTCGGAGTGGCGTCTCCGTACCCGCGGGATCGGGGTGCCACATGAACATGCAAGTCCATGGTTAGAAAGCAGGCCAACAAGTGTGTGAAAAGAAGCCAAGTGTTATGCATAAGCAATAGCATGTGCACCGGGTCATGTGTTGTGTACTCAAATCATGCAAGCATAGAATAATCATAACAAATAGTATAATATGGAAATAATATTAAAATTCAGATGGCATGAAATCAAATTATTAAGACTCGTCCAATTTGTATGTTTCGGTATATGTGCCATTCCGTATACCTCCGCATACAATTCGGGCGAGGTTGGTTATTGGAAACTGATGGTGTTCGATGAACCGTGTTTAGAATGGGTCCTATACATGCCCGAGAAAACGGTCCAGGATTATCTGGTAGTGAACCGGAATATACCGCTAGGTACCAGGACTTATTATATGCCCAATCAGGAATAGGATGTCACTGCTCCTATAGGAATAGGCTAATGGGCTTATGACGCACCCGGTAGGAGATCAGGAGGAGTAGGGGTGCCAGTACACCCCATGAAAATACCTGGTGGCCTTTAGGTAGAATCTCAAGTTT